>CAUYUJ010007180.1:191983-320530 GCA_963575745.1 Prorocentrum cordatum
AAGACCACGCCACCACCACCACCACCACCACCACCAGTACCACCACCAACCACCACACAACCACCACCACAACAGCCACCACCACCACAACCACCACAACCCAACACCACCACAACCACCACCACCACAAACCACTACACCACCACCACCACAACCGCCACCACCACCACCACAACCCACCCCAACCCACCACAAACCACCACTACAACCACACACCACCACCACCGCCACCACAAATTACCACCACCACAACCCACCACCACCACCACAAACCATCACACCACCACCACCACAAACTACCACCGCCACCACCACCACACACCAGAAACCACGCCAGCGGCACCAGCAAAAACACCAGCACCAGCACCTCCACAGCCCACAACCACCACTACCACCAGAACCCACCACGCTGCCACCACCATCACCACTGCCACCACCACTACCACCACCACCACAACCCACCGCCACCACCACAAACCACCACACAACCACAACCACCACAGCCCCCATCACCACAACAAAAACCCAACACCACCACAACAACAAGCCACCACCACTACCACCACTGCAACCACAATCCACCAAACCACCACCACCACAACCGCCACGACCACCACCACGACTACCACCACCACAACCCACCACCACAACCACCACAAACCACCACCACCACCACCACAAACACCCACACAATCATTTCCACCACAACCACAAACCACCACCACACCACCACCACCACCACCAGGGCCAACCACCATCTCCACCACCACCACCGCAACCTAGCACCACCACAAACCACTACATCACCAACAACACCACCGTCACCACCACCTCCACAAGCCACAACAACCACCGCCACCACAACCACAAACCACCACACCACAACCACCACCACAACCGCCATCACCACCACCACCATCTCCACCACCACAAACGACCACGCGACCACCACCACCACCCACCACCACAACCACCGCCACCACAACAAGCCACCACACCACGACCACCACCACCACCACCACCAAAACCGCTTCCACCACAACAAGCCGCCACCACCACAACCCACCACCACCACCACCACCACCACAACCACGAACACCACCACATCCACCACGACAAACCACAACCGCCACCACCACCACCACCACGACAACCCACCACCAGCAGAACCACCGCCACAAACCAGAAACCACCACCACCACCGCTTCCACCACCAATGACAACCTACCACACCGCCACCACCACCACCACCACCAACCAGCACACCACCACCACCACCACCACAAACCACCACAATCCACCACCAACCACCACACCTCCACCTGAAAAAAGGGGGAGGTCGAACCCCCCCACTTTCAATCCAGAGGGGGGGAGTCTGGCTCCAACCGCCCTGCCCCCTCCCAAGCGCCCACAGAACGCGCTCCTTCGGAGACCTCGGAAGACATCTGGGACACCCATGGAGTATAAAAGGGTATTTTTGGAAGGAGACTGGCCCAGGTTGAGAAACATCGAGCTGCACTCGGCGAGACGTTGAAAAAAATCGGCGGCACACGCCCTTATAGCGAATGCGTGCTCTGAGGGTGGGCCAACATGCCTCTATCGGCGATGGATGGTCGATTCGTGATCGGCGTGCCGTCCCTGAGCGCATCCCCCCCTAAGAAGCGCGGCCCCTGAATGATGACGGGGACGGGGGTGGTCGGAGGAGGGCGACGGAAGGAGATGGGCGGGCGTGGGGGGGGGAGGAGGAGGAGGAGGAGGAGGAGGAGGAGGAGGAGGAGGAGGAGGAGGAGGAGGAGGAGGAAGAGGAGGAGGAAGGAGGAGGAGGAGGAGGAGGAAGAGGAGGAGGAGGCGGAGAAGGAGGAGGAGGATCAGGAGGAGGAGGAGCCTGAGAATGAGCATGAACGCTGTGGAAGCTCCAGACGATAAAACTATGCTGCGACTTATACAAACGATGCACTGCACTACCGTGAAACTCAGAAATTGCAATACAAAGCTCCAGCGTGGCATTCTTGAGCGCCCGTATTCGTGAGCGGCCAGGGGCCCAGGCGGCGCGCTGTCCGCACGGGGCCTGGGGGCAAACCACGACGGCACGCGGCCTAGAGCCGCCCCCCCCTGGCACCACCAAAAAGTTAAAACTGGCGCCCCTTCCTTCCACGACCTCTACCCTTCGCTCGAGATTCCGATCAGAAGCCCCCCCCCACACACCCATCTACGGCGTCGATAGGGGCCCCCGGAGTTGTTCCGATCGCCAGAGAGGGATTCGAAGAGGAGGACGGAGGATCAAGAGGAGGACCGAAAAGCCTGGAGGCGATCTCGAGAGCAGGACCCGAAAGCCGCCCTGCAAAAAAAGCTCCCTAAATCTGCAACTACCTTTCATCACTTCTTCTCCAGCCGATCTAGCAGCACCTGCCCCTCTCGCTCTAGCGCCCCCCTCGGAGCACTGCCCAGGGTGCCCCCCCCCCCCCCGGCCTTCGCTAGCTCTGACTCGAACGGGCGCCGGACGGTGACTCCGATCTCCGCCGGCTGGAACAGGTGCGTGATCTTCGCCACCTCGGGCTTCCCCTCGACCTTCTTCGCGCGCTTGCAGAGCAGGTAGCGCACGTCCAGGGATGCCTTCAGCATGCCGTCCTCCTGGCACAGCACCTCGTCGTAGTAGTTCTTCAGCTTCGCACGTGCCTCGCCGAGCGGGGTCTGCGTCGCCACCACGCGGCTCTCCTCGATCTTGACCAACTGCTCCACCAAGGCTGCGCGCAGCACCAGGAAGGGCGGACCCTACGTGTTTTAGGGCGGGTCTTCTCCTTTGTAGAGTGCCTCCTTCTTCGCCTTGGCCAAGTCCTGCGCCTGCAGGTTGCGCCCGGCGCCAGACTCGAGCAGGCTCTCCACTATTGCGGCCTCCACGGGCGCCAGCACGGTGGTGAAAATGGCGCCTGCCAAGAACCTCGTCTCTCCCGCGTTGGACAGTGCGAGCTCGGCGGTGACCTCCGTCAGCGCGTCGAGTGTGGCACGCTTCGAGTCTCCCCCTACTCCGCCGCCGCCGCGGCTGCCGCCCGCGCGCCGCTTCTGGTCGCTCGTCTCGGCCGAGCCCGCCGCGCGCTTGCCCACCCAAGCAGGGCGATTCTCCATCTGCAATCTTCTGAGAGACGAACTTGCCCACGGCCGAGGTCCAAATCCCCAATCGCTGAGGAAAATGAGCACGGAGATGGACCTGGAGCCCCCGAAGAGACCCGCCTTCAAAGTCACATACAAGGCATTTATAATGTTTAGGTTCACGTACATGTGGTAAAGCGGTCGCACTTTCCAACATTATCCTCCCTCGAAGCTAGTAGCTAGATGCCTGCGTGCCAGGGTCTTGGGCATGAATATTTCCAGGCAGCCAGGGCATTGATTTGTACATGTTAAAACGCTGCTCAGACTACGAACTCCATGACCTGCCCGAATATGCGCGTAGAGCTTCCTGTTAGTAGTGAAAGCCCCCCCCCCCCCCCCCCCCCGCAACGCGCCCCGCCGGCGGGGAACATGGGTGCGAGCACAAGTCCTTCATGCGCCCCATCAGAAAGCCCCAAGTCTACGATTTGGCCATCGGAACCTCGGAGACCCGCTACTTCGGTCCCAAAAAGACCAGGGGGGGGAACCCTCGAATAATGTCTGGGCCTAGCTTCGCTGACCTCTGAATCGGAGAAAAATACCGAGATCTCTCCTTCTGCGATGTCCAGAAGGTCCTCACGCTCCGGGGCCCTGCATAGCCAAACACACATGCATCTTCCTGAAGGTGATTGTGGGGGCGCTTTATCCACTGGTTCAACCATTTTGTACGGGTAGCCTGGACCTCGATCTTCATCGGAGCAATGCCCCAGTACCGTAACACTTCCATGTTGGACACCGTCTTTACAGGAGCGCCCCCCCAATCGGCAGCACGGCCACGCATGACCACTCGGCCGTAGTGTACAATCTTACTGTCTAGCCTCTGAAACTCATTGTTCGATACCAAAAGAAAATCCAAGCTAGCTCGGGCAGAATTAACCACGCTGCACAAGAATAGATATCTCCTCCACCTCTACGGGATTCCAGCAAGATTCCAGATGGCCCCCGCACGATGCAATTACGTAGTGATGGCCTCCTCCCTCCTAGCAATCTCAGCCCCCGCACTTCCCCGGTAATGAAGCTGGCCCCCGAGACTGCGTTTAACGTCGTGGGTGCTGCCCAAGATAGGAGGCTGCTTGAAACCGCGACGCTCGATGCGTCTCAAAGCCCGCCTTCCTAGGCCAGCACCTGGGCCGACTGCAGAAAATCGGTTTGATAGCTTGGTGGCATTCTGCTGATAGCCTTTTTTGCGATAAGAAGGTGTCGAAGGTAAGTGCTGGGTGTCTGCACCTTCTTACATAGTTGCCAAACTCCCGCCCCCCATTCCCGAACATCTCCTTCATCTTCAATAAAAAGCGTTTCCGCATCATCACTGTACTTTGTTAGCGAGACATCCACCACTGCATCTACAAAAGGATGAGGGGCCATAAGTGCGTCTACCCGCTCGTCACACCCTCTCTGAGCCTCCTGCCATCCTTCGATAGCCGGCCAGAATGCGCGGCAGAAGCTATGCACAGCAGAAGGGTCCCCCATCAAGGCGCCAGAGCCTGTATTGATCTCAAATTGCCCGTTGGACAGGGGAAGGCGCGCCGTGGCCTCTCGATAGCGTTGCTGAGCAATCACTCGTTCTCGCGGCAAAAAAGCAGCTGCACTGCGTCGTCGAGAGCGTCCCACGACGAACCTCCACAGGCATTGGCCATGTCCTTGCCTTGAAGCAGACTCGAGTAGCCTAGCTCACGCACGCGATGCATGCTGCGCTGCTGAACTAGCATTGCTCCTTCCTCTCGGCGACCACGGGCGAACCCATGCTCACAAGGTGGTAAACGCGAGGCTCCACCCCGACCAGTAGCTGCAGCAAAGAATCCCTTCCCCAATACGTCTAACAGATGAACCGCCCTCGCCCCCGTCGCCCCGTCCACCGCATTCTTGCGCATGCAACGCCCTGACTGCGATGTCAAGCAACTGGCGTTCGCATCGAGGCTCGAATCTTAGCGAATCCGCGTAACATGGCCTGCCAAAAAATTGGTGCGTCACGACCTGGATTCTGGGAGACCCATCCGACCCCTGCGAATTGAAAAGCAAGTCGGTCCCTTGGTCGGAGCAACACCAGCCGCATCTCCAACGGCACAGCATCAACTGGACATGCCCTCCTTTTCGGGGTCCGTTTCAAATATTCGATCATATATTTGCGCTCCTCCTCCGCCTCCTCCAAATCCGCCGGCCGCCTTGTGGGGCCACCGGGCTGTAGGCCCGTGGTTCGCTAATCCTGTACCAGTTGTAGCTTGTAGTTTCCAGTGTTACAGGTTTGCTTCTTGCTGGTTACTGTAACTAAGAAATTGACCGCGCGAAGGGGGGGGGGCCCACACGGGATTTTTAACGTCCCCTGGGCGCGTTGTCTGTATTGCTGGGGGGGGCTCGAAATCGACACCCCTCACGCAGATCCGCGGGGTCAGGGTCCAAAAACACCAAGGATTTGCAACATTTCTGAAATTCGGTGCCACCCCTCACGCAGATCCGCGGGGTCAGGGTCCAAAAACACAAGGGATTTGCCACATTTTTGAAATTCGGTGCCACCCCTCACGCAGATCCGCGGGGTCAGGGTCCAAAAACACATGGGATTTGCCACATTTCCGAAATTCGGTGCCACCCCTCACGCAGATCCACGGGGTCAGGGTCCAAACGCACCAGGGATTTGCCACATTTCTGAAATTCGGTGCCACTCCTCACATCCGCGGGGTCAGGGTCCAAAAACACATGGGATTTGCCACATTTCTGAAATTCGGTGCCACCCCTCACGCAGATCCGCGAGGTCAGGGTCCAAAAACACCGGGGATTTGCCACATTTCTGAAATTCGGTGCCACCCCTCACGCAGATCCGCGGGGTCAGGGTCCAAAAGCACTAGGGATTTGCCACATTTCTAAATTCGGTGCCACCCCTCACGCAGATCCGGGGTCAGGGTCAAAAACGCACGTGGGATTTGTAACATTTCTGAAATTCGGCGCCACCCCTTACGCAGATCCGCGGGGTCAGGGTCCAAAACCCACCGGATTTGCCACATGTCTGAAATTCGGTGCCACCCTTCACGCACATCCATCGCAAGGCGTGGCAACCCAAACTGCGAGAACCCCCGCGGCCTTTTAATCGCAAGGTGTGGTAACCAAGGTCGTAAACCATACACGTCTTACCAATCGCCAGGTGTGGTAACCCCTCTTGTGATCAGCTGTTTCTGCTGATTGCGAATCGGCTTCGCATGAAGTTTCGATGCTGCTTCACGACAGCGCCAAGACCTCATGACTTAGCTCTTCCATGGCCCATTCTCCGAGAGAGGGGGCCAGCGGCAGGGGGCGCAGCCCTTGCGGATAATCAATCCATCTACCTGGCGAGGCAACGGCCGTCTGTAGCTTGCGCGCTTGGTAATCTTGAACATCAGTTTTCCTGGATAACCGAGCCCCCCCCCCCCCCCCCCAGGAAGCTTCCACACCTCAACCCACTCCTCCTCTGTAAAAGCAAAACCTTGCGAAGGCGAGTAGCTCCCTTTCTTAATGCCCCAGGATGAGCCTGAAGCAAATCTGAAGCACTGGCGTGCTTTCGCAAACCGGCGACCTCGCCAAGCATCGTGCAATAGCCCTACGTACATGCGCTGGTTGTTCACCCGCTGATCCCTTCGCTCCCTATGTGCTACTGCCGTGACCTCCTTGAGCTGCTGAACTACATCCCCCTCCTCTTCCTCAGTGGTGAGCGATCACTGGCGGCGAAGCTCTCGTCTGCAACGGAGAAGATCCTCGCGTCTCTGACGACGCCCAGCCAGCGACCTCGAATCGGATTGCTTCGCGCTAAAGATCTCGAAGCCGCGTCGATTCAATATCCCATTCACTGCCTCAAAGAAGCTGTCGGGGGTAGGCTGAGCCAGAAGGTTCACAAGCTCGCACTCTCCGTCAGCGAATTCTTCTTCGACTGCAGCAATCAGCTCTTGACGGCGAGTCCCTCGCGCAAGAGCTGCCAGGAGAGAGCAGAGACCACATCTAGACCTGCCAAAGTCCCCCCCCCCCGGCAAAAAAGATATCATCCATGCTGCGTGTATGGGTACATGATCCCGTGGACTGCGCGCGCATATCTGCTGCGCCTCTCGGCCATGCTTGCGGAGCACGCCCGCCCTGTGTACGCGGTCCACGAGGGCGCGAGGAACAAACGACATATCAAGTCTTTTCTGCTCCCCCTGAGGCCCTTTCCAAGTAGGGGTGAAGGGCGCCCGCCGTCAACGAAAACAGAGTCAAGCTCCTCGAGGACCTTCCGAAGCATATTCCCAAAACCCAACTGGTAGAGTTCCCTCGAGGCGACCGATTCACGAAGTACACTAGTTCCAGAGAAACAGCCCGTCTCATCTTTTATCCCCGTCCCATCATTCAAATCCACTTCTAAGATGGGCGTGCCCCTGCCGCGCGCCCTCCTCAGCGCGTCGCTGATCCACTTAGTGAGCAGCTCCACCGTCTTGAAGTAGTTCGGCCTGGCTGCCGGCATTCTCGGCTTCGGAGGGAAATCCGCGGCAATGGCTTGGATATCGAGATCGTTGGGCTGGAGGCGAAGTCCCAGTCCCCGTCCATGTAGAGACCGAGGTGGCAGAAGCGGATGGCCGACGATGTTGGTTTCTTTCAGAATAGGCCCCAAAAGGATAGAGCACCCATCAGCCTTGTCTGTAAACGATCCTGGGGGCCATCCCGCCTGAGTAAATACAGATTTTGAAATTCTCTTCCTCGTTGCCTGGCCGCCCCCTGGAGCCCTCAGTTGCGTCCCCATGAACATCGGCGCGTCGAAGCCCCTGAAATTGAACTCTAACTCCTCGACGCGGTCGGCCCGATTCGCGCTCAGGGGGTTGAAGGCCGAGACCCGCAGCCATATCGATCTGGCGGCGGCTCCCGACATCGCCCATCAATTCGGGATAACATACTGAATAAATGCACGTGTGACGACCTGGCGCCACCGAGCGACCGACGAGCAACGCGCGCCGACATGTCGCCGAGGAGGAGGAGGAGGAAGGGCCCCGCAGCGGTCGCGAAGGTGCCACCACATTAAACATGCATCAAAAGACAAACAAACTCCAGCGAGTTAAACGCGGCCGATATCCTCCTCGGGCGGCACAACCTGGCGTCGGCGCTCCCGCGCTCGAAGACCGAGGGATTCAGCCTCCTCCCGAGATCGGAATACCTCTATGAAGGTCAACGCGCCCGCCCACCGCGCCGCCCCCGCACTCTCCCGAGAAGAGGCAGGCAGAGAACCACTGGACGGCGGCGGCGCGAACGACGGAACGGCGTCGAGAGACATCTTCGACGCCGAGAAGTCCCGCGCGGGGTCCGACAACGCGGACGCTCGGGACGCGCGAAAGACACTCTTGGACGGGTGGCGACCTTGCGACATCCAAGCCAATTGCCTCTCTCGCCCCGACGAGCGGTGCCCGACGCGATCCGACGCGAGAGCTGACTTTCCCCCGTGTCCTCCTACAGGGCACACCGAGCCACAGGTCGCGCAGAAAGCGATCGATCCCCGATCGCGTCCTTCTGCATCTTGAGCCTGCGCCTCTAGGAACGCATGTCCCAGAGCGGGCCAGACCGAACGCTCTGACCACTCGACAGGAGCGGCCGCGTCCGAGCCCCTCTCCCCGCCGCTGAGCTCCGACCCCGCCCCCCGCCCAGAGCTAGGGAGGGAAGGAAGAGGAGGGGCAGCATCAGGGAGAGGGGGGAGGCCGAGGGAGATGTGACGGGGCCACTCGAGGCCGACAAGATCAAACTCCTGTCGGTCACAGATCCGAGCCGCCTGCCCCGCCGAATACTTCCGCAACAAGCGGGCCAACTCATGGCACCCCATCGACTACGAGCCTGTCAGGGCCGGGGATCCTACCAAGCGCGGCTCCTTTCTTTGCAAACTCATCAGCCGCTCGATTCCCTAAGTACTCGGGCCTACTGAGCTCACCATTCTCACATCTCGCATGGTGCAACGGACCTTGCACCACGAGACTCCATCCAACTTATCGTACACATGCTGCCACAAGTGAGACCGAGCATTATCTGGGTTGTCAACACCTGAAGGGTCCTGGACATACCCCAAGGTGCCCGAACAGTCCCCGTAAAGGCAGGCCCCAGGGAAGGCTGCAGCATGGCGCATCAGCGATAGCACATCCTAGTCCTCGCCGCCCCGAGCATCCTGGGCTGGCGCAGGGCAAAAGGGCGCGCGACCCCAAATCGCACGATCCACCTTTCCCCGACCGTCCGTCACCACAACTCCCCACCCCGCCAATCTGATCCTAGGGAGTGCTGGCCCGAAACACGAGCCATCGATAAATATGTGGCCCCCATCGCTTGAGGTCAACCCCATCGGCGAGCCAATTGTACCTTTACACGGTGGCCTCGGGGGGCCCAGTGGGACGGGCGAAACAACAGGTGGGGCCGGGAAGGGCGCAGCGGGCAAAGAGCTCCTGAGCCCTGGGGGGGGGGGGGCAACTTGACTCGATCTGACGCCCTGCGAACGTCGGGGCTGATCGCGCCCCTTCTCCAAACTTCTTTAAAGCCGCCGTCGATGCGACGGTGGAATATTGCCCCAGGGGCGGCCTGGCAGGCCAGGCACACTGGAGAAATATATGGGCAATCATCGTGAAACCCCTGCTGGCACCAATGCCGATTCGCAATGAGGCTACGCCAACAATGACGGCAGTGATCCGACCAGGTGGGTGAACTCTGCTTCGAGAGGAGATCGGGCGCAGGTTTGAAGCGCATCGGGCCTCTCCACTCAGGCCCGACATCACTCTGCCAACCCTGCTCTTCGATTGCGATGGCCTCCCCGCACGCCTCCCGAACGTGGAGACAGAAGAAGGCAGGAGAGAACGCATCTGGGCTCCACGCTCTACCCGCCTGGTCAACCAGTCGCCAACCTATGCGACCAAGCGAGAGCACGGGATCAGCCGCGGGCTGCTTGGGGCGCATCTTCGAAAGCCGACTGGAGCACCTGCCTGGAGACGCTGCGATGCCGCCAAACCGAGACGAATGCCATGGCGGCATCCACCGCCGCATAAACAAATGGGTCTCGCTGCGGGGCCCCAGAGAGGAGGAAGGCGAGGCCAAGGGGGGGGCCAGGCTGAAGGGGTCCGAAGGACCTGGCAGAGGCAACTCAGAAGGCCCTAAGGGCCGAGATCCCTGCAGCCTGGGCGACTGGCCCAGCCCTGCGCGCGCGAAAAAGCCCCCCGCCCCCCCCCCCCCCCAATCTTGGAGAGCCGAGTCGCCGAGGCCGGCGCGGCTGAGAGGCGCTGATTATGCACAGGCACGCGGCGTGCTCTGCCATCGGAAGCGTCGCCGCCCAAGTCTCGATGAGTGCTGGCCAGGAAGCTCCCGTCGAAAGGCCAGTCCTCATCGTGCAGCAATGCCTCCAGCCGCTCTTGGCACGAGCAGAGGAAGCGCGTCTTGGCCAGGTCGAGCGGCAGGCCAAGCTTTTCCATCTCGGTCGAGACGGCAGCCGCAGCCCTGGCGAGCTTCTGTGCCACCGTACGCAGCGCGCCAACCGCGTGAATCTTTAAGTCGCCCACGAGGTTCTTCGGCCGACACACTGGCGCCTCAGTCGCAACAATCCTGAGAACGCGCAGAGCCATGAGCTTCACGGCGCCAGTTGCGCAGCTGCAGCCAGCGATGACCGTGCCATTCGGCGGCACCTGACGAGAAGTAGACCCATGCCAGCGGGCCCTCCGCGGCCCTCGGTACACCGCGCAGATGCACTTCAGCAACTGCTCGTCGAAGCCGTGGTGCAGCCAGCTGCGCGCATGGCGGCGTGAGACATCTTCTCGTAGAACTTCCGCACGTCGTAATGCAACGCGCCGCTGGCGAAGTTGCGCCTCTTCGCGTGGGCCACCAACAGTTTGTGGACGTAGGCCGCGCGATCCGCGGCAGCGTCGCCAGACTTGCCCCAAGAGAAGCTGGCGTCCACGCTGACCCCCCACGCACGAACAAGAGGCTGCCGAATTCTGGGTCACACTCAAAACCGCAAGGCCAAAAGCCCAATCGGCCGCCGCCCGACATCACGCGTCGCCTTCGGGATGAACATCATCATGTGGCCCTGAGGTCAGGAGCGCTCGCCGTCCTCTCGAACTCGCCAAGGATGGCCGCGAAGCGCATGATCATCGTGCCCGGGAGCTCGTTCAAGGGCCTCGCCCTCTGCGACGGCAAAGGTAGTGCGTCGCCGCGCGAAGTTGCTTCGCACTGATCGGCTCCAGCGTGTGCTCCACCTGCCAGGGCGCCGCTGGAGGCTCCAGCGCCCTGGTATCTTTCACCCAGAGCGGCGGCCACTCCTGCAGCACGGCCCCCACAGCCAGCGAGCCAACCTGCGGCGACGCATCGACATCCTCAGGAAAAAACGACGGGCTGCGGCTCGACTACCTTCGGCTCGATAAGCTCGTGCGCTACGCGTCCAGACCCAGAGAGAGCCCCGACCTACGAAACTCACTCCATAGCTTCGCCTTGGCCGCCCCAGCTCGCCTGCGCGCGGCGAGCTCAGCGCCCAGAAGCTGAGGCAACCATGGCACCAAAGGGCTTTCTCTCTCTGCCAAGCCGAGCCACTTATCAACGGCCAAGACTCCCAAGGCCCCAGCTCCACTGACAGCGGCTGGAAGCGTGAGCTCATGAGCTTCAAGGAAGAGGCGAGCTCGAATCGCCTGCCGCTTGCCACGAGAGCCTCGAGCTGCACGTCGTCGCCCACAACACTGGCCGCCCCAGGGCGGTCGGGTCCACGTCTCACGAAGAGGGGCTCACCGACGCACGGGCCCACGCCTCCAGCAGGGAGGGGCGCGCCGACGCCCGAGGCGACGGGGCAGGCCCCATGGGGCCCGGGCCCGCCGCCGCTGACCCTGACGCGGTGCCTGGGCAGCCTTCAGGGGCGAGCGGAACACGTCCACGAGATTGTCCGGCATCCGCCAGTGCTCATCGACGAAGGTATTCCAAACGTCGAGGGTGGGAGGCCTGAGGTACCTGATGAATGCCCTCCTGCGGCGACCTCCCCTGCGCCAGGCCTCGCGGCAAGCTTCCGCGACGGCGTCCCCTCCCGTGCCTCCTGGGGCGTAGCGGCACCTGAACGACCCCCTCATGACCCTCTGGGCAGGTAGATTGAAAACCGTAGAGAGCCACTCCTCGCACCAGAGCTGCCAGGCATCAGCGCCCCTCTGGCGCTCACGATGCACATTCCGAATCCAGCGGCCAGCCCAGGAGGCCAAGTCACCCCCCATGGTGATCCCCCCCTGGTTGGGGTCAGGCAGGAGAGACCTGGCCACTCCAGGGGGCGGCAACCCCATGTCCATGGGCTCGTCGTCAAAAAATGCCTGACAGGTCGAGGCGCCGCCAGCCGCTCAGCATGATGAAGTAGAAGGCCACCGTGATCACCAGCAGCGAAGCCAAGGTTTTACACAGGCGAGAAGGCCAGGCTGGCCTAGCCTTGGGGCCTGCCAGGGGCACACCGCAACTGAGTGAAGGGTACGAGCCGCTTCATCACCTTTGGGGGCTGACACTCCCCCTGCAGCAATCTCGGCCCGCATCTGCTCCAGGCTGGGGCCAGGGGCCGCCGCCGCGGGCAGCGCTGGGCCTGCAGCCGCTGGGCCGCCCTCCGTCGCTGTGGCCGCGGCGCCCGCCAAAGCCTGCCCAACCGGTGCATCGAGGCGCACCAGCGCTTAGCATTGCGGCACCCACTCGCGTAGCTGGACGGCGAACTGCGACAAGTCGGGCACCTGGACGCCAAGCTCGTCCAAGCCCTGCACCAGCAGCTGCCGCACTTCTCCGAGTCGAGCTGCAAGATGGGCGCCACAGCTGGCCCGCCTTGCGAGGGTGCCGCAGTTGCCAAGACGACGCCCTGGGCAGCCAGCGCGGAGTGCTGGGCCTTGAGGCGGCCAAGGAGCTGCTCGTTCTCCTTGACTCGGAGATTGGCCTCCTCAACGGCCTGCTCCGCGGCCACCTAGCGCCCACGGCAGGTCTCCAGGTGCTTCTTGCCTTTGACCAGCTGGCGCTCGGCCTCGTCGATTTTGTGCAAGAGGGTGCGGAGCCGAGTAGAAAGTGGCAGGGCGTCGAGAAGCCGCTGCTCGAGCACCTGCCCGCAAGTCCCCTTTGAGCTTGGACCAAGTCGGGCCGTCCAGGCTGGCGGTGGTGCGGAGTTCCACCCCGATCGCCGCCAGACGGTCCTGGTCCGAGACAGCCTCGCACTCATTGTCGACGTCCCACAGCATGGAGCCCTGCTGCTGCTGCTGCTGCTGCTGTTGCTGCTGCTCCGCCCTCTTGAGCTCGCCCTCCAGACGCTCGACCTGCGCCTGGCACTTGGCGACGAGCCCTCCATCCCCTGCCGTATGAGCCGAGGCGCCCGCGGCCTCCGATTTCTTGAGCCAGGGCGCCCGCTTGGACGGCACGGCTGTGGCGGCGTTGCCTCTGAAGCAGACGGTTTTCGCGAGGCCGCAGCTGAAACACTTCGTGTGCTCCGCTAAGTTAAGTAGGGGGTTTGCCAGACTTCGGGTGGCGGCAGGACTTGCAATGCCACTTCTGGGGCTGTTCATCTTTGCCCATCCTTTCGACACAAGAAGGGCTCGCCAAGCCGCACGGCGCACCGATGACCCCCGCAGGGGCTGCTGATCCCTCGGAGCCCGCGGGACCCCAGGATCAACTTGAAAACTGCCGCGGAGCGGTATCCCTTCAGGCACGGAAGCTCGGAGCCCCCCAGTGCAAGCATCTTGAGCCAACATGGCTACGGAGGAGGAGGACGAGGAGGAGGAGGAGGAGGAGGAGGAGGAGGAGGAGGAGGAGGAGGGGGGGGACGAGTGGGGAGGAATCGCCTCACACCTTCCCCTCCTTCCCGCGTGCTCCTCCCGCCGCCCTCCTCTCTCACCGCACGGGAAGGGGTGCCTCGTTGCCTACTCGTTGCACGGCCGCGCTGGTTCGAATCCAGCCCGCGTGGCCCGCCAAGCCGCAACCTCGGCTGATTCGCTGTCGGTCTGAGAGGCGCGACGTCGTGAGCCCGCCAGGTAAAGCAACATCGCAATAGTAACATATGTAGGGTCCTTCCCTAAACTGCCAAGGAATAATCTATGCTTACGTCGGGCATGCCCCCCTGCAGTCGGATTTTGGATGCAAAAATGCAAATACTCAAAACATCTCCCCAAATAGTAAAACATACTTTAAAAAGTCGCCCCCACCCTGTTTTGTTGACTGTTTTTGAATTTTCTCCTGTAGAGGGACATGCCTGACTTAAGCATTTGCTGGATCGTCAACTTCTTCTCCCATCGCCCTGCTCCTTCTTGCATCGTCCTCCTCCCCGCGCTCTGGAGCGTGAGCACGGCCGTGGAGATGCCAAGTGCAGAGAGGCGGCCGAGCGCAGAACGGAGGCCGAGAGCAATTCGGCCTGCCTGACGTACCGCTGGGCCGACACCGCGGAACAGCAGGATAATATGCAGGAGAGCTCAGAATCGAAATGAATCGGATCGGCGAAAATCGGCCGCCGTCGGGAAAAATCGAATCGGCAGAAATCGGTAGGCTAGTATGCCTCCCGTAAGAAAACGAAACCCACATCGGAATCCCAAGTCGAATCGAATCGGAATCGGAATCTATCGAACTCGAATCGAATCGAATCGGAGGAGTCGAAATGAGCCCTGAATATGGGTACGCTGAAGCGCATCAGTATCACAACCTCCATATGTGGCTGGGAAAGGGCCCAAGAATGGGATCTCGATCTTCCATTTCGAGCCCTCCGTCTCAAGAGGAGCCCCGAGACCGCCAACGGGCGCCCAGCAGACACCCAGGAGGCTCCAAGAGGCCCACCAAATGCCTAAATAATTAGGCCCCTCAAGACGGCTCCAAAAAGGCGAAAGGACTCAATCCTTGGATTTCGTTTTCCCCTTGCGGTCGAAGAAATGGTGCGAACCACTTGCGCGACGAAAACAAACAAGTCTTATGCGAGATGGCATAGCGACCTTCTGCGGTGGCTCGCGCGGGCCGCCAAAGGCGGCGCGCCATGTTGGAACACAGGGGCGCTTCCGCGCGACCCTGCGCGGGCAAGCTGGCGCGCCAATGCCGGCGCGCACGGCCCCATGTCTTGCGCGCCCAACTGAAGAAAGACCTTCTGCAGCAAGGGGCTGCTGCCCAACCGTCCCAACGCCCAGGAGGAGGAGGAGGAGGAGGAGGAGGAGGAGGGGGAGGAGGAGAGTGGAGGAGGTGGAGGAGGAGGAGGAGGAGAGTGGGGAGGAGGAGGAGGAGGAGGAGGAGGGGAGGAGGCCCGAGATCCGGCCGGGCGCGGAGCGGCAGGTGCGGGCCGCCCGTGCCCGGAACCCAGTGAGCGAGGAGTGCCAGCGCGCCGGCGCGGACGCTCGGCTCGCGGGGGCTCGTGCTGCCACGGGCGTCCCTCTGCGACCGCCGGGAACTCCCCCCCCTCTCCTCCTCCTCCTCCTCCTCCTCCTCCTCCTCCTCCTCCTCCTCCTCCTCCTCCTCCGCCTCCTCCTCCTCCTCCTCTGGCTCCGCAAGCACACCCGGAGATCTCTCGATGTGCTTCGATCCTCTCTGGGCCAGCGTCGGCCTGAGCACAGATCCACCCCGACCCAGTCAGGCCTGACACCCGCGGGTCGATAGGAGGAGGCTCGCCAAGTCTTTGGGGGTGCGTTTTGGTCGTCTCGATATCCCCGTGGATGCGCGGGACCTCGCTGCCAACGGGCAGTGCTCGCTGGCTGTGCTCAAGCTGCCGGTGAGGCTTCGGACTGCACTGGCACGCCGCGGGGTGGCGCAGTTCTCTCGCCGCGGTAGCAGCATCTGCGGGCCAGCGCGGGCGCACTGCAACCTACAGTGCATCGTGCGCGCGCGAGCATGTGCGCGCCGGGCCCTCCTCGAGCCACCGCCAGCAGCAAACCGAAACTACGCTACCAAACGTGATGCGAACAAATGAAATCCCATGCGCCCGATCCAGCGGGCGCCAAATGGCGTGTACAGGGCCCCCCCACCCGGAGGACCCGCGGCGCGGCCACCGAGGCCGATCACGGTCCAGCGGACCGATCCCCCGAGCCATTTCGGGTCCGCGTGCACCTGAAGTGCAAGCCCGAGCCGTGGCCAAAACCCCAAAATCCAAGAGTCCCGAAAAGCACAAACACGCAACGATCCACCCGAGGCCCCGAGACCCCAGGATTAGGTGCCTAGGCTTGTACCCGAGATGGGGCTCAAATTGCTCAGCAAATTCTCGCGCCGAGCTCGCCTGCCCTTCAGAGCAGACGCACGCTCGCTCCAAAATTTATGTCGGGCATGTCCTCTTACAGGCGACGTGTGGTCGACAAATTGAAACATCAGAACGTATGTGTCCATCGCTGATGAAAGAACCGTTTTTTTTTTTTTAACATACTTCAGACAAACCCAGATCTTTGCTGGAGGATTGCCACGTTTTCGTGATTTCCACTCTGCGTGTTTCGACGCGGGCAAATTACACGGCGCCCTGCGCGCCAGACGAGAGAAACGCCAATGTCAACGCCGCGTAAACTATGGCTGCATGTAATTCGATACGAAAGAAATTCGATACACATCCAGTGGCTTCGCGTTCGCGCGAAAGAGAACCGCCCCTGCTGCGCATTAAGCCGACTCCATGCGATTCGATACCACTGGACTCCCCCCAAGGACAAGCGACAGACGCATTAGATGTGCCCTGGGGGCACGCGAGGGGAGCCACAAGAGAACGGCCAATCCAAACGCGTAGACGATCCAACGGCAAGCAATCATCGTAACGCGCGTAGATGGCAAACGAGAATCGCCGTAAAATGAAAACAAAAGTCCACGGGAACTGGCGGAAAACCGCAAACATATCCTGTGATAGATTCGTCGATCGATCAATTTCGCGATCGACCGATCGACCGGCCCTCCTCCCCCACGCCCTCCTCCCCCACGTCCCCAATCGCAAATGAATGTCAGTGAAAACGCGGGCAGGTGCGCGGGAAAAATGGATTCAACGGACCGAAACGAACCGAAACTGACGGAGCTGGACCCGCAAAAATGACGGTCGCGACGCCCCCTCGCGAACCAAAAACGGCGAATTCGCTAACCGACGCGACAGGGTAGGAAGTCGATCGACCTCCGACAGAATGGAGCCGCGACGCGTGTGTGGCGCGGACCGTCGTGGCGCGCTGTTCGGCCCACGAGGATACCGCATCAGCAACGCGAACCGTTTTTTTTTTTTTTTTTTTTTTTTTTTTTTTTTTTTTTTTTTTTTTTTTTTTTTTTTTTTTTTTTTTTGCAAGCCTGACGCAAAGCGTTTCAAAATGCTAACGAACCGACTACATCAGATGCCGCGCGCTGGTTCCGGGCGACGGCGGGGCATCACTACGAAAGTTCGCCGTTTCGAAAAACGGGCACGGGGACCACCTCAATCAAGGTAGTGTTTCCCGGATAACACGCGGGGGCATCTCCTGGATGACGCACTAAGTCCTGGAGTGTCTTAACGTCTCGCAAACGGTCGGTGAACATCTCCTGGGGTATTCTGGATACTCAGAAATCGCATCAAGGGTATACCCGGAAGGGTACATCAAAACATTAAGAATTCTCGCAAATGGCAAGAGGAGGTCTCCGGAATATATTCAAAATTCGTAACTTGCTCTGGGCGCTCTTCGGGGTATTGGAAAATCGTCAATGGCACTGGACCTGCTGGCCCTAGGGCATATTCAAAAAATGTTCGAAATTTCGCAATTGGCGGTGAAATATGTTTGAAATACTCTAGAATTTCGCAAACGGCACGAGGGACAATTTCGAGTATGTTGGGTAGGTTCAATAATCATAGAATATGATTGGACTTGATCTTGAACGCGTGAGGTCAGCAGGTCTAGTTTGGGGTTCTCTGTTACTCTTTGAAATCTGCGGGAATATTCAAAATCTGCGGGGCGTGCTGTTGGAAAACGTCGCGCGCGCATTGCGAATGAAACCCTTCAGCGGGGCATTTGGCGTAGTGGGCGACCGCGCAACATCCGGCGCTTGAGTATTTTGTAAACAGACGGGGTATGTCGGAGACTCGCTCCGGGTGTCCAAGGCACGAATGCTGTACCAGCGACGGTGCTTGTCTGCGCTCAGGATGCCCCGACAATGGCGGCGACGATTGGGGCCTGCAGCAGTCTCCTGGTCCTGCTTTACTACGTGCGCGCTGGGCCCGCCGATCTGCGCGCATGATTGTGCGCACGTATGCAAATACGCATGCTGCTCTGCCATGGTGGAGCGCGCCCTAGTCGGATCCACGCGATCCGTGCGCCCACCTTACCGATTCGATGAATGAAGATCACTGTGTACGTGCTTGTACATGTGGACGCTGGACGCACACGTGAACGTGTAGCCCTCATCGCGCTTTTTCCGTATCACATGCCGAAATGTACCCTTGTCTACTCTACCCCCAATACGATGGCACGTGCGACCCCCATTTCTCTGTTATGGAAGAACTGATGGGTGTCTATAACCATATCTTCGCCTACTACAGCTCTGCCCTACTCGGAGCCGGCTGTAACCTTATCCTGCGCACAAGTGCAATCAACCTGACTCACGGGCAACCTCCAGTCCACCCCGACCGTATCCAATCTCAACTGGCATCATAGGCAATCTGCTTTGTCTGGTCCGGAATGTCCCGCGCGCGCAACGTATCCCGCGCGCTTGCCGGAAGAAGCCCAGTCGTCGAACGTGGGATGCGTCGGTCGACGCGAGAAAGGCAGCAGGGGTGGGGAGGATGCGCAAGGATGGTGTGCAGGAGAAAAGGGGGAAAGAGGCAGGATAACTTGAGTTTTGCAGCGAAAATGTTGAACTCCAGCGGCCGCAAACAAAATGATCGGTCGGTGTTTGCGAATGTGCGTAACAAGATGGATAACACCAGGTCTCCAAATC
This sequence comes from Prorocentrum cordatum, assembly GCA_963575745.1. Lineage (NCBI taxonomy): Eukaryota > Dinophyceae > Prorocentrales > Prorocentraceae > Prorocentrum > Prorocentrum cordatum. The sequence goes on from CAUYUJ010007180.1 coordinate 210,950, forward strand.
TGAAGGGCCACTGTCGGTTGCTCAGACGGCACCCGCCGAATTGCTCACGCTGCGCACGCATGTAATCGCAGCGCCGCGCCACCCAGTCCACGATAGTAACGCGCAGTCGGCCTCCATTGAGCACGTTGCAAAAGCCACACAGCCATATACGCACGCACCCGCTAAAACGCGATGACGCGCGCTGCCGCCACCAAGTGCGGCGAAACAAGTAATCGTGGCGCCGCGCGGCGTAGCATGTATTCAAGACCTCGCGCATCGCACGATCGCTGAGCCAAGATCCACAAAACGATGTCCGGACTATTTTCGGAACACCTCTTGCATCGCATGCAAAATCGCCACCAGACTAATGTTAAGTCGGGCGTGTCCCCCTACAGGGGGATCTTCGACGAAAGAATAGAAATACCTCAACAAAAACTCAAACAATAGTCCAAACATAGTCTGGGCATTATTTTTTGAATCTGTTTTGACCTTTTTGGGATAGTTTGGGGGTATTTCTTATTTTTCGCCCGACATAAGCCTAATGCTCTACGTGTTGTCCATATTCGTCCTGCGGAGGGACACGCCCGACTCAGTCCAAGGAGGGAGAAGGCCATGGCGCTGGGCGGCGAGGCTCTCCGCTCCACGCGCGGCCGACACGTGGGCCCGCACTTCCTGCACGGACTGTACTGGGCTCGTGTGACCATCTCGCGGCCCCGCCCACGCGTGGTCGACTCCACCCCCACCCTCCGCCCAACTCCACCAGCAGCGGCGGCAAGCGACACGCATGGGGATGGAGGAAAGGGCCTCGGCGCCAACGAAGTATCCGCGTGGCCCGCAACGGCACATTCGGAGCGCGGCGACGGCCCATCAACGCCCGTGAGTGCATAATATACGTATGTAAATGTATGTATGTATGTATGTATGTATGTATGTATGTAGGTGTATGTGTGTGTGTGTAGTATGTATGTATGTAGGTATGTATGTAGGTAGTATGTAGGTAGGTATGTAGTATGTATGGTAGGTATGTATGCTGTATGTATGTATGTATGTGTATGTATGTATGCATGTATGTATGTGTATGTATGTGTATGTATGTATATGTATGTATGTATGTATGTGTATGTGTATGTATGTGTATGTATATGTATGTATGTGTATGTATGTATGTATGTATGTATGTATGTACGTATGTATGTATGTATGTATGTATGTATGTATGTATGTATGTATGTATGTATGTATGTATGTATGTATGTGTGTGTCTGTATGTATGTCTGTATGTCTGTATGTATGTATGTATGTATGTATGTATGTATGTATGTATGTGTGCATTGATGCATGCATGCATGAATGCATGTATGCGTGCGTGCGTGCGTTTGTGCGTGCCTGTGTGTGGTTGTGTGTGTGTGTGTGCGTGTGCGTGTGTGTGTGTGTGTGCGTGGGTGGGTGGGTGGGTGGGTGGGTGGGTGGGCGTGGGTGTGGGTGTGGGTGTGTGTGTGGGTGTGTGTGTGGGTGTGTGTGTGTGCGTGCGTGTTGCACGCGTGGGCGTGCGCGGGCGCGCGCTCCCTACCGAACCCTGACCCTCAAGTCAGGGGGAAGCATTGCTTCTCGCGGGGCTGTGCCGAAGCCAGGAGGCCATTTTTCATATGGGCGTCCACTTGACTTGCGGCACTGTACCATATCATCTTCTGCAATGCCCTTCTCTCCCATCCGCCTCCCCCATCTTCCTCGTTCCTCCCCTCCTCTTCCCCGCCCGTTTTACCTTCTCCATCCTCCCGCCTCCCTGACTCTTTTTTCCTCCTTCCTCCAGCTCCACGCTCTTCCCTCTTCCTCCTCCGCCCTCCTGCTCCTCCTCCCCCCTCCTCCCCCCTCTCTCCCCCCCCGGCCTCCTCCCTCCTCCCTCTCCCTCCTCCCTCCCCCTCCTCCCTCCTCCCTCTTCCTCCGTCCGCCTCATCGCCCCTCCCCCTCCCCTCCCACCCGCCCCCCCTTCCCACCGTTTCCCTCGCCCTCTGCCCCTCTTCCCCTCGCCCTGCTCCCGCTTGCGCCCCAGGGGGCGCTGCAGGGCCCGAGCTGTGGCCGCCTGCGGCGCTGGCGCCGCAGGGGCGGGGCGCTGGGCCGCCGGAGCGGCGGCGGCCGGTGCCAGCGGAGGGGTCGCCTGGGCGCCACCTGGCCCTCGAATTCCTGCCCCCCTCCTCGTCCCGGATCCTCCTTCTCCGCCTCGTCGCCGCCCCCCATCCTCTTCCTCTCCTCCTCCTCCTCCTCCTTTTCTCCTCCTCCTTTTCCTCCTCCTCCTCCTCCTCCTCCTCCTCCTCCTCCTCTCCTCCTCCTCCCCCCCTCCTCCTCCCCGCCCCCCTCCTCCTCCTCCTTTTCCTCCTCCTCCTCCTCTAAGCATCGTTTAACCCAGCCGCATCTACACTGGCATGGCTTTGGCCCCACTGGCCGATGTATATTCCCCAGATAAGAATATAGGCTGTTCCCTTCGGTTCCGAGGGCCTATCCTAAACTGGGGGGGTGGATGGTGGGGCTGAGATACCATGGCCCAGTGGGGATGGGGATCGGTTGAATTGGTGATCCTCGTCCCTACCCATTTCCCCTCTTGCCTTTCCCCCCCCCCGATTTCCCTTTTCTCCTCCTCCTCCTCCTCCTCCTTCTCCTCCTCCTTTCCTCGTCTTCCTCCAGGCAGCAGTGGGCGAGTCCTCCGTTCATCCTCATCCTCCGTATCCCCACGCCCTCTCCTCCCATGGCATGAAGCAAAAAAGGCCTTGAGGGAGACGGGACCTGGACTCCAGCGTTTTTTTCCTCGGGAGCAACTCTTCATCACGAGTCGTCTTGTAACGGTCCAGGGGCCAGTGGAGGGCCTCCAGAACCTGAACATCGCCAAAAGCCTCCAGGACCCCTCTCCAACAGGAACCCCTTCCTTCCTGGCGACTCCCCCTCGCCTCCGACGGTGATGCCAACGCCGAAGACGACGTTCCGACGCCGAAGTCGACGCAGACGCCGACGGAGGCGGCGGCGCCAGCGACAATGCCGACGCAGCAGACCCAAACCTCTGGCGTCGTGTTTTCGTTTGTTGTGCGGTCGCAACCTGAGCCCCAGAGGTTCAAACCACTTCCGCTTCCTCGCATCCTGAGTTGTTTGTTCTAGGCTCTGGGGCCTAGCGATGCCCCCCAGCAGCCGAGAAGTGCTCCCAAACCCTCCGTCGTTATTCTCGCCCACAATGCGACGCGGTCTGAGGAGGCTGACAGGCAGATGCCGACGCCGACGCGGCCGATGACGACGACGAGGGCGCCGACGGCGGCGACGCCGACGCCGACGACGCTGACGCGGTCGACGCCTATTCGGCTACGCGACCGAGTGACAATGCAGTAGAGGCCAGTCCACAAGAACCCTTCCACAAGAAACCCAACCCTGAGACACCAGGGCGTACATCGATTTTTGGTGCGGGAACGTCGCGCCTTCCATCGCAAACCCATCGAAACCCAGGGCACCCTGGCGGCAAGCAGGGTGTTCCTTGGCATGGGCCCCCACTGTACGGCGCGGACCCCTGCGTGTCCGCACCAAAGGTCAGTCTTACGACGAGCCATTCCCTCGAGGGCGACGACGATGACGACGACGACGAGGGCGCCGACGGCGACGATGCGGAAGCCGGCAACGCCGACGCGGCCCACGCGGCCAACGCCGACGACGCCGGCGACGATGACACCGATCGGGGAGACAGAAGACTCGGGTACGGGGGACTCGGGTTGGCCCGACGGGGCCTACATAAAAATGACGAGGCCCAATCTGAAATTTGGCGCGAGCTCCCGCTGCAGACATCCCACGAAAACTGGACCGTCAAAATCCAGGACGCGCTCGTCAAAAAAGCGTCGGCAAACCCGAGTTCCGGCTTACTCGGGTCTTGCGTTTCCCCGAACCGAGGCGGCCGTCGCCGCCGCCGCCGCCGCCGGCGACGACGACGACGACGACGACGAGGGCCACGACGTCGACGCCGACGACGCGGCCGACGACGACGCCGACGGCGCGCGTCGGCGCCTGCGGCGCCAGGCCGCGCGCGGGCGCGGCGGCGGCGGGCTCGGGCCGCGGGCCCGGCGCGAGGCCGCCGGGGCCGCCCAGGGGCCCGAGGCGGGGGGCCGCGGCGGGGGCGGCCGCGGCCGCGCCGCCGCCCAGGCCGGGCCTGCCGGCGGCGGGGGCTCAGCGGCGGCGGTTCGCCGCGGGAGCGGCGGCGCGGGCGAGGCGCGGCGAGGGCGAGGGCGGCGCGGGCGAGGACGGCGAGGACGGCGAGGGCGGCGACGCCACCGACGACGGCGGCGACGGCGCCGCCCGCGACGGCGGCGACGCGGCCGACAAGGGCGAGAGCGACGGGGGCGGCGGCGGCGTGTCGGTGGATCTGAGGGGCGAAGGCGGGGACGACGACGGCGACAGTGATGGCGGCGAGAAGGGTGTGGACGACGGCTCAAGGAAGTGCCCCCCCGGCAGGAGCAAAAAGGGCGAACAAGAACGCCACCGATCCTCAAGCCTCAAAACTCGACATTCGGCTCGTCTCTGTCTCGACTCGCTACCAGAGCCAGCGTCGCGATGATGATTTAGAAAGAGGAGGAGGAAGAGGAGGAGTAGGAGGAGGAGGAGAAGGAGGGCGAGGAGGAGGAGAAGAAGGAGGGGGAGGGGAAAGGGGAGGGGGAGGAGGAGGAGGAGGAGGAGGAGGAGGAGGAGGAGGAGGAGAATGAGGAGAAGGAGCCCGGTGGTGGGGACCTTGGGCAGGGAGCCTGCTGAGCGGCCCCTGTCTGCCCTCGGCCCCCCCCTGCCGAGAGCACAAGCAAGCAAATCAACTAACCTCGAAAAACCTTTCATAAACCGCCTGCTTATCCGCCACCGTGCCCCCTGGCACGTTGAGGCGTGCGAATATGCCAAGTGCTGCCTGGCAGGCCCCCCCTTTCCCCGTCGCACCTCGTCGCGCGCACTGGCCATACTCCTGGGGGTCCGTGGGCGGCCATGGCGCCTCCCTGGGGCTCTCCAAGGCTTCCATGATGGCCCAGGAGGCCCCCGAGACGGTCCAAGAGGGCCCCGAGTCGCCGAACGATCGCTCGAAGACGCCCAAGATGGCCTCAAGATGGCCTCAAGATGGCCTCAAGATGGCGCTAGAGGCTTCCAAGGCTCCCCAAGAGGCCTCCAAGAGGTCTCCCAAGAGGGCCTGTAAAGGTAGAAATCATTATATATTACTAGAACCACGCGCGCGCTTCGCGCGTGCTTAGGTTCTAGCTAGGAGGCGAGCTTGAGTCAACGAAAGTCGCAGGGAAGGGGGCAGGGGGAAGAAGGCCAGAAAGCGCTGAAGGATACAAATACTGGAACCCTCTTGTGATTTTGTGGGGGGCCTCGTCCGGCCGCTCGCTGGGAGTTTGACGTAGCTTCTCGGAAGCCTCTGAACCTGTCGGGGGCCTCCTGGCCTCCTGGAAGCAGGTTCGAAGCATTTTGGGGGCCGATTTGGGGCTTCTCGGGGCCTCCTTTGGGCCTCTTGGGGGTCTCCTGGGGCCTCTTGAGGGGCCTCCTTGGGGCCTCCTGGCGGCCTCTTGGGGCAGAAGGCTCGAGCTTGCGGTTCGTGGTCCCCCTCTGGGCGCCCTCTTGGGCCCGTCTTGGGGCGCTCTTAGGCCATCTTGGGCGCCTCTTGGGCCGTCTTGGGGCCCTCTTGGGCTGTCCTGGGGCCCTCTTGGAAGCTTCTTGGGCCGTCTTGGGGCGGTCTTGGAGGCCTCTTGGGCCGTCTTGGACGCGGTGAAAGCCCAAGATGCGAACATGCGACAAATATACGTTTTCCCATAGGAATGGCACGATTTTTGTTTCTTGGACCTCTCTTGGGGTGCCTCTCGGAACGTCTTGGGTTGATTTTGGAAGCCTTTTGGCGCCTCTGGGCGGCGTTTTGGCGCCTCCTGGGATATGTTGGGCCGGAAGCTCGGAATTCGAGAGTGGCTTTCTCCTTCTGGGACCCCTCTCGAAGTCGTCTTGGGGTTCTCTTGGGCCGTGTTGGGGCCGTCCTGAGCCACTCGTGCGCAGCCTTGGAGCGCTCCCGGAGGCCTCCTAGGCCCCCCGGGGCCCACATTTGTGGTCGGGGTCCCGGCCCCGGGCCCCCGGACCCGGTGCGCCGTTATATGTATATGCCTTGCGTGTCTGAACGATTTGGGTGTTCTCGCATTTTCGGCTTTCCGACCCTACAGGACGGCCCAAGAGCCCCCCCAAGACCACCTCAAAACTGCCTAGGATGCCTCTAAGAGGACCTCAAGATAACCCAGGAGCGCCCCAAGACGGCCCAAGAGACGCCCAAGACGGCTCCAAGACGCTGCAAAAGGAGCCTCAGAGAGGGAGCACGAACCGAAAATCTGAGCCTTCCGCCCCAAGGGGGCCCCCAGGAGGCCGAGGTACCCGAGAGGCCCCAAGAGGACCCCAAGAAGCCCCAAGAGGCTCCCAAGAGGCCCCCAAGAGGCCCCAACAGGCCCCTCAGATGCCCCCGAGAGGCCCAAAAACTGCTCCCAAGACGCCTCAAAACTGCCTCCAAGAGGCCTCCCACGAGATTCCAGCGAACATCCACTAAGCTTCATACCCACAACCCAAGCATGGTGGCGGGACGTGCCGTAGACAGCTGGATCCGCCGCCCCCTGTTGATTCATCACAGGGGTGCCTGGCGTGCTGAATCCTCTTGGTTTTGGTTTCGGTTCTTTTTCCAAAAGAGCTCCCCCTGGGGCTCTGGCACGTCCCGCCGGCCACCCGGAAACGCTCAATCCGGAAAAACATCCTCCAAGATGGCTCAAGATGGTTCCAAGATGGCCACGTTGGCCCAAGATGGCCTCCAAGATGGTCCAAGATGGCCTCCAAGTCCGCCCAAGATGGTCCAAGACGGCCTCCAAGATGACCCAAGCGAGTCCAAGACGGCCCAAGACGGCCCAAGAGGCCCCCCAGAGGCCTCCAAGACGGCCCAAGAGGCCTCCAAGAGGTCCCCCAGGAGGGCCCGAAGAGGCCAAAATCATTTCCTTAGGTTTTTGAAGGATTTGGGGATTTGCTTCTTCTCGGCATTCCGACGGCTTCAGACGGCCCAAGAGGCCCCCAAGATCGCCCAATAGGCATCCAAGAGGGCCCCATGCGGCCCAAGTGGGCTTCAAGACGGCCCCAAGAGGGCCCCAAGACGGCCCAAGAGGCCTCCAACACGCCCAAGATGGCCTCCAAGACGCCCAAGATGGCCTCCAAGATGGCCCCGAAGACGGCTCCCGACGGCGTCAGACGTGCCAGGAACCCACCAGGATGGCCGAAGTTGGCTCAAAGCTGACCCAAGACGGCCCAAGAGACCCCCCAGAGGGCCTCCAGGAAGGCCAAAGATGCTAAAAACATTGATGATCCCAGGGTTGTTGACGGATGTTGGCAGTTGCTTCTTTTCGGCCTTCCGACGGCCCGAGACGGCCCAATAGCCCCCAAAGATCGCCGAAAGATAGCCCAAGAGGCCTCCAAGATGGCCCCAAAACGGCCCAAGAGGGCCCCAAGACGGCCTCCAAGACGGCACAGGAGGCCTTTAAGACGCCCAAGATGGCCTCCAAGACGGCCCTGGAGCATTCCAAGAGGGCCCCAAGTCGGCCCATAGAGGCCCCCCAAACGGCTTCCGACGGCGTCAGACAGACCAGGAGCCCACCAAGACGGCCGAGCATGGCCCTCAGATGGCCCAAGACGGCCCAAGAGGCCTCCAAGAGGGCCTCCAGGAAGGCCCGAAAAGGCCAAAATCATTGATTTCCCATGGGTTCTTGAAGGATTGTGGCATTTCCTTTTTTTCTGCCTTCCGACGGCCCGAGACGGCCCAAGTGCCCACAAAGATCGCCCAAGAGGCCCAAGACACGGCCCCAAGAGGCCCCCAAGACGGCCCAAGAGGTCTCCAAGACGCTCAAGATAGCCTCCACGACGGCCCCAGAGCCCTCCAAGGCGTCCTCCAAGAAGGCCCGAAAGGGTCAGAATGGCCTCCAGACGGCCAAGATGACCTTCAAGATGCCCACGTGTTCCCCGAAGGCTCTCCAAACCGATTCGGGGAACACGTGGTCCGATAGTTTGGCAAGCTTCTGGTCACAACCTTCGGCCACATAGGCGCTTCCAAAAAGGCAGGGGGCGGCGGTGATTCGCCGTTGGCGTCTTCGATCCGCCGCCCCATGTCGATTCTTCGCAAGTGTGCCTGGCGTGCTAGACCCTCTCGGTTTTGGTTTTGACTCTTTTCCTATAGAACTCCCCCTGGGCCTTCGGCGCGTCCCGCCGGGGTCCCGGGAGGCTCTTTCGGAGGTGGTTGCCGTGGGTTTTCCTGCCCCAGACGGCTCCAAGATGGCTTCCAAGATGCTTCCAAGACGGCCAAGATGGCCTCCAAGACGGCTAAGGTGGCCCCAAGATGCCTTCTCCCCGTGTGTTGCTTCCGCATCCCCATGCGTGATTGGCCGCATCCCCACATATGTATATATATATATATATATATACATACAAGTGGCACGTGTGTGCCCAGGCTCATACAACAAGGTGAAGGGGCGTTTGAAGCAGGAGTGACATGCAACAGCGAAGTCGCACTCGAGCGCAAGTGGGTTTGCCACACCTTGCGATGTGTGTACCAGGGCCCCCAGGAAGCCTCAGGAGGCCCGACTTGGATACCAGGAGAGGCTCCAGGAGGCCCCAGGATTGTGAGTGTTGTGTGTGTGATGTGTGCTTTGTGTGGTGCGTGCTTTTTGCGTGTTGTCGGTGTTGTGTGTGTGTATGTTATGTTTGTCTAGCGTGTGATGTGTTGGGCGTGATTTGTGTCTCTGTGTGTGCATGTAGTTCTGAAGCCCCAGGAGGCCCCAGGAGGCCCCAGGAGGCCCCAGGCGGCCTCAGCAGGCCCAGGAGAACTCCAGGAGGCTCCGAGGCGGGGTCTGGGGTACCAGAAGGTCCAGAAAGCCCCAGGAGGCCCCAGGAGGTTCCAGGAGGCCCCCAGGAGGCTCCGAGGAGGGGTCTGGGGCTCGATTTTGGGAGGATGTCTCAGGCGAAACCGCCATTCTCTGAGAATCGGAGTCAAAATCATTGAAATTACCATGTGTTTTTGAAGGTTTTATGATACAATGTTGGAAATCCTATGTGTTTTTGGACCCTGACGTCACGATCTGCGTGAGGGGTGCCACCGATTTTCAGAATTTCGAGGATGTCCCGAGCGAAACGGCCAGAAACATCGCGAACGACGGACGCATTAATCGCCTCTGAGCTCTACTCCCTCGGAGAGGTGCGTATGAGAATATATGTATATATATATATAATACACATGTGCATCTGTGTATACTTATGTATAGATATAGATACAGATATGTGTGTGCGTGCGTTTTTTCGCATCCCAGTGCGCATGCCCCCGTGTGCTTTTGTTGCGTATCCCCTTTTGTACCCTTTTATGTGTGTATGTGGTTACCATACTCCTCCCGTGTCTTTCTTTTGTCCGCATCCCCACGTGCGTTATTCCGCATCCCCTTCTTTCTGCATACGCTTGGGGTGTCCAAGGTTCGCTCGGGACTGGTCTTCCCCCCAACCGGCCGAAACCTTGCCGGCAGAAACCCTCACAAACTCTCCCGAAAGGTTCTGGGATGATTTTCGGAGGGTTACGAAAGGGATTCAACAAAGTTTGGTCGTCTTGGGAGAAACTAATCCCCAACGAACCCAAGACTCTCTATAGAGAGCCCAAGTGCCGATACCGCTACTCCCCTAACCTCTCCCGAGGTGCAATCTGATCAGAAGTTTCGAGGCAAACCCAGCCGTGGCGACGAGGGCCTCCCTGAATGCCCAAGAGGACGAAATCGAGGCAGGGGTAGCGATATCGGTAGATACCAAGTCCTTCTCTGACTCTAATCGCCTCCTCCATCTCGGCCTCGTTGCCTCTGGTCCCCCGTCCTCTTCTTCTCGTCGGCACGCGGGACACCTTCTGGACCCTATGAGTGCTTATTCCCTGGGCCATGTTGCTCGGTCGCGGGTCGATGCCGTGCGAGTGTACGACGTGCTCCCCGACAGCATTGTCGGTCAGAGGTCCGCCAAACAATTCTATGGTCGTGTCCTGAAACACTGCTCCGTGTCCACCCTCCCCCCCCGGGAGGAACCTGCTGAGGCCCCCGAAGCTCGCGGCCAGCGCGTCCAGGCCGCCGCCCGGGTCCGCTGGCGCTCGGGCGACTGGCGCCGCGGGCGCCGCAGGCGCGGAGGGCCGGCTCGCCGGGGCGCTCCTGGCCGGAGCCGCCGGCGCCCTCGCCGCCAGCCAGCCAACGACGAAGACGACCGAACTCGCCGTGCCCCTCGCCCGCCGCTCGCCTTCGACGCCTTCGATCTTCGTCGTCCTCCTGCGATCCTGGCGTCTCGAGGTCCTTGGTTTTCGGGCGTTCTCGTCGGACCCCTGTAGTCCTCTAGCAGGATGCCTTCCAGCAACTGCGCCTCGCCAAGAGCATTCCGGGGCTGCCCGGGTCGTTCCGAACGGGCCGCCGTCTCGCCCTGAGATCCTGGCGTCTCCAATCTTTCCAGCCAGGCGTCTCCTACAGGAAGTGCAGCTTCCCGCAGGCGGTGCAGCTTCCTGGAGGATTTGGAGTCCCGAAGCGGTGCAGTGACAGACCGTGCGGTGACCTCGAAATCCCCCAAGACCTCACCGCACGGTCCGTCACCGCACGGTCCTGGGACCCGGAGACCCCAGTCGCCCGAGACGTCCTCGGAGAACGACCCCAGTCCCAACACCGTGCGGTGACCCCGAATCCCCACCGACTCACCGCACGGTGTGGTCACCACCCCGTTTGGGGGCCCCCGATCTTCGTGCCGCCGGGCAGGGCCGTCTGGCGAAGGCCCAGGACGTCTGCCGCCCGCGCGCAGCCCACACGTCGATCGCCCGAGCGCCGCTCTGCGCGCCGTCGTGTGCTCGCCTGCTACGCCAGCAGAATCCTCCTCCTCCTCCTCCTCCTCCTCCTCCTCCAGCTCCTCCTCCCCCTCCTCCTCCTCCCCCTCCTCCCTCCTCCTCCTCCTCCTCCTCCTCCTCCTCCTCCCCTTCCTCCTCCTCCTCCTCCTCCTCCTCTCCTCCTCCTCCTCTCCTCCTCCTCCTCCTCCTCCTCCTCCTCTTATTCTTATTCTTCTTCTTATTCTTATTCTTCTTCTTCTTCGTCTTCTTCTTCTTCTTGTTCTTATTATTCTTCTTCTTCTTCTTATTCTTCTTATTTATTCTTTATTCTTCTTATTATTCTTCTTCTTCTATTCTTCTTCTTCTTATTCGTCTTCTTCTCTTCTTCCTCCTCCTCCTCCTCCTCCTCCTCCTCCTCCTCCTCCTCCTCCTCCTCCTCCTCCTCCTCCTCCTCCTCCTCCTCCTCTTGGGGGCCCCCGAGAGGAGGTGGTGGTGCTCCCCCCCTGGCATTGCCTGGAGGAGGCCCAGCACCCGGGGCAACCCGAGCGGGCAGCCGGGCAGGCCGCCCGGGCCCAGGGGCAACGTCAGGAGGGGACAGTCTCAGAGGCTCAAGGCTCAAGTCGGGCCTGTACTCCTGCAGGAGGCCTTTGGACGAATGTACATATTTATGAATCTATATACACATATATATATATATATGTATGTTTTTATAAATAGAAGAAATCAAAACATACACCCGAATGGTCAAGAACAGGCTCAACAAATCGTCCCCAGGCCATTTTCTAGCTATTCTTGAATTTTCCTCCTATAGAGGGACACGCCCGACCTAACTCAAGGTTCAAACAACTGGCCCTGAATCCTGGCGTCTCAGTGTTTTTTTGAGCCGGGTGTTTTCACCAGAGTTCGGGCGCGGGGACCTTCGCAGATCGGGCCAGCTCGCAGACTGGCGCAGCAGGAGGGGGTCCAGGGCTCTGATCTCTGGTCGTGACTCTTCACCATGCTGTCAGGGTGAGGGGGCCGAGCGGGTCATCCATTGCCCCTGGGTGCGAGGACGGAGTGGTGCTCTGCGAGGCGGGGATTTATCCATATCCGCCGCCTGGGAACCGACGTCCTGGTGTCCCAGCGGGCGGTGGACATGGATATATTTCGGCCCCCGGAGGCCCGAATGTGTCCACATCCACCGCCCGCCGAGGCTCCGAAAACTGACCCTCCAGGCGGTGGTCCTGTATCAGCTCCCGCCTCGGATGCTCCGCGGTGGAGATTTTGCAATTGCGATGCTGTTGGTTGCTGTTGACTGTGACTCTTGTCGTCGTCCCACTCGCGAAACCCGCGACTCACCCGCGACCCGCCCGCGCCCCACCCGCGACCCACCCGCGACCCGCCCGCGAGCCAGACCCGTGGGCCCGACCGCGCCTCGCTCTTATCCGCAGCTGCCAGGGGGTGCTACGTTTCGGTCAGGCACGTCCCCACAGGGGGATGGTGGACGCAAAATGCGCAACATGGCCCCAGAATGTTCAACTCATGGTTTAGAAAGAGCATCAAGAAATCGTCCCCGGACTATGTTTTGGACTATTTATGACTACTCCTCCCGTCGAGGGACGTGCCTGGCTTCATGCTACGCTTTATGTTCGCAACGTCGGATCTCAGGAGCGTCTGCGCCGCCGCTCGCCGGCCGCCTTCGACCCTCGATCCCACACCTCCGACGAGACATTCTTAGAGGAAACATCTACCCCGACACGCGAAGTCGCTTCGAGGGCCGTTTAGTAAACGCCATTTGTCGGGTCTGGGTGCTTCTTCCTCCCTTGACTTATGTCCTCAAAGGCATGCTGGGAATCTGGGGCGCGCTTTTCGGGCCCCGGGGGCCATCAGAAACACGTGCGGAGCGAAAAACGGGGCCTGGGTAAGGATGGGACCGCGGATTGACAAAATGAGATCCGCGGAAATCTGGGATCCTCGCCTCCTTCTGCTCCTCCTCAAGCCTCAGTCCTGAAATCATTGACCCCTGCTCCACGAGCCTCTACCAGTCTTTGTCATCGGACCTCAGCCCCTTTGCGCTGCCGTCTTTCGCGTCTGTGTAGTCGTCCCCCTCGCCGTCCGTCGTCGGTGTCGTCCGTGTCGGCGTTGTTGGCGGCGTCGTGGACTTCGGGGACTTCGGAGGGTGCTCGTCGGAGCCGCCGCTCGTCGTCGTCGTCGCCGCCGTCACCGCTCGTCACCGCCGCCAGCGTCGTCCTTGTCTTCGACGTCGTTGTCTGCACGGCTCGTCGTCGTCGTCGTCGTAGTCGTCGTCGCTTTCGTCGTCGCTTTCGTCGTCGTCGTCGTCGTCGTCGTCGTCGTCGTCGTCGTCGTCTGCATTCGGGGAAGGCTTCGGCTGTGCCGGGCCCTGCTCGGGCCTTCGCGGGCACCCCCGAGGAGGCCACGGCTGGAGCCGCCTCGGAACTCTGCGCGCAGTGCTCGGGGGGCGGCCAAGAGCGGGACGTCCAAGAGGGGGGGGGGGGGCGCAAATCATGACCGGCGGCATGTGCGCGGCCCAGGGGCGGGGGGCCAGGGATGTAGTGAGATAAGAAGAGGCGCCATGACATCTGGGGACATCTCATGGCCCCCGCCATGATGTCCACCCCCACCCAGTCATCACCCCCCCCCTCTCTGCCGCCCACGAAATGCGCCCTAGGGCCTGAGACATGGCATGCCCAGGGGTCGACCAAGCTCGACGTCGTCGGGGTCGGCGCTAACGTCGCCGTCGTCGTCACCGTCGTGTCGTCGTGATCCTCGTAGACGTCGCCGTCATACTTGCTGGAACATTTGATCAAAGATTACTGGCGTTCCTGGCAGTTGTTCCCGGTGCAAGTGCCTCCAAAGACCTCCAGAAATCTCCAGGGACCACCGGAGGAGTCCGTCGTCGCCGTCGGCATCGGCGTTGCCGTCGCTCCTGGGGGCCAGGTCGCTGAAGGCGCCCGTCTGTATGTCCTCGAGGGGGCCGGGGAGGGCGGGTGGCGGGGGAAGAAGGGCTGAGGTGGAGGAGGGGCCGGGAAGAGGAGGGGCAGGGGAGGAGGGTGGTGACTAAGAGGGGGATGATGGGGAGAGGGAGGAGGAGGAGGCGGAGGAGGAGGAGGCAGATGAGGAGGAAGAGGAGGACGAGGAGGGAGAGGTGGAGAAAGAAGAGGTGGAGGGCACGGAGGGGGATGAGAAGAGCAGCTGGTCTTGCGCCGACCCCTGTGGCAGTCCCGCCAAGGTTAGCGAAGGCCCTAAGCTCTCTGCCACCTACTGCTATAAACAAATCCTGTCTGCTTCAGCAGAAGGGCCAGCGCGGTCCAAGCTGCCCCGCGGTCCCCCATCAACCTTACGTGCTGAGGGCGGGCAACGGACCCTCTCACGGCGGCTCAGGGCATGGCATCGGCCCGCACCCCAAAGGAGACGGAGGACTCATTACCAAGGAATCCCCGCACAAGAGGAGGGCTGAAGCCGTGCCCATCACTAGTAAGCCTGGGGATGTCCCAGCCAGTGCCGCCGAGCACTGCCCGTCGCGGGAAGCACTGCCCAAGGCTCAGCCCGAGCAGCCAGTAATCTCCAACCCCAGCATTATTGAAGCAACCAACCCTGTCCGATCATGCCGCCCTATGGTACTGCAAGATCGTGCCGTGACTTGCGCGGTTTGTCCAGAGTTGAAAGATCCCAGCTGTCCGATGGCGCACATCGCCAACTTCCAGACCAAAGCATGAGGAATGAGGAGTAGGACCTGGTGGGATAAGGAGGCCGAGCTGGATCAAGGTGGATCAAGGTGGATGAGAAGGAAGAGGAGGAAAGAGAGGCCAGAGCAACAAAGAGGGAGGAGGGGAAAGGATCAGGATGAGAGGGGCGAGGACGGGGAGAGGGGAGGGAGAAAGGGGGGAAGGAGCAAGATGATGGGGAGGGGTGACCTGGAGGCTCAAGACGGGGGGGGGGGGAAACGCGGAAACACGCGGAAGACTCGTCCGGAAGGTCCTCGATGGGCACCCGGCGCAACGACGGGAAGTCCCATATCTTAACCGTCTTGTCCTTGGACGCCGTGAGCAGGCGCCGCTGCGCGTCCAGCCAGACGACCGCGGTCACCTCCAATGGGCAACCGAAGCCACAATGGAACGCTGCACTCGCCCTCCCCTTCCCGCCTCTTCCCCGCCGTGCTCACCTCCCTTCTCTTCCTCCTCCTCCTCCTGCCCCTCCTCCTCTCCCTGTTCCTCCTTGCCTGCTATCCCTTCTTCTGTTTCTGCTCTCTTTAGCCTCCTCCTTTTGGGGGGTCCATGTGGGTCCTCGTGGAAGCCTCCTCCCTTCTTCTCCATCCTGCTCTCTGCTCCTCCCCCCTCTCGCCTCCTCCTCCCATTCCCATGTACTCTTCCGCCGCCACGATTCCGCCTCCCCTCCTCCTCCTCCTCCTCCTCCTCCTTCTCCTCTGCCTCCTTCTTCTCCCTACCCCTCCTTCTCCGAATCTTGCCCGTCACCTGCCTGCTCCTGTTCCTCCTCCACCCCCATCTCCTCCTCCTCCTCCTCCTCCTCCTCCTCCTCCTCCTCCTCCTCCTCCTCCTCCTCTTCCCCCACCCTCCATTAGAAGCCGTCGCGCTCCTCGACGGGGGGGGGCCGAATTCGAACGTCGAGGTTCGAGGTCTTTCGGATTCTGGCCCTCCGGGAGGGCCTCGGGAGAGCGGAAACATCCAGAACCTGAGAACCCCTTTCGCGCAGGACCCCTTTCCCTACTGGCGAGAGTTCCGGAACCTCTCCGAAGCCCGCGACGACGATGACGACGACGACGACGACGATGACGTGGGCTCTCTTCTACAGTCTGTAGACGCGGATCGGTCTTGAGTGTGAGTTGAGTCTTCGTGCGGTGTTATCTACCTTCTGAGCTGAAAATTCGGGAGCTCCAAAAAACGTTTCAAACCGGCGGACGCCAATGCAAGTTGCGTCTGAAGGTCCTCTTGGGGATCGTCTGGGAACCCTCTTGGAACGTCTGGGGAACGTTTCGAACCGTCTAGGGAGCTTTGTGGAGCGCCTCGGGGGCGTGGTGGGCCGTCAGGACGCGACCGCGGGCGTCAAGGAATATTTTCTAGCGACTCGGAGGCAACTCGGCGTCTTGCTGGGCTGTTCTGGAGGTGTCTTGGGGCGGCTTCAGGACCTCTTAGGCAGAACGGGCGTCCTTGGGGGAGAGTCCCTGAGACCGTCATGAAGCGGGCGGGTGGTGCTCCTGTGGCTGGACGGGAGCGTCGGCGAGCCGAGAAGGCGGAGACGCCCCAAAAACGTAGCAACAACTTGCGGGAAACACATGCATGTTGCGTCCTTTGGGCGTCGCTTAATGGGGGTGTCACAAATGGGGGGGGTCAGAAAAGGTCCCCTTTCGTGCCCCTTTCGGGCCCCTCCAGAGCCCCAGGGGGCTCGTTTAGGTACCGTTTGGGTACCTTTTCGGACCACGCTCGCCACCCCCCCATTTATGTCCCCCCCATTACGCGGCGCCCAAGTCCTGGAGTTTTTGGGTGCCGGCTGGGAACCCTCTGGAGCGCCGGGGGGGCGGCTGGGGCTGTCTGGGAGCCCTCGCGGAGCGCGCTCGGAAGCAGGGAGCGCGGTGGGTCGTCAGGAAGCGACCGCGGGCGTCCGGGAGTGATTTTCCAGCGACTCGGGGGCGATTCGGCGCCTTGCTGGGGAGACGTCCTTGGGGCCTCACGGGTGCTCTGGGCGCCCCTTGGGGGGACGCCTGAAACCGTCTTGAACCGGGTGATGGTGCTTCCAGGGCTGGGTCGGTGCGTCGGCAAGCCGAAAAGGCGACCCCCCCCCAAACAAAAACAACAACAACAACAACGAAAAGCACATGACGGCTATTGAAGCTTGCCTGCTGGGCCCCCTTTGAGAGCCGTCTGGGAACTCTCTTGGAGCTTTCGGGGAGCGCTTCGAACGTGGAGCGCCACGGGGGCGTGGGGGGCCGTCAGGAGGTGACCGCGGTGGGTCTGGGAGTGGTTCTCTGGCGACTCGGGGGCGACTCGGTGCTGGTTCGACTGTCCTGAAAATGTTTTGGTGCGGCTCGGGGGCCTCTTGGGTGCTCCGGGCGCCCCTGGGGGGAGCCCCTGAAACCGTCTTGAAGCGGGTGGTGGTGCTTCTGGGGCTGGGTAGAAGCATCGGCAAGCCGAAAAAACTGACCCCCACCCACACAGCAAACATCGACAGCAAACCAGTGATTGTTGCCTCTTGAGGCCCTCTTGGGGGCCGTCTGGCAACCCTCTTGGAGCGTCTGGGGGGCGTTTAGGGCCGTCTGGGAACCTTCGTGGAGCGCCTCGAAGCGTGGTGGGCCGTCAGGACGCGACCGCGGGCGTCTGGGAGTGATTTTCCAGCGACTCGGTGCCTTGCTGGTCTGTTCTGAATGATCTTTGGGCGGCTCGGTGCGCCCCTGGGGGGAGCCCCTGAAACCGTCTTGAAACTGGTTTGGTGCTTCTAGGGCTGGGTTGGTGCGTCGGTAGGCCGACAGGACGAACCCTCGCCCCCAAAAAACAACAACAGCACACGAAAACATTGATTTGTGCCTCTTGGGGCTCCCTTGAGAGCAGTCTGGGAACCCTCTTGGAGCGTCTACGGCGCGGTTTGGGCCGTCTTGGATCGTTCGTGGAGCGCCTCCAGAGAAGGAAGTGCCCTCAGGACGCAACCGCGGGCGTCTGGAACTGATTTTCTGGCGGCTCTGGCGCGACTCGGTTACCTGTTGGGCTGTCCTGGAAGTGTCTTGGAGAAACTTTGGAGCCTTTTGGATGCTCTGGGCGCCCCTGGGGAGAGCCCCCGAAACCGTCTTGAAGCGGGTGGTAGTGCTTCCAGGGCTAGTTTGAGACAAGCGGTTCGCTCAAGTTCCCTTCTCAAAAGCAGAACGCGGCTCACAACGCGCACTGGCAGACAGCATGAAATTCAAGCCGGCGACGAAGCATATGCTGAACGTTGCTCGCAATGCCTCGCCAATGCAGGCGATGGTCCGAGACAGCATGGCAGGTCGTCGTGGGCGCCTCTTGCGCTGTCTTGGGAATCTTGGAGCAATCGGGGGGATGACTCTGAAGCCGTCGTGAGCTGCTGAGAAACCGTAGGAAGCGAGAACGCAAAAGCAAGAGAAAATCACACAACGTGGCATCATGGGGCCTTCTTGGCGGCCCTCTTGGGGTTCGTTCAGGGGCCCCCGAAGGCCGTCCTGGAGCGCTCTTCGGCAGCCCTGGGAGGCCACGCCCGTCTTGGGCGCTCCTGGGGTGCTCTTGGGGGTCTCCTGTGGCTCTCTCGGGGCTCTCTTGGGAGCATGTTGGGCCTCTCTGAGGCCTCTCTGGGGCCGTCATGGGGATCTCCTAGGCCGTCTTGGGGCTCTCTTGGGGGGCCTCCTGGACCGTCTTCGGGCGATCTTGGGGGCTTCTTGGGCCACCTTGGACGCTCCCGATACCAAACAAGCGAAGATGCTAAACAAGTACGTTTTCCGAAGGGAGTGGGACGATGTTTGCCTCGCGGGGGCCCTCTTGGGGGCCTCTTGGGCTGTCTTGAGGCCATCTTAAGCGTTCTTGGAGTGCTCTTGGGGCGCTATGGGATCGTCTGGGAGGCCTCCTGGGCCATCTGGAAGCTATCGTGGATGCTCTTGGAGCGCTCCCGGCGGTGAAACTGTCTCGCAAAGGGCCAAATACAAGCCCCGGGCCCTGGGGGCTAAATTGGGTTACCCAGGGAGTGAACCCAATTGTCATTGTGTGCGGGGGGGCGGGGAGGAAGACCAACGCTCCGACACATTCATACATACATACAGACAGACAGACAGACCGACAGACAGACATAGTTACATAGTTACATACATACATGCATAGTTACATACATACATGCATGCATACATACATACATGCATGCACGCATGCATACATACACAGACTTTCTGATGAGAAGAACCTACAGGATGCAATACCTATACGACCACCCCTCGGGTGATAAGGAGGTTCGGGGGGGAAGAACCAACGTCTCACTCGATCGGTCTCACTATCGATCTCACTATCGATCTCACCATCGGTGTCGCTCGATCGATCCCACTCGATCGATCTCACCATCGATATCACTCGATCTATTTCATTCGATCGCTCTGACAATCGATCTGACTATCGATCTCACAATCGATCTCACTATCGATCTCACTATCGATCTCACAATCAATCTTACATTCGGTCTAACTATCGATCCCACTATCGATATCACAATCGATATCACAATCAACGTCATCATCATCATCATCATCATCAACATCATCGTCATCAACGTCATCAACATCATCATCAGCATCATCGGGAAACCATCATCATCATGATCACCTCATCACCTTCATCACCTCATCACCATCATCATCATCATCATCATCATCACCATCACCATCATCATCATCATCATCATCATCATTATCATCATCATCATCATCATCATCATCATCATCATCATCATCATCATCATCATCATCATCATCATCATCATCATCATCATCGGGACACCATCATCGTCATCATCATCATCGGGGCACCATCATCATCAGCAGCAACATCACCATCAACATCATCATCATCATCGGGGCACCATCATCATCAGCACCATCACCATCATCATCATCATCATCGTCATCAACATCGTCAACATCATCATCATCATCATCATCATCATCATCATCATCATCATCATCATCATCATCATCATTGGGGCACCATCATTATTACCACCATCACCATCACCATCACCATCACCATCACCATCATCATCATCATCATCATCATCATCATCATCATCATATTCATCATCATCATCGTCAATATGATCATCATCATCATCATCATCATCATCATCATCATCATCATCATCATCATCATCATCATCATCATCATCATCATCATCGGGACACCGACGGGACACCGGCGCGACACCGGCGGGACACCGCGCGCCACCGGCCCCCGAGCGGGACACCGGCGGGACACCGCGGGGCACCGGCCGCCCGGTCAAGGTTCTTTTGCTCCGGCCGCGCCTCAGCCACAGGAGACTTTCTCTCGCCCGCCCACGCAGCTTCGCCTCGCCCGCACGGCATGCACGAACACGAAACCGAAACCGATTTCCCGGTAGGGGGGCTCTCCGTTCCACTTCGAGCTCACCCCCTCACCTCCGATTTGTCGCGTAACACTTGGGGTGGAGGCTCTGTGGCGTAGGCTGTGCAATCAACCTATATGGTGCAAGCTGTGCGCATCCTACAATGCGAGCCAGCGCACGGGGCGCCCACAAGGCGCCCACGGACGGCCTCTGGCTGAAGGCCCGGCAGACGCAGCCAGCGCACGAGGCGCCCACGAGGCGCCCGAAGGGCGCCCGCCAGCCGAAGACCTGGCAGACCCGACCAACGCACGATCGATACGCCCACGAGGCGTCCACGAGGGCACCATAGGGCGCCAACTAGCGGAACACCCAGCAGACCCTCCCAAGACGCCAACCTTGCGCACACCCGGCAAACCTGGTCAATTACTTAGGAAACAGCGTACGAACCGTTTGGACACAAACACTGCTCGGGGAATGATGCGACAATCGCTACATGTCTTGGGCGCATCACGATGGATATCCGACGCCCTGACCGTGCGAACACATTTTTCAAATCAAAAGCTCAGGGCTCAGGGCCGGTCACTGCGCACATCGAGCGCAACAATGCAAAGCATACCTAAATATCTTCGCGCGAAGACAAGGAAACGAGGGAAGACGGAACCTGCACTGAGGGCAGAGAAACGAGGGACATGTGGTGTACGCACTCCTTCGAAGGCATCGCTGCCTCACTGTGATCATCTTCGCCCAACAGTCCCCCGACAGCAAATCCGACATGCCCAAGGTTCTTGACGTAGAAGTTCAAATACTGGATGCCCTGCCTGGTCCGCCCATGGGCAACTTTCACTTGTACCTTTCCAAACTTGAACCAAGTCGGCGATTCGTCACCTCCACCCTGAGCTTCGAAACGAAGACCGCCGGCGAGTCTCTCCTCCACCCACTGTCCTGTGATGTTAATCTCTTGGAAATACATGTCTGTGCATTCACCACCCAATCGGCTTGCCTCGGCATCTACACGGAACACCGTGTTCCCGACAGACTCTCCCCGTGGGATGTGGATCAGAACGTGCTTGCCGGGCCTCATCAGATCGAACCGCTCTCCATGAACATTCTGCAGATGGGGATCGCCAGTGGCAGCTGCGGCTCCTGCTGCCCCGGCCATGGGAGCTCCAGGAGGGAACGTCGGGTGTGGCGTCGGCCAGCCCGGAGGATACGTCGGGCTCGGCGTCGGGCTGGGCGTTGGGAAAGCCGTGGGGAAGGCCGTGGGAAAGGGCGTCGGGAAAGGCGTGGGGTAGGGCGTCGGGAAAGCCGTGGGGTAGGGCGTCGGGAAGGCCGTGGGATAGGGCGTCGGGAAGGCCGTCGGATAGGGCGTCGGGAAGGCAGTGGGGTAGGACGTTGGGTAGGGTGTCGGGAAAGCTGTTGGGTAGGGCGTCGGGTTGGGCGTGGGAGAAGGCGTCGGGTAGGGTGTCGGGTAAGGTGTCGGGTAGGGTGTTGGGTAGGCTGTTGGGTAGGGCGTCGGGTTGGGCGTGGGATGGGGCGTGGGAGAAGGCGTCGGGTAGGGTGTCGGGTAGGGTGTTGGGTAGGGTGTTGGGTTAGGCGTCGGGTTGGGTGTGGGATATGGCGTAGGATAAGGCGTCGGGTTGGGCGTCGGGCTGGGCGTCGCTGGGACGTTTTCCCGGCAACAACAGCCGCAATGAACATTTGTCCAAGGGCTGCCGCGAGCGCATCCCCAACCGCAGGCCCAATACTTTGCGCCACTGCCACACGAATCGTAGTACCCACTGCCGCATGAGACCCTTTGCTGTTTGGTCACGTTCGTCATGTTGAAATTGTCGGGAACGTCCATTATCCTGGACGCACGTCTTGGACTCAATAAGGCGCGCTCTGACGTGGTAGTCTGCACCCGTTCCTGGCCGGAAGTCTCGCCAAGGGTTGCAGCAACATCACAAACCAGAACCAAGTCGTTCCATGAGTTATCCTCCACCCGCCCGAAATTATTCCCATAATCGCAGTGGTTCCACCACGGGTCCAGTCGGCTTGCTGCGCACTTCTTGTAGAACTCATCTCGGCCTGCGTTCAATGCAGGCAAAGCAGAAGAAAACTCCTCTGACGTGGCGTAGCGCAGCCCAGGGCAGAAGGACGAATACGATGTGAGGTCCTCAAGTTTGGAACATCCGCCAGAACACGGAGAAGCCCAAAGGAAACAGATACCGTTCACGTGGTAACAATAATCCTCCACACGTTTTTCCCGCAAGGCGTTGCGATCGATGTTTGACTTCCAGCAAAGGTTCCAATGCGACATGTGCGAATGCCCTGCGATAGTAATGTCGGATATTGGCGTAGGATACCGTGAAGATTCGGCCTGCGACACCGTGGTGCTATTGAAGATGAATTCGGAATGATACCCCGCGTCAGTGCTGCCCAACGGAATCGTCTTGGCGGGGTCCACCATCACTGTGCACTTGCCCAAGCCGGATCCCACAATACATTCATCTTCCACGCTGCACTCATTGTCACCATCCACGCTGACACCCTTTAGCCACTCCACGTCGCGACTCCTCACTCTCACCGTGCCCACGCCATTGACGCTTATCCCGACAACTTGGGAACTCACGAGTGCGAAAATGGAAGCCTTAAGAGACCTGACGCAGAGCATTCTGACCAGGTATTTTATAATTGCGCTCGAGAACACAAAGTAAGTGCGAGTGTACGCATACGAAGTTATAGCACCGAGAGCCTTGAGCAAAACCACGCGGACATCCTGCCCATTCATGATCATGCTTGTCTCCCGCAGCCTCCTCGCTCCCTTCCCTCCTTGGTTCGCTTCCTCGTTCTTGCTGGTTGTCTTGATGATTCCTATCTGCGGCCATGCACTCCTACTGGCTTGTTGTGCCCGTCGGGCTGGGCCCTCCCCCCCCTCACAAAGATTTACCCGAATACGGGACCCCACCATCCCAGTGGAAGCGGGCTCAGAAAAGGCACGGATCATGCTGGGCCACCAATCGCTTGGATAAACCCTCGCCCGGGCAGAATCACGGGTTCGATGCAGGCGATGGCTTCAATAGCAACTAGGCGTGAACACTTCGGGGGAAGTACAGCAACCCTTCCAAGAGGCCCTAAAGACTAAAACTGAATCGAATCCTTTCAACCAGTGTCCACTTTAACAACAGGAACAGCACGAACCGTACACGACACTCACACAACACACAACACAAACCGCATTCTCCAGCGACCCAGTGGCGCCACTGCAGCAACAAAAGCGAAAACGGGGCACGCTCAGCACGAATTCCACTGGACTCCGCGAAAGGATGGACTACACCGGGCGAGCCGCATGCAAACTTTGTTCCGTCGGTGGCGAGGCAGGGCAATCCGCTCCAGCGTATAGCAGCGGTGCAGGGGCACTGCAAAGCGAGGAGCCGCATGCACACACACGGCACACTGAAACATCGGCACACCACGCTGCGGTACGGCACGGGCACGTCGAGAGGCGGCACGGCACCACACGCACGACGCCACTGCGGATTTGGGATCAGAACGCGGCACGGCACGGCACGACCGGCGGTGACAGAGATGGGCGACACGACGCGACACGCCGCGCAGGACGGAACTTGGAGCACGTCACGGCACACGTCAAAGCACGCATGGTGGCACGGCGAACTGGTAGTGCGCGGCACGGCACGGCACGGCACGGCGCAAAACAGCACGCAGGGCGGAGATGGGAGCTGCGGGCACGCCACGGTGCGGCACGCCCGACGGGAGCACGACTCTGGAGCACGTCGCGACACCGTACGGCACGGCCTGCCCGACGGACTCACGGACTGGGAACACGACGCGACACGGCACATGCAGAAAAAGAAACAACACCCCACGACAATCTACGGCACGGCACAGCACGCCGGGCGAAAAAGCGCATCGGGGCAACGACGCGACGCAGCGCCAAGCGGCACGGCGTGCCACCCCGAGCCGAACGGGACCGCACAAGCTGGACACGGTTGCCCCGCTTCAAACCTGGTCGAGCAAGAACGGGAAGCGCCGACTTTGTCCATTGGGCTGGTAAGGAGGATGGCAACAACAAGGCGGCAGATGCCGAAGATGACAGGGTGGATGCGGGGGGAAGACAAGGATGGGAGCAGGATGACACTGAGCAGGACTACAAGCACGAGGAGGAGGAGGACGAGTTTGACGAAACTATGAAGGAAGACTAGGAGCACGAGTATGAAGAGGAGGAGGAGGAGGAGGAAGAGATGGAGGAGGACGAGTACGAGGAGGAACGATGCCGAGGAGGATGGAGGATTAACAAAAACAACGATGACGACGAACGAGGACGATAAGGACGTCGAAGGAAAGGGGGTTCTCGCGATCGTGTACAGCTACCTTGGGGGGTGCTGGGGCCATCTGGGGCTATCTTGGGGCATCTTGGGGGCCTCTTGGGCTCTTGGTGGCCTGTCAGAACCCTCCTGGGAGCTGCTGGGGTCATCTTGGGTTGTCTGGGCGTCGTGGCGCCATCTCGGGCTGTCGTGGCCCGACTGGGGGCCTCGAGGGGCTCCCTTGGGGGCCTCCCGCAGCATTGTTTGGCTCTTCGGGGGGGGGGCGTCGTGGGGCTCCTTTGGGCCACGGTGCGCCCCTCCCAAAACGATTCCGACACGTCAAAAACAAATGTTGCGAGGACGCCCCCGACGAAACGGTAGTTGTTCAGGAACCTGGCCGGGCAACGACGGGAAGCGCCGCTTTTGTCCACGAGACCCGTCAAAGAACATCCCGCTGAGAACCTCAAGCAACTCGGCAAACGCATGCCCAACCGCCCCGCCGTCGATTCATCGTGTTGGTCCGCCGTGCCCCTGGTGTCTGCCGTGTTCCTGTGGTCTGTCGTGCTCTCAACATCTGCCGTGCTGCTGTGGTCTGCCGTGCTCCTGCGGGCAACCGTGCTGGTCGGCAATGATTCTACTTTCTGCCGTGCTGGTCAGTTTGCCGCGCTGGTCCGCCGCGCTTATGAGGCACGCCCTGCTGCTATGATCTGCCAAACTGGCCTGCCGTGCTGATGCCATCTGCAGTGCTGGTATGCTATGCTGGCACGGTCTGCCGTGCTGATTTCCCGTGCTCCTGTAATCCACCCCGTGTTTTTTTGGTCTGCTCCTGTGGTCTGCCGCGCTGCTGTGATCTCCCTCGGTGGTCGGCCGTGCTGCCGTGGTCTGCCGCGCTGTGATTATGGAGCTGAAGTTACGGGGACCTAAAGCCAGATAAAGAAAGAGAGAGAGAGAGAGCAATAACTATTTAGAGAGAGTAGTGAAGAGAGAGGAAGAAAGAAAAAAGGAAGAGAGACAGAGACACCACACAATAAGCCAAGGCACCTTGGGCCCCACCCACGGGCCCTCATGGCCCTACCCGCCCAGGGGGGCCCAGCGGGAAACGGGCCAGAGCCTCGGAACCCCGCGGGGCCTCGCGCCTGGGGGGCGGCAAGGGGCGCGTCAGCGGCTCGCGCGACCTTCTTGTTTTGCAGAGGCCCGCTGGAAGTGCTGCCGCCACAGAGGGCGGGCAGCGCGAAGTCCTCGCGCTCAACCCTCGCATTTCCTGGGCCTCGCAGGCCTTGATGTCCCGATGCGGGAAAGGCCTCGGCTTGTTCGTGACCTGGGCCAGCGCGTCTGGCCTCGCACCCTGGAAGGCAAGCTCTACGGGCGGGCGGGGGTTAGGGCTCCAGGCCTGGCGCGGGGCGACAGGTGCTCAATGCGCACGCAAGGTCCTGCGACGCCAAGAACCAGTCGAAAGTAGTTTCATGCTTCTCGGCAAAACAAGCAGGGGCCCAAGGCCCGATGGCCACTCCATAGTTACATTCTGGCCAACTGAGCTCCTGCAGGGTCGCTGCCTCCATGTTGAAGTCCGCCTGCAGGAGCCGCGACATACGCCCAGCTGCCATGGTGAGCTGCGCCACCGCTCTCAGCAAGTCGAGGTCGCCTGCCCTTGGCCCGACAACGTGCTCGAAGTAGGCCGAGGCGACCATGGGCTCCAGGCCCGACGGCATCATCACTTCCACTCCCAGCAGTCGGCGAGAGAGGCCTGCGGGCACCGCCCAAGGACCCCGCTCGGCCAGGTCCTCGCGCACGAGGACGGATGCCCCCCCCCCCCCTCCCGAGGTGCAACTGACCCTGGTGCCCGCCGACGTCCTGGCAGCGGGGCGGAAGGCCGTGCGCCCATGAGGGCCCAAGGCCCCAGCGGCGCTAGACGCGGAGGCCAACTTGCTCGGCGCCAAGAGCCCGGTCTCCTGGAGGGGCACGGCACGACGTGCCACCTCCAAGGAGCGTCGTCATCCGCTGCCGTCGCAGCCGAGCACGACGAGGCCGCTAGCGAGGGCTTCGGCGAACGCGGCCATCGGCGCCTGCGCCGTCGGGTCGAGGTCGCGCACCCTGCCCCCAATGATGGCGTCAGCCGCCGCCGCTCGCCGCATTCCTCCTGGCTGGCCTGGCCCGCCCTGCTGCGCCCCCCTGCCGCCGCCGAGGGCAGGTGCTGCGGCGGCGCGGGGCTGAATCCCACCGCGCCTACCAGGTGGCCGCACCAGTGGGCTTATACAGGGCTGTGTGCTGTCAGCCAGGGCGCACTCGCCTCGCGGGTCCGACTGACCTCGGGGCGGGCCCACCTGGCGGCGCCCCTCAGCCACGTGAGGTGGCCCTCCTGGCAGACCCCCCTCAGGCCGCGGCTGCCGACCAGGAAGTCGCTGCCTCGCGGGTCTGGCTGGCCTCGGGGCGCGCACCTGGCCCGAGCCCCTCAGCCCTGCGGGGTGGCCCGCCTGGCCAACCCCCGCCGCGCCCTCCCAGTCGGCCAGGGCGCAGTCGCCTCGCGGGCCAAACTGGCCACGGGGCAGGCCAACCTGGGGGCGCGCAAAGCCGACCTCAAGGTCAAAGGCCCGGCTGCCCCATTTCAGGCCGCACAGGAGCCCTCTCAGCATCCGACACAGGGCGCCTGGCAGCCTCAGAGACGCACGACCGCGGGCCCGAGGCAACCCCGAACCGCTCACCCTGGCCACGTATGGCCGCGGGCTGGGCTGGCCAAGCCCGTCGGACCCTGGCCTTCTCGGCGGCTGAGGCGAGGGGGGCCTCGTCGTCATTGATGTCCAGCTCGTCATCGATGGGGCAGCGATCCGCCCATGACTCGCGCGGCGGCGCGCTGGCCAGAGCGAGCTGCGCCGTCACAGCCGACATCTGCTTCTCGATCTCCGACCACGCGCACTCGAAGTTGCCAGCGCGCCGCGCTGCCTGCAGGCCACCACGGAACTGCGTGAGGAGCCCTGGCACATGGCTGCGCTCAGCGAGCTCCGCCGCCTGGTGCAACCGTTCGGCCTCCACTGCTGCCTTGATCTCAGCCTCCAAGCGGCGGAAGGCCTCCTCGTCCTCCTCCAGCTCGGTGTCGAGGGCGGCGAGCTGCTCGACGAGCTCCTCGCGCGCCTCACGCTTGGCCTCGTGGGCCTTGCGGGCACTGCCAAGGCGCTGTTCTGCCTTGCCCGCCGCGTTTGCCTCCCTGCGCATACGCGCGGACCGCGGCAGCGCGGCAGCCTTGGCCATCTCAGCCGCTGCACGGGCCCCCATCCAGCTCGCCTCGCCGGCGGACCAGCTGGGCCTCGATCTCTCACGCATGTAAATCCTCGGGGCGCGCGATGGAGTCCAGGATGCCTCGGAGCTGGCCCGCTGCTGCCGTTCTCTGGGCTCCTGGCCCCGCTCTTGGACGTCCCGAGAGAGTTGCGGCCGTTGTTCCCAGTCGCCGCGTGCGCAGCCCTCCGCGCCTTGCGCTGAGCCTGGCGCCCACGGGGCTGTACGATCCAGCCGTCTCCATCGGCGGCGCCCTCTGTCTTGGGCCCGTCCTTGGCGGCAAGCGCTGGCGACCTCGAGCACATCCTGACTCACGGGGGGCCTTCGCACTACAACCGTAGCACTGGCGCGCGCCATGGGCAAACCTCCAGGCGAAAACAAGGAGGGCCCCGCTGCTCTCGGCGAACCTCTGGTCCCCAGCAGCGCGCAGCTCGACTGGGGCTGCAAGAATCGGATGCTAGCCTCGGACCGGAGGTATGCCCTCTCTGTCCGACAGGGCAGAAACATCTGGAACCGACGTGGCTACGGAGCGCGCGCTGTGCATCTGGTCTGCCATGCTCCCGTGGCGTGCCGTTCCGGAACTGAACTGGAACTGCTAGGGGCGTGGAACCTAAGGAAGGCACGCTGGGGGCCACGCGGGGGAAAGAGCATCCGAGTGGCTTAGCGAACAAGCCCGCACCTCGATCCCTCCTCTGGGAAGGGCTGGGGGCGGAAGACCGGCAGACCGACTGCACGCCCGGCCGCCGAAGCCCAAGAGACTAGAATTCAAGTCGTCATCAACAGACAACTGCAAGACACAAAGACTTGGACGACTACCACCATCAACTCGAACGTGTAAGACCGTATGCAAATATTGCAACCAAAAAAACTTCCGAACATCTCCAACGGTGTATGACGAGGCAGCAGTTACATGCTGAACCTTATTCGTGCGATGTTTGAACCTGCGAACATGCAGGTTCGCGGCACGCTCCACCGGACTACGAAACTGCACGCCTGCAGGTTCGCAGTGACTTCGTTCCCCCATCCACCATTTCATGCTTGACATCATGTTGACGGCGACGACGGCGATGCTGCTGCTGCTGCTGATGCTGCTGCTGCTGCTGCTGCTGCTGCTGCTGCTGATGATGATGATGATGATGATGATGATGATGATGGTGGTGCTGGTGTGCATGAAGGTGGCGATGATGCTGCTGATTGGGGTGGTGATGAAGGTGGTGGTGTCGATGAAGATGGTGATGATGGTGATGATTGTTGTTTCAGTTGGCGGCGATGGTAGTGAAGATTGTAATGGCGGTGATGATGTTAGATTGCACTCCCTTCCTACCTTTTTCCTCAACTCTTTCTCGGTTGGGTTTTTGTTTTGAATAGAGCAGTGGGGACGGCAACTCCCCTTCCCCACTGGGGGAACCAGCTCGCCTGCCTGCTAGGGGGGGCCAACGCAATGGGGTCCCAGGCAGGCCCTAACGGGACCTCACCATCCCTGAGAGGCTGCGAAATGCGAAATTGTCGCCACTTTCGAGGGCTGCGCGGGGGCCAGCACAATGGGGTCCCACGCAGACCCAAACGGGACCTCGCCATGCCTGGGGGGCTGCTCAGTGTGAAACTGTCGCCACTTTCGAGGGCTGCTGGGGAAGCCAACACAATGGGGTCCCACGCGAACCCAAACAAGACCTCGCCATCTCTGGGGGGGTGCTTAGTGTGAAACTGTCGCCACTTTCGAGGGCTACTGGGGGGACAAACACAATGGGGTTTCACGCGAACCCAAACGGAACATCGCCATCCATGGGGGGCTGCGAAACTTTCGAGGGCTGCTGGTGGAACCAGAACAATGGGGTCCCACGCAGACCCAAACGGGACCTCGCCATCCCCGGGGGGCTGAGAAATGTGAAACCGTCGCCACGTTCGAAGGCTGCTCGGCAGGGAATCACAATGGGACCCCACGCAGACCCAAACGGGACCTCGCCATCCCTGGGGGGCTTCGACGTGTGAAACTGTCCCCACGTTCGAGGACTGCTGGGGGGGGCGCAGGTGGGGTCCCACGCAAATCCCAAAAAGACCTCGCCATCATCTCGCTGCTTCTGCCGAAGAGAATCTTATTCCACCCCGATGTCTTTCACTTGCTTCTCCTTCCCAATATAATGCCTCCTGGCCTTTTGTATTTCTGTTCCGCGAGCCGGCCACGCACACTTCGCACGACATAGATATCCACCGTGTACAATATCTTGCAATGTTGCTATCACATAATTGTTGACACACCTTATATCATCTCTTGGTACCGATGGGTTGGGTACGTCGCAAGGCAACTTCAAACTGTGCCTCCGAACACTCAGTGGTGCAAAATATTGGGTGAGGGCGGCGGAGGAACGGAGAGATGAGGATAACGGGGGGAAGAGGGAAACGAGAGAAAACATAATCTGTGGAACGGGCGACGGAGAGTAATCAAGAGCACGAGAGAGAGATAGATAGAGAGAGAGAGAGAGAACAAAGAAAACGAACAACGAGGAATGGAAAAAACGGAAACGCACTCAAAGGGCATGCCAAAGCCTGGGACATGCAGGGACGGAGGGGGATGAGCGAACTTGAAGAAACATGCATTCGAACAAAAATTATCATTTTTCTCAAGTTGCGGCTGGAGGCCCCAAAGGGCACCCAATATCGCCCGGTGAGGCTTCCTAGAGTCCCCCAATAGCTCCTGGGAAGTTCTCGAGAAGTCAACATCACTGCAACAACTAAGGACACTCACGACTTTTACGTTCTCGCATTTCCGCCCTCGACACGCTTCCGAAGCTTGCGCATGCAACCCAAGAGAACTCCAAGATGCCCCCAAGATGCGCTCCGAGCGGCTCATGGAGCGCTCCTGGGGGCCTGTGGGAGCTCTCGATGGGCCTCTCGGGGCCCCTCTTCGGCGCCGGATGCTTCCGGGGCGGCTCCCGGGAGCTCGCTGGCGCCTGCTCGGAGCGTTGGGGGCCGCGGTGGTGCCCCTTCGGGCGTCATGGGGAGCCTCGTTTGGCCTCTGAGGGCCACTCCTCGCCGCTCGGGGCGCCTACTGTGAAGGGGCCCACAGACACACATAAATACACGCAAATAAACAGATCCCCCATATTTTCCCATATTTTCTGGGCTGCTGTCTTCCCCCCCACTTACCATATTTTCGCATATTTTCTGGGAATCGACGAATAATTGTGTCTGTGTGTTTTTTCCCCTCCTGATACTGGGGGCCCTCTGGGAGCTCTCCTGGGGGGCCTGCGCAAGCCTCGGAAGCGCGTCGGGGGCAGACGCGCGAGGCAGCAGGACACCACTGATCCCGATTGGGTTGTAGTGATTTTGGCATCTCGGGGGCTTCCCTGGAGCTCTTGGGGGACTCTTGGGCTGTGTGGGCCCCGGAAACGGCAGGGCCGTTTTCTTCACGGTTTCCTCAAGAAATGTTCCTTGAAAATGGAAGCGGCAAAAAGACGGCGACCGGGAACAGCAAAAACACGGCTCCAGGATTGGAACCGGAGCCGGAACCGCTCAAAAAACGGCGACGGAACCGGTAAACAAACTGCGTCGGAACCAGAAAAAAACGGCAAAACGGAACCGGTAACAAAAACGGCCCTGTCGTTTCCAGGGCCCACTAAGCTCTTGGGCATTCCAGAGCCGCTGGGGCGCCGGCTTGGACAGCCTTGGAGCACTCTTGGGCTGTCTCGGGGGCGTCCTGGTGTCCGCGGGCTCTCCCGGGGCTCTCTCGTGGACGCCAGAAGTGGCCGCAGGGTCGGTGCATCCCGGGGTGGCCGATGTGTGTGCAGCATCCAGGCATAGATACATACATGCATGCATGCATGCATGCATACATGCATCCATACATTCATACATACATGCATACATACGCACGTACGTACATACGTACACATGTAGACAAACATATCCACATGTAAGCGCGTATGATGTGTGTATACACATGCCTGTATAGATGGTGTATGTATGTGCGTTTGCCTGCATGCCTGCATTTCTGCATGTGTACGTACATGCGTGTATGTTCGTATGTATGTATGCATTCATGCATGTAGGTATGAATGCATGTATTTGTAGTTGTATGTGTATTTGTATGTGTACATATGTGCATGTGTATGTATATGTGTAGTTATGTGTGTATGTGTATGTGTATGTGTATGTATGTATGTATGAATG
Source organism: Prorocentrum cordatum (assembly GCA_963575745.1). Taxonomy (NCBI): domain Eukaryota; class Dinophyceae; order Prorocentrales; family Prorocentraceae; genus Prorocentrum; species Prorocentrum cordatum. The sequence goes on from CAUYUJ010007180.1 coordinate 242,627, forward strand.
TATGTACGTACGCGTGTATGTATGTGTGTATGTATGTGTATGTATATATATATATGTTTATATGTATATGTTTATGTATGTATATATATATATGCTGGTAGTTACATATGTATGTATGCATGCATGTATGCATGTAGGTGTCTCCATGTGTAGGTATGCATGTATGCATTCATGTATGCATGCATGCATGTATACATGTATGCTTGTATGGATGGATGGATGGATGACTGGATGGCTGACTGGATGGATGTGTGTAGGTATGTGTATATGTATGCGTGCATGGATGTCTGTGTGTATGTCTGTCTGTCTGTCTGCCTGTCTGTCTGTCTGTCTGTCAGTCTGTATGTATTTATGTGTGCAATTGTGTATGCATGCATGCATGTGTGTATGCATGTATATATGCATATATGTGTGTCTGCATGTATGTATGTATGTATGTATGTACGTATGTATGTGTAGATGTAGGCCGGTAACGAGAGAGGTAGGTGTGCGTGCATGTACGTACGTATGCATACATGCATGTACGTATGCATGTACGTATGCATGCACGCATGCATACATGCATGTATGCATACATGTATGCATGTATATGTATGTAGGTAAGTAGGTAGATATGCATGCATGCATGCGTGCATGTATCTATATGCAGTTGTTTAGAATACATATCCAAGGCATCGGGCAACGATGCAATATGCCAGGGGCCCAAGAGGCGCTGGACATGGACACCGTTAGGCCGCCCTGACATGTTTGTATCCGCTGCCTCTTTGGATCATGGAGTATCAGTTCCCTGAGCTGTGGATATGTACAGCCTCGCCTGGTACAACAAAGGGAAGGAGGAATGATGAGAAAGAAGAGGGATGAAGGGGGCTATGATTTCGACGAGGGGAAGAAGGAGGACGGATGAACAATGAAGTGGAGGGAGAAGGAGTGGGAGAACGAAGACGAGGGAGCAGGAGGGGAGCTGCAGAATGAAGAGGGGAAGGGCAATGATGACGAGGAGAGCAGGCAGGAACAGGAAAGGAAGAGGGAAAATGAGGAGGAGGAGGAGAAAAAGGAAAAGGAGGAGGGGAGGACGAGGTGGTCGCGGATATCGTAACGCTGGCGATGGCGATGGTGACAGTGATGCTGATCAGGAGTGGGGAAAAAAGGACAGAAAAAAAGGGGAGGAGGATGTGCGGGAAGGAAGAGGAGGGAGGAGGAGGAGGGAGGGAGATGGCGAATAAGGACAAGGATGCGGATAAGGAAAATGCCGCTGGGGGTCCGAATGTCAACCCAGCAAATTTGATTGACAAGTTCCCAGGTGGGAGTATGAATTCAAGCCCTCAACTGGTGGCTTGAGAACTGCCAGGGGCGATCCCCCCCCACCCCCTCCTTGAATTTGTAATGAAATGAAAATGCGACCCCGTCTGGCGAGAAACCCCATGTCGTGAATAGTTTGTGATCGAACCATTCAGGCCATGGTAGAAATAGGATCTGGGATTTACGAAGACTTCCCTGAATTTGGAAAACCCGTTTTTGAATTTCACAAACCAATTCCTGCGTCTACTGGGTGATGTTAAATATTGTTTTGATTCGGCGGCGCAATTGAATAATTCCGTTTCGCTCTCGCTGGAATGATTCATTCTTTTCTCCATAATTTGTTGTTAAGCACGCGCGCTCATTTATTGCCATGACCCTCGCTCGCCGGTGAGATGTTCGCGGGCGCGGGCGGCTACCGCCATGTGGTGGTTCACCTTCCCCGTTGGGGACCCGGCAACTCTCCGCCCCCCGCTGCCCCCCTCTCTCCCGCCACTCCCAGAGAACCGAATGCGCAGCGACCTTTGTGTATAACAAATGGACCTGGTCCCGGGCCGCGCCGCACCGGCTTGACATGAGCGCTGGACGAGGCCACCCTTTATTTTGTAGTAGCCGTTGCTATATGCTGCCAGCGGCCATGGAAAGACCAGCTTGCCATGTTGTCTCTTACCCCACTCACGACATGCAGCCGCGTCCCTGGCCGATTCCGCAACCCGCCGCCGCCGCGAATGCTGGGCTTCGCTGGCTGAGGCCACCGCGCATCTCTACATCGCTCTCGAGCTGGTTTGCTGATCCGCTTTTTGCGGGTGTCGCACACGCTGCGCTTGGGTCCTGCTGTCTCTTCCGCAATACTGGCAAGCTTCGGATGAGGCTTGGACATGTAGACGCTGTCGTCCTGCTGCAGATGGGCGGGTCGCTGGCTCATCTGCCGCTGGGCGATCTCTGCGACGTCGCAGCCCCGACCGCGGACGATCGACCCTCACTTGGCGCTGGCGCCCTCTAGCTTGCCCGCCTGGCGCCTGCGCCACAGGAGCCCCCGCGGGAAGGGCCCGATCGCGCGGCGCCCGCGGTCGTCGAGCAGGGCCGTCACCATTTTCACGGCTAAAATGGCTGCGGTGGTGATCTCGGTCTGCGCGCGCAAGATCTGCGCGCGCTGGGCCATCTACATCTCCGCCTGGTGGTCGACGGCTCGGCGATCCTCGCGGCGGGCTAGCGACGCGTGGATCCTCTCCTGATCGCGGCAATCCGAAGAGCAGCACGCTCGCCTTCTGTCTGTGGCAATCGGTGGTCGACAGCGCCGCGTGGCGCGCCGCCCGCAGCCAGTGCGCGGTGGTGCGCATGACCTGACTGCCATCGGCGCCCCTCTAGTGAACCTGCTCGTGCCGGTTGACTGATGGCGCTTCAACTGACGGGGGGCCCGCTGCCGCCAACGCCGCCGCCACCCCCCCCGCGCGCCCCCGCTTTTCCGAGCCGCATGCGCCCGCGGGCCCGGGCTTGACGCGGCTGAGCTGCCGTCAACTTTTAGTTGGATGAGGCGGGGGCAGAGCTGCCGGGGAGCGTGAAACCGTTCTCTGCAAGAGAAACAAATTGGCTACGGGTCGGACCGCAGCTGGCGGTCGTTGCATTCGATGGCCTCACCTTGCTAGGCGACGCCAAACCCCTGAACGCGGATAGTCCGCGCTGGTGGCCCCCGGGAGCCTCGGCGGAGGCAGCGGGGGGGGCCGTGGCGGGGCCCCAGACGCAAGTGCGCAATCGAAACCGACGCCTGCATAGTCGTCCAGTAGCTACGTGTAAACTATGATCGCTGTCTACATGTTGTAGCCTGCGTGCCTGCTGCTGGCTGGCAAATGGGTAGGTGGCGCAAGTGAGACATGGGGGGGGACAGCGAAGACGGGTGGGTCGGCATGCTGGGCCAGAGCAGTCAGGGGGGAGACGCAATCGCCTTCCTCCCATGTTCTTCGCCCCGCTGTATCGTAGCAGGCTGTAATGTATTTCCTCTGGTGGTAGTTATGATTTTGAAATATGGGGGCCACGATGTCAATTTGCGGTCAGGGACGCAAGTTTTCGCGTCGCACTGAGTCCACGCACGCATTCCATGCTGTTTTTCCTTCCCTGGTTTGGGGAAGCGCCAGTGGCGCCCTCTCTGTCTGGGCTAGAGCGCTGGCCTACTCCCGGCGGGGGCGCTGGATATGGGCCTCGATCGCGCGCTGCGCCCCCGGCCCCGGCGCCCCCTCGCCCGCCCCTGCCACCCCCCCTCGCCTGGAAATCGCCGGGCCGGGGCCGCGCTTGAAGAAGTCGAAGCGGGAGGCAGTGCGCGTCTGGATTTGCTCGTTTGTCACATTCAACTCCCCGTCGAGCACCGCCCGAAGGTTGAGCGCGGAGGTCGCGCCGCACTGCGCCCCCCCCACGCGCGCCTGGCCATCGTCGCCCCTCGCGCGCGCCCTGGAACTTGAACGAGGAGCGACTGTCGCGAAGATGCGCCGCTGCTCCATGACCTCCTCTTGCGCGTCGAACGCATGATGGATTGCCGCTGGGCAGCGGGCCCCCGCGCCTCAGCGGCGAGCGCGACGCGCCCGCGCGGCGGGCCGAGACCGCGAGCGCTCCAATCCACCTTCGCCCCGTTGCCGCGTGCCTTGCCGGCGTCGAAGCCAACCCAGAACGAGTGGCCCTCGATGCTGGGCAGCCAAGACACTGCGGCGAGGTGGCGCAGGTCTCGGAAGGCCGCTTGGTCCTGCAAGCTGAACTTTTGCAAGACCATCACGGCCTCGGCAAAATGTGCCGGCCTCGCAGACCCTCCTCCTCCGCCGTCCCCAAGCGGTCCGCATGCTCGACCGGCTCACCCTGCCCGCCCTCGCGCGGCCGTCGCGTTCCCCTTGGCCTGGCGTCGTCGGCGGTCGGGCTGTCTGGAACGGCTTGGGGCGGCCACCTGGCCGGCGCTAGTCGCCGCCCCACCGCGGGCCTTGCGCGGCTCGAGCGCGCGTGGCCATGCAACTCTTCGACGTCGTTTTGAGCCTGGTGGGTGCAGACGGGACATGCGAAGTCCTCTGGCGCGATCGCTTCGCGCGCCGGCTCTGATCGGTCCCGACGGCGTAACCCATGGAAGTGCACCGCTCCCGTCGCATGGTCGATCGCTGCTGTCCTGTCTGAAAAATTCAATGCGGCACGAGCGGCGCTGACTTGTGACTACTAGCCACGCTACTATCAGCCGTTCATTGCAAGGCTCAAGGCAATGCCGAGCAAGTGCCGCGTTCGTCGCGAAACGCGTCTCCACGGGCGGCCCCGTCCCTCCTCGTCGATACTAATGTGTTCCCACCAGTAAGGCTGTGGAGATTCTTCCTCCCATCCATCTTCCCCCGCCTCTCTTCCCCCCCTCGCAGGCGCGCCCAAATTCCTCCCGCTGTTGCATCAGACTGATGTGTATGTTTCGGGCGAGATTTTCGATCGGATGAGCCTGTGTGAATTGTCGAAAAGTCCGACTGGCTGCCTTCGCGCCGCGTCGAACTCTCGTCGATAATTGCCCCTTCCCGCAAGTCCTCAGCATTGCGGGGGGTCGCGGTGCCGCGCGTGTGCTCGCCCATCCTCTCTTTGCCAGCCTCGAGGCCCCATGGGGCACATCTAACATGGATGACCCGCGCCCCGCCGCAGATTCTGCGCGGCGCGCCTTGCCGCGCCCGGCCTAGCTCTGGCAGCGCCTTGATTCAGCAGGCGCGTGCAGCTACCTCTGCGCAATCAAACCCCCGAGATTGAAGGACTTGCAACTCGTCGTTACTTCGCGTGCCCCCGGCCTCCCTCTCCCAGACACTTCGCCCTCTTGCCGACGTCCGCGCGCACTTTCCAGCGCGATATCTCTGCGCGCGCAAATGCCGCGAGCGCGGGCGCAAAAGCTGCGGGCCCAATATAAGCCGCACCCATCGCGACTGGCCATTGGCCCACGTCGTTCGACCCACCGCGCTGCGCCCGATGTCTTGAATATATAGGGTTCTCTCAGGCTCGTTCGAACGCCCGCGATGCGTCGCGCGACCTCTTCTGCGATGTCTCGGCCGGCTGGCAGGCGCGGGCGCGGTGCCGTCTTTGTTCGCGGAGCGCTGAGCCTTGCAAGGTTCTGCTGAGTAAAAGCAACGCGGCTCCCTGTGCCCGCCGACGAATCGAACGATTGGTCTTCCCGTGGTTGACCACCCAGCCCGCGCTGGCAAGGTGCCGGCGGGGCGCGCGGTCGTTCCTCTGACTTCTTCTTCTTCTTCGGAGCGTTTGTCGTTCGCAGTTGGCGCTTCCTCTGGCTGTTTGTCGCGCGTCACTGCGCTGTGGGCTAAATTGCGGGCGCCTCCTGCCATGGGTTGCGCGCGTCGCGAAGTTCCTTGCGCAGTGTCGGCGCTATCCTGATTCCGCGATGACAGTGCGCATGTTGTGCGCGCGTCTGAAAAGCCTATCTGCAAAGCCTATCTGCGCCCCGCTCGTGGTCTCGACCTCCGCTCGCCCGTCTGCCACGTCGGGTGCGAAAGTGGCGTGGCCACTTGTTGCCATTGCGCGTCGTTGGTCGCGTGGTCTGCCTGCTTGAAGGCCACGGCCCTCAGTCAGTGCTCTGCTTGTGGCCGATGGGTGCGTTTATAACGTCGCCCTTCGTTTGCATTGTTGATGCCCCACCCTGCGCGGCTCTCAACTGGGCGCTCTGCGCATGTAGCGTCGCGGTTTCCATGCGCCTGCGCGGCGGGTCATCCGACGCCGTCGGCGGGCGCGCGGTCGGATCGCCGCGGCGGTGTGTTCCCGGGGGCGTGGCCATGCAGAGCGAGTCGCCCCATTTTGGCTCATCCAAGCGCAATGTGCTGGGCGACTGGGCCCCCCGCGTTCTTCCGACCGCATGCTGCCGCGTTCCTCCTTGCGTCTAACCTCTCACTGCGTTCGCTTGGGTCGCGAGAGTTGATTGTTGGATGCAGCATGGCCCACGTCATGTCTGTCTGTGACCCCCAATGAAGCCATGCCCTGCGCTTGCGCGCCTTCCTGCAATACGTGAACGTTGGCCTAACAGATCCCCGTCTGTTGGTCGTGGGTCTATTCCTTCTCCCGCGTGCCCTGCGTGCTCCTCCTGCGACTGCCGTGAGCCTTGTCGACCTAAGGTGTCCAATCGTCCTTGGGCCAGTGGGTGCGCGGGGCCAGGCGCATCTTTCCTTTAGGCCTCTTCCATTACTCTCGTGGGAGGAGCCCGGCTGATGCGTTTCGGCACGTTGCGGTTCTTGCAACCCCTCTCATATCAAATCGGCTGTCTGCGCGCGTCTCGCTTTTTTATGCCCACCTCCATGTCATCAGAAAAGAGTAAGCCCACTTCATTGTTCAAGAATGTCGTTCCTGGGTTCGTTTTTCCAAGCCCGCCGTGCTGCCCACCAAGATGCTTCCCAATATCCGTCGGCTTCATTATCAGGTGTTGCTGCTGCCCATGACTTCTGCGATCCATGCGGCCGCCCCTGCAAAACCCCTGCTCTAGGCGGGCGGTGCTGGAAGCGTGGGCGCGGGAGGCGGAAATAACAACAATCACGAGCCCTATTGGGTATATTGTGTCATAGTTGCCTACGGTGAGCAAGACTGTGGGTCCTTGCGTGGGGTTCCAGGTCCCTGTCGATCGTGCGATGTGAAAATGCGATCTGTGTGTCCTGAAAGTGCGTGGATCCTGTAACTTATTCCGTGGTGAATGGTGGCTATGCCCGTGTCGCTCGCTCTGCACCTGATCCGGAAGCTGGTGCAATTTCCGTTTCATATCTTATGTCGTATGCATCCCACGGTTGGTCCCTTCGTGGTCGCTGTTGTCCCGCGTGGCATTCAAAATCACAGTTGTTGCATCCTCCTGCTACTGGAGTCGTGCGGCACCAGCGCATTCGAGGCTGCTTTTCGATCCACCAGCTGATGGCGCCTGCGAATTTCTCCTCGTATTCCAAAAATATGTACCCAAACGTAGCGACATACATGCCATGCGTAATCGAATTGCTCCATGTCGAGTCGCATACTGGCCGTCCCGGGATGGTGGGTGGTGGGTGGGAATTCTCTCGTATCGTTCCCTCTGTATTCCCGGTGGGTCTTCACGCTCCGCAAGATTCGTTTAGCCACATGACCCTCTCCGTCGCAACTTGTAACACAATGAGATGGCGCAGGTAGTTTTGTTATACCAATTCAGCCGTGGCCCATCTGCACGTGTCACTTAGCAATATCACATCCGATGCTTTCAACTCACCGCTTATATCACCGAGTCCGCCGACCCCTCGGGGTCACGGCGTGTGAGGTGCTTCCCCCTCCCCACGCACTCACCCCGGGAACCTGGTCCGGCCGGTCTGTCTGAAAGAGCGGGCGGGGGGGTGGGGAGCAAGGCCGCGCCCTTGGAGCCTCAGGAGCCCCAGAACAAACCAAGAGGGCCCCAAAAGACCCCCCAACAGGGCTACGAGTCGCCGAAAGATCGCTCAAAGATGTTCAAGATTGCCTCCAGACGGCCCCCGAGGCCCCCAAGACGCCCCAAGAATCCACCAAGAGGCGTCCCAAGAGGCACTCCAGAAGCAGACAGCCCATTCGCCTCGTGGGCTTTCACGAGGCCCGCAGCGGCCCAAGAAACATTCAAAATCAACCCAAGAGGTGCCAAAAGGCTCCCAAGAGGCTCCCACGAGGCCCCCAGAGGCCTCTGGAGGCCTCAACACGACCCCCAAGAGGCTTCAAAAGTGCTGCCAGGAGAGCCCAGAGAAGCCCACCCCGACGAAATCCCCAGAAACTGAAACCCAAACAATTCCCAGAAATCGCCCGCGCTCCGCAAACTTAGTTTTTCACTCTCACTGCCGCCCCAAGGTCGGGCGTTGGCAGAACTGGGTTTAGTGGTACCTGGTTTAGTGATGTGAACTGGGGGACGCCCCCCCGCCCCGTTCCACTAAACGGAACTGCCGTCACCCGAGAAAACACGAGCTACGGCAGACCTGGTTTAGCGATTCTGGCAAATTTAGGCGCTCCGAGGCCCTACCACTAAGCGGGTCCCCTTACCTGAGGTCCTGGCTATACCCGACAAGGGGTCGGCGGTGCGGCGTCAGCCAATGAACCTTCCTATCCCAATCGCTTCCATTGGGCTGTCGTGGCACAGGCGCACGCTGACGTGCCACCGGGAAGACAGTTCCTGGTCATGGCGGTCCCCCATCCTCCGAGCCCCGAAGCCTACAAATGGGTGAAGGGCAGCTGTACGTGGGGTACAGTCGAGCGGCATCTGTCTGTGCGGTCAACACACGGAGGAGGAGGAAAAGAAGAAGGGAAGAAGAATCCACTCTCCATGCCGCGAGGCCTGCAAATGGGTGAGGTGCAGCTGCACGTGGGGTAGAGTCGAGCGGCATCTGTCTGTGAGGTCGACACACGGAGGAGGAGGAAAGGATGGACCGAGGAGGCTAGGATGCAAGGGTACCCTTGGGAAGGTTGCCCATCCTTACTATGCGGGTTGGCTGCACAGTCGAGCGGCATCTGTCTGTAGGGTCAAGACACGGAGGAGGGGGAAAAGCAGGAGGGAGGAAGAATGAGAACTAAGTAGGGAAGCGCGGCGGAGAGAAGGCGACGGCAGCGCCGTGCCTCGTCGGCGTGCGCGGGGAAGGCGAACGACGCCTCGCCGGTCTCCTGGCGCGGAAGGCTTACGTTGGCACTTCCACCGTGCCACGGCTGGGGCCATGCCGGGCCCGAGCGCGGTGTCTGTGCCCCACGGGCCTGGCGAGGAGCGGAGGAGAGCCACTGCCTCAGGCTCCGCTGGCGCCTGGGGCTTCTCAGGGCACTCTTCTCAGGGCTCTCTTCTCAGGGCTTCTCAGGGCTTCTCAGAGGCATGACCTTCTGGCGCTCTCGGGCTTCTCAGGGCTCCCGAGGGCGCTGCCCGTCGCCGCCTCGAGGAGCCGGTCGTGGTGGACCCCAAGGGTCTCTGGGGACGGGTCTGACCGATTCCGGACCACCGTCGGGGGTTCAACATCGAACGCCCTCGCTGGGGTCAACGCCGAGTGAACCCGACACGAACCTACTCTGGCCAAGCACCCGAGAAACAAGATATTGACACCCGTGCGGGTGTTCCCCAAGAAGACACCAAAAAGACAAAAACAAATGGGGGGGTTTCGAGGGGTTGCCCTACACAGCCCTTGGGGGGGGCCTTGTGAGGCTTTCGGGAGGTTTCCCGGGCCCCACACTTAAAAAACAAAAGTATGTCTGATTGTTTGAACAGTTTTAAAACCACAACTACGCAACACAGACTCACAGACGCACAGACGCACAGACGCACAGACGCACAGACACACACACACACAAAGACACAAAGACACAAAGACACAAAGACACACAGACACACGCACGCACGCACGCACGCACGCACGCACGCACGCACGCAAGCACACACACACACCTCATACACACACAAACACACACATTCACACACACACACAGACGCGCGCGCGCGCTCACACGCACATACACATAAAACGAAACAAACAGCCGAACAATCCCCGACAAACTGACAAAACACCTCAGAACAAAACAAAAACATCACTCGGGGGTTTGGTCGCTGGGCTCCCAGAAACAATCGAACAAAACGATCCAAATCTCTCGTCCGGAAAATCGTCCAAAAACACCTCGTTCCGGGGGGTATTTTTCTTGTTGGTCTCAGCTTTCTCTGTTGGCTTTCGGGTGTTTCCAACGGGTATTGTGGATGAGGATCCCCGATTCGGATTGTGGGCAAACCCGAAACAACAACTCCCCAACTCGGGAGTTACTCGGCAGGGGAAGGTCGGGGAATCTCGGGCCGCCCCAGGCTCCGAGGAGGGAACCACCGAACAAAAAACCCTGCTCGGGGATTTCCGGCAGATCTTCGGTGCTTCTCTGGCCACCTCAGGCTCCGGTGGGGAGGGCCATGGAAAAAAGAAACCACAACCAGGGTTGTTGCCAGTACCAATTTCGTTGTTCGAAGGTTCTCCAGCCACCTCAGGCTCCAAGGAAACAAACTCTAGACCCCCACCAACTCTGGGTTTTCAGGGTGTTCTTAGGTGGTTCTCCGGCCAACCCAGGTGAGGATTTTCTTGCGTTTTCCAATTGATCTTCGGGTGCTCTCCTGCGACCCCAGGATCTGGAGGGGAAATTCTCAAAAAACCCTCCAGTCAGGCTCACACAGAACAAACACTCTGACTGCACGATTTTCCCAGATGTTTCAAAGCTTCTCTGAAGAACAGCGTGAGAAGGCCGCGCTTGCTGACCCTGAAGGGTCTCTCAACCACCTCGAGGAGATGGTCTACTAGAGCCAAACTGGTTACGGCGGATCCAGTCGGCGGCGAGCGACGGGGGGAACTGAGAAGGAGAAGGCCTTCTCAGAAGGCAGCGGGACTTCTCAGAACCCCTCGCGCCTCCTGAGAGGTTGTTTGTGTCTTCGGGACAGGCTGACAAAAACTTCTTAGCAGGCCGGGAGACTTCCAAGCCTTCTGAGAAGGTCCGACCCTTCTCACTTCCCCCCCTCGCTCGCCGGCGTCTCTTGCTCTTGCGTGCAGCCGGCCGTCTCCGCGTCGAAGACCGCCACGGAGCCCCCAGCGAGGCCCGCCAGCAGCTCCCGCGAGGAGCGCATCCAGGCCAGCGCCGTGGGCGCAGCGGCCGCGGAGGTGGACACCGCGCCCGTCCTCGGTGGGAGGGGGAGGGGCGAGGAGGGCGGGGGATCCAGGCAGGGCTCGACCCCAACGGTGTTTTTGTTTGATATCGTTTTCCCTACTGTTGTCTTCATCCCGCCTTTGCCGCAAAACGGCATCGAAAAGAAGACAGTCCACAACATCACCAGAACACCGTTTAAATCGAGCCCTGGGTCCAGGAAGGATGGGCGAGAGAGGAGGGCGGAAGAGAGCAGAGGAAGGAGGAGCGAGGACGGAGAGAGCGAGGGGGAGGGGAGCCTGCTCCATCTCCTTTTCCTCATCCGCCTCCTCCTCCGCCTCCGATCTCTTCTCCTCCTCCTCCTTCTCCTTCTCCTCCCTTCCTACTCCTGCCGCCTCATAGGAAGGGGCGAAGGGAGGAGGGGGGAGGAGGGCCAGGATGGAGGGAGGAGGGGGAGTGAGGAGAACATGGGGTCGCGGACCAAACGTCCAGGTCTACAATCTGTCGGGCCGCCGTGATACAGTCCTCCGAAGAGGATGGGAGAAATGAAGAGGACGATGAGGCGGAGGACAAAAGGAGGAAAAAGACCGCAGAGGAGTGGGGGGAGGTGAAGGGGGTAGATGGCGTGGGAACGAGCAGAGAGGGTTGGTGCGTCATCGGGGGCGCCTCCTCCTCCCGAGAGGGAGAGAGGGAGAGAAGAGAGAGAGAGAGAGAGAGAGAGCGAGAGAGAGAGGAACACAACACAAACACACACATATATATATTTATACACATATATATACACATAGAGGAGGAAGGGGGAGAGAGAGAGAGAGAGAGCGAGAGATGTATAGAGAGAGGAAGAGGAAGAGGCAGAGAAATAAAGGGACAACCAAACTGTATGAGCTTATTCAAATTAATCGATAGGGGGAGAGAGAGAGAGAGAGAGAGCGAGAGAGAGAGAGAGAGATACAGAGAAATAGAGAGAGGGGGATGATGAGGGAGCAAAAGGAGCCAGGGACAGGATAATGAGGATGATGAGGAGCGAGAGAACGGAACATGGGCGACCAGGAATGGGGGGAGTGATGACGAGAGGCGGGGCGAGAGATCCTCACACGCCCCCCTTCGTTGACTACACTGGAGGTGTAAGCTGTGGACGAGTTGGCACCCCGCGGCGTCTTGCGCCCCCAGCAGCCCGTCGAGGAGCTCTTCAGGGCGTACAAGGAGAGCTCGCCCTTCCGCGCAGCCGGGATCTCTAACGCGGCGCGCGGCCCCTCCCGAGACGAAGATAGGGCAAGGAGCATCTCGGACGAAGATTGATCAAACATCTCGGTGATCTCGCCTTCTGTGGAACCTGGATCTCGGTGCGGCGCCGTGGCAAGAGCGGCTCGCGCCGGATCGGCAAACCAGATCGGGTCATTAAAGGCGTCGGATCTGGCCGCATCTGCACTGAGTCGGAACTGGATCGGATGTGCCGCGCCCAGATGCACAACAGCGCCATGCAAGCGTCGGGCCGCATCGGATCGTTAGAACAGCAGAAGCGGATCCAAATGGCCCCTACGTGGCCCCTTCAAATAATTTCGGGCGAATGTAGATCGGGAATCTCTTCGGGCTGGCGAATATGAAGGATGTAACAGGCGCCGTGGCCGTTTCACAGCGCTTCAGAACCCTCCGGGATCGTTATGGAGAGCCCTGGAGCGGTCTATCTCCATCCTAGGCCGGCCGGGCCTTCCCAGATCACCTGACTACGTGCATCGCGCCTCCGGGGCGCGCAAACGCAGATTACTCCAGATTTCGTAATAAAAGGGAGGGGGTCTGGACCCTCCAAGACAAGCCATTTCAGACCTCCCCCGTGGGAGAACCCTCCAAAACATCGTCCCCAGACCCCCCCAGGCCCTCCAAGATAGCCTGGAAGAGACCCCCCCCCGAAATGAGACCCCCCTCCCTTTATTACGAAATCTGGAGTACCTATCCATGGATTCGGCGCGCGGTCGCCAGATCCATGGATCGGGGGAGGTGCCCTCCTCAGAAATGCGGCCGGTGCCGCCTCGCTCGGCGACGGGAACCCGCGATCTCTCATGGCAACGGGGCCCGTCGCTACACTGGAGGCCAGTCCACAGGAAACCCTTCGCAGGAAACCCAACCCTGGGACCCCAAGACGTCCATTGAATTTTTGGTGCGGGAGCGTCGCGCGTTCCATAGAGAGAGACGAGACCAAGGAAACCAAGGGCACCCTGGAGGCAGGCAGGGGGTTTCCTAGCATGGGTCGCCGCTGTAGTCCACGCCCTGTTGATCCACGCTTGCGATCGCCTGAGCGCGCCGCGATGCGCGTTTTTTTTCTGCGCCCTCGCGCCGCCCCCCTGAAGGAGGGAAGCTCCCCGGCCCAGACGGGGGCGCGCGGCGAGGTCCGAGCCACCGCGGGCGACCCTGCCGTCACACTCCAGGAGGAGCGAGGGAGGGGGTGCGGGCAGCAGCAGGTCGGACATGTCCTCCAGCAGGCGGACTCGTCAGAAAAACCAAGGGAGAGTCGATGAATACTTGTTGCATGATGCTCAGAGCACGGAACATCGCCACCTGACGATCTTGTTTCAACTGAGAGTGGATCAGAATCGTGAATTGTAGGCCTACGCTATGACACTACGCTAACTTCACTAGCGTTGTGTCAAAACCAAGCGGCTGCGACACTACCCTATAACACATCACTAGCTTTACTAGCGTCGTGTCAGAGCCAAGCGCCTGTGACACTACGCTATGACACTACACCAGCTTCACTAGCGTTGGGTCAGAACCAAGAGAAACCCTACAGAAAAGCAAACACAACTGTTCGTTCTTCCACACTCAACTGTAGCGTAGTGCCACAGTGCAAAGTCACACCAAAGTGTCCCTAACACTACGCTATGACACTACGCTAACCGTAGCTTAGAATCCTAAAGCGGACCCCATCGAAGCAAAACCATAAGGAACATCAAACAAACAACTCTTACTTCCCCCCGACATCAACCGTAGCGTAGTGTCATCGTGTAGTGGCGCACCTGGAGTGCCCCTGCGTCAAGAGGAGTGAGGGAGTGAGGGAGAAGGGAAGTGCCTCGGAGTGCCCGTGCGTCAGAAGGAGGAGGGAGGGAGGGAGGGAGAAAGAGAAGGAGGAGGAGGAGGACGATAGAATGAACATCCGAAGGACAGGTCACATGACCATAAGGTGAGCACATAAAAAATTATGGAGCCTGGAGCCCCGAGAGCACGCGCATGCTCCTTGGCGCGGATCCTCAAAGGGCGGAGGCTCGAGGGGCACCTGCGGTGTGCCCGCGGGTGCCCGGCCCTGCTGGACGATCGACACCTTGCGGTTAGCACGGGCACGAACAGCGCACACTTCAACCTGCGAAAACGGGATGGCACGGTCGATCGCTGCCCTCAGCTTCGGGTTGGGCTCCATGCCCTTTCGGAAAGCCTGCAGGACCTCCTTGCCCTCACATATGGGGGGTAAACACACCCCGTTTAATTTGGCACCGCGGCCTTGAGACCATCCCCCACACTTTGAACAGATAAGCTGCTAGACATGCTTCCCGCAGGGGACCCCAGGGACTTTCTGGAGCCCATCCGCCGCCACCGAACCACTCACAGCCACAACCTTGCGGCCCTTGGGGTCCCTCAGGAGCTGCCGAGGGAAACCAGGGGTCCCAAAACAACCTTCTGCAGGTGGGGACTGCCCGGGATCGGCAATCAGCACGCACTGCTTGCATTGAAGGCCCATGTCGCACTCGCTCCACATGTGGAGAGACATGATCATGCGAGAACGGGCGTTGGTTACTGTATCACGGGCCCATCTTCTCTCATGGGGCCAACCAGGGAGAACGACAGCAGCAAACTTGAAAAAAATACTGCACCGAGCTTGATGGAGATCGACTCGCTCTAAAAACTCCGGGGCCGGTCGGCGGTGCATATCGAGGGCGATTTCGGCATGAGCATCGGCCGCGCGATTTGCCACCGCAGACCGCTGTTCATCACCCTCTAAAACATTGGTAGCGTCATCACTTCGATGGGCCTTCACGTGACGAGTGAGCTGAATCTTGGCAGTGCCGGGCAGTGACATCGCAAAAAGCCGCACGGCAGCATACTTGTTACTGGAGCGGACCTGTTCCTCGAGACACATTTGCGCATGGGACACCACCGCAAGACAATCGAGACCAACATGAGTTTCACGGTCCGCTATCTGGCCGGCGATCGCATAGCCGAAGTGCTCTGCAAAAGCTGGCGTCTGGGGGAGGGCTCCGCAGACAGGTCCCCTTTAAACACCGCCAGTAAATTGTCGTTGCCTGGCTCGAGCAGCGCTATCGCCCAAGAGGCCCCCCGAAAGATTTTTAAAGCCTGCTTCGTGCAAGATCCATCCGCAGCGAGCTCCATCCTGGGATGATATCCTAACAGACCGCCTACCTGATCAGGAGTCTGTGGGATCTCCTTGCCACTGCCCCCCAACACCAACGGAGCGGGGGGCACCCCAGAGGGACCGGGGGGCACCTCGCTGGAAGCGCACGGGGGGGGAACCTCAGACGGATCCTAGGCGAAGAGACCCCTGGTGAAAACTAAATCATCGCTGTCCCTCGCAGCGTCCAACAACTGTTCAGGAACCTCTGCCCCAGCCCTCGCTGCCTGGACCTCCGGCAGGGTGCACGTGTATAATCGATGGTGAACAGTATGTACTTGCCCGCGCTGGCAGCGGCCTGTCGTCTTGTACCCTGCCAGGCGAGCACGCTCTTCGGTCCAGAGGCCGTCGCATGCACAGCACCGGACCAAGAAACGTTGATGCCTCGAGAACTTCATACTTTTCTGGAAACAGACAACGCTACGAATCATATCAAAAGTCGCACAATGCCCTGCCGGCAGGCTGAGCTGACGCGCCAGAGAAAGCTCATGCTGACGCTGGAGCCCTGCCGCCGACAGTCGAACAGCAAGGCAGATGTTAAAATTGGCCGACGTTGATTTCGAGATCGTTGTGGTCCTGCAAAAGCAGCGGATCGGATGCCACCCGCCCAGCACGACGAGTTGCGAGGCACGCTGTCCCGATGGGGGCCTGTGCTCTCATGCCACGCGGTGGCCTCGCTGGCGCGAGCTTCGCGCCACATGCGACAAAGTGTGGGGAGGAAACACAGCGCACGATCAGCGCTAGACTGGGCCAACCACACCATCCGACACCACTGCAACGCGGGGGCGAACGCCGATTGAGCACTCTCGTCCCCGAAAAGAACCGTCTTGGCACGCAAACTGGTACCCCCATGCCGAAGTGAATGTACCCGGGCCTGCAGACAGCGAAACTGGAGCCACTCGGCGTCGCTCAGGCCCCTGACCTCTGTGCCGAAGGCCGCGCCCATGGAAACCCCAGTTCTTAAAACACGTTGGGAAGAACGTTTGGCGCAACCATGCGCCGTTTTAGCCAAGCGCTTGTGCTTACGGAGCCGCATCCGCATCTTCTGAAACCGATTGCGCTGCTTGCTCCTAGTGCCAGGCTGGGCGCGCGGCGCGGCGCAGGCTTCATAAATCCCAAGATATGCTACATTGCTGACTGCAGCCTCTCTGGGAAAACCCATGTCTCGGCATACCTCTCTCACAAGACCGGCGCAACTCGAAACGATGGCGACTTTATCATTGAGAGTTGCCTGCGAACTCCGCGCGCATTTGTTTGAAATCGTTCCATACAGAAATCGCCATGCCTCGGGTGATGTTTCGATCTGCACTGGACACCCCGACGCTGGAATCGTCGATCGAACTTTAAAAACCTACTAGCGGCTGGCGGGTGACAAACGTGTCAAACCTTCGGACAGCATGGGCTGTGACTGAAACATCCGTATAACTATCCCCTGCAGGGAGGCCCAGGGTGGCGAACAAAATCGACCGGGCATGGCGCTGCCCGAGCCGCAGGATCCTGGGCCCCTTCCATGCATTGTAAACGAGCTTCATGAAACAAATGGGCACTCCAACCCCCAGAAACTTCTCCCAGCGTTCCTGGAGATGGATGGTCTCATAATATTTGGTAAAAAATCTGCAACAAGCAGCAAGCTGAATCGAGAGGCGCGAGTAGCTCCTTGGCTTCGCGCTGCCTGAACGAAGCCAAGCACAATCCACAGCTGACCTGCCCTTGGACGCCCCCCAAAATAACGACGATCGACGAGGCGACTGACTCATGTCGGACAGCTGTGGGCGCCTGAGCCTTTGCCAAACCCTGTGCATTCCGGCATACAGGACAATCAGCCGGTTGCCTCCTTTCGGTTTACGAAGCACGGGTTGAACTATCCAGAGAAGCCGCGGAGGCAGCATGCCCATGGCTTCGCAGGTTTGCCACACCGCACTTAAAAAAAAGCAACGCCTTCGTCACCCAGCGCGAGAACGAACCGAAGATGAACATTGTCCAAACTGCTCGACGTGCTTCGCGAAGACAGCGGTCAACTGCGCGGATCGCTGCAACGGAAGCTCGATCGAGACAAGACCAGTCGGGGACCCGCGCCCTCGAAGCCTCAGCGGGACCGTGCCAGAACTTCTGATACAACAACACTTCCTGCTTGACGATGCTGACCGTGTCAGCCGTCGGTCCAGTTGGCCCGTGCGCAATGGTGGCTGAGCGAATCTGCCTGTACGCAGTTCTCTGGTGAACCCTTTGGACAAGCCGCCCACGCAGCCTCGCTCGAGTCTTTCCAAGAATCGTGTTGCTTCTTGGACTCGCCTTTGGCAGCATATCAACATCTGCCTCGATATCGATTGGAACATTGGAGATGGCCTCGACATCGACCTTATCAGAGTAGACGTGATGCCTGGCGGCGGTGACGGATCGCCCCTACCTAGCACTGCGGCCTAGGCCTGGAGAGTCATCTGTCACTCGCTTGCGCGTCGCGGCTAGTTTTGGCCGCGCAACATACTTCAACCCGCCGCGCTTTGGGCCTCGCCTATAAAGGATCTTGCATTGGAGCTGGGCTGTCCCGAACGCTGCCCGAGATATCGGGCGGCCGCGGTGGCAAACCGCCCCCAAGCCGTAGACCGGAGAGCCCGCGCGTCCGATGCATGCGCCCCGGGATCGCAAGCCGCCTCACAGGCGCCCTCGGCGAACCGCTGTTCGACGTTCCAATCGGGGGGCTCGGGAACTTGCCATATCGGGAACTCCCTGGGCAGTGCCGAGGTTGCAGAATACGCGAGATGACGAAACGTATAACCGTCATCGGAAATAGCTAAACGGATGGGCCTACGGAGGCTCACCACCCAGCACATGTCAACGGTGAGTCCCTAAAAACCTCTCATCAACATATCGTTGCAACAGAACAAATCAATGATGGTGGAACCTGCCCCCCCCTGCACGTCGGCGCCGCGAGCGCCAAGGCGCGCAGATCGGCCGGAGGCGGAAAATTCGAAGACTCCAGAGTTTCAGGGCGCAGGCTGCAGTTTCAATTTCTTGCGGCGAACGCAGGGCCCCAAAGTGTCTGCGCGCTCTGCCCTGAAGGCGCAAGAACCGGAGCATTCGAGCCGCCTGGCCCTACAGCCCGGCGCAAGTGTAGACCGCGATGGCTGGCCAACCTGGAAGGCCCACTTCGACTCGCTGCAAACGGCGAGGCCAAACCTGCTCGACGCCAGACTCGGGGGGGGCCGAGTTCCGAGCCCAGCGCGGACAAATGCAGCTAGACCAGCAGACGTGTTGCATCCGGCCGCAGGCGCCGAAACCATTGCTCGCGTCTGCCACCCCCGCGCCGCGCACCAAGGACCGAGCGCCTCGAGGTCCGACTCGACGTAGCCGAGCTCCTCAATCAGAACAACTTCTGCCATCGTAGTCTCCGAACGTCGCTCGCCAATCTTTCTGCCGCCATTCGCGTTGAACGTTTCGAAAATGTGCGCGCCTGCTGCCGCCAACTCGGGGGCGTCAGGAATAGTGCCGCGATGAGTGCGTCCGAGCCCAGACACGCGCGGGAGCGGAGGCTCAACGACAGGAGCATGCGCACCCACGCAAACGCCAGAGGCACCGGGCACCGCCGCCGAAGGTGAGGACGACGGCAAAATCCAGAACCACTCCGCCAGCGCATCGGCCGCGCTAGGAAAGCTTCGCTCGCTCGGCCTGCATCTCAGCGAGCTTCTCCTCGAAGGATCTCTCACCATTGGCCGAGGTGAACAGGAACAGGATCTGCTGCTCATCTTCGCGGCGAATTTCGCATGCGCGTGTCTAGCCTCCGGGGGGGGGCGCCGCCGCCTTCAACGGCAGCGCCCTCGTCGGGAGGTTGACCATCTCTGCTGCCGCCACCATTTTGGCCACCAGCGTCGACGTCCATCTTCGCTGGGAGACTGCTGGCCTTTTTGGTGATGAGCTCGCGCAGCTTGGGCCACCCATCGCCCTGGAAGAAAATCTGACAACTCAGAGGGGGCATCGTCGGAAGCGAACTCGAAAAGCTGGGAGATATCAGGGGCAGACCGGGCAGCCTTGTCCTTATCGGGCGTGGGCTGCTTGGCCGTCTCCGCGAATTCAATCTCGACCTGTGCCACCTCCGCCTTCTTCGCAACAATCTCCGAGTCGCGCTTGCTGATGGACTCCTGTAGGCCCTGCAACTGTTTGCGCTTCTCGGCAACTTCCACCTGCATCTTCGCCAATCTGGTCTGAGTGCGTGACAAATCCTGGGAGGCCCTCCGATGTGCCGTCGTCGGAGAGCGAAGCTTTCTTTGTGCTCGGCTCGCAGCTCGGTGATCCTGTCGTCGATCGGTTGAAGCAAAATGTAATCCTTGATCCGGTTTGCAACGTCCTCGAACTCGGTGGTATCCACCATGATTTTGTCGCGCTTGACCGAGTCACTCGCCTCTTCCTCGACAGCGACGGGGTCCTGCTTCGTGCTTTGCGCATCGGGGTAGAGCCACGGCGGGGCAATCCCCGTGTGTGACGCCGCTCCTGGAGCACTGGTCGTAGTCGTGGATGGCCGGGCGGCCTCAAACAACTGTTTTTTCCAACTTCTGAAGCTTGTCAACGTCTGCGCCACCTTTGGCTTTGCCTCGGCCTTGATCCTGCTCTCGTCCGTCACCTCTGCCTCCAACACGATCGGATGCCCAGGCAACGGCATTATTTTTTTGTTCTGCTGGACTCGTTGGGGTGCTGGATTGCCGCACTTGCTCGCCCACGTCCCCAGACTGGATATCGCGGCCCTGGGAGAATGGCCTGGTCTTGCCTGGCAGGTGGCCCCATGACCGTGATGTAACGGTTCGCGAATAGTGGGGGGTAACACCCCAGTTCATTACACGAAGTGCTGGTGTGGTGCGTCACACCAGAAAGCTGTCGGGGCCGTCGCTCCCCAAAGTCAGAGAAGACCTCAAATCCTGGAGCAATGCCTCCGGACTTGAGCCAAAATGGCTAACAAGGAGGAGGAGGGATGGAGGAGGAGGGAGGGAGGGATGCTAGGGCGAGGGAGGCACAACCACAGCAAGACCACAGCAAACCACAGCAACACCACAACACAACCACAGCGAACCGCGGCACACCACAACAACCACAACATAACCACAACAAACCACAACACGCCGCAGCAAACATATCGCAAACCACAACAAACCCCAGCAAAACCATAGCAAACCCTAGCAAAGCTGGGAGTAGAGAGAAAGGTGTCCGCAACACTACGCTAGGACACTACGCTAACACTAGTGTCGTATATTTCTGTCACGGAGCAGAGTCAAGCAACACCCTAAGGAGAAACGAGTCTTGGTCCCTTCTCCCCCACCTCATCCGAAACGTAAGGTGACAATGTAATGTCACCCCCACGTCCGCAACACCACGCTATGACACTACGCTAGCCGTGGCGTAAAATCCTTTGTCACGGAACAAAACCCAGCAAAACCCCAAGGACAAGCAAACAACAAAACTCTTCCTTCTCCCCCCACCTCAACCATAGCGTGTTGTCATCGTGTAGTGTTACACCCAAGTGTCTGCAACACTACGCTATGTCACTACGCTAACCGTAGCGCTGAATTTTTCACGGGGCAGAGTCAAGCAACACCCTAAGGAAGACCAACCAACAACAAACTTGTCCTTCTCCCCCCACCTCAACCGTAACGTAGTGTCACAATGCAGTGACGCACCCAAGTGATCGCAACACTACGCTATGCCATTACGCTAACCGTAGCGTAGTGTCACCATGCAGGGTCACACCCAGGTGTCCGCAACACTACGCTATGGCACTACGCCGACAGTAGCGTAGTGTCATAGCTCGTTGTCTCCAACACGAAACAACGCCATCCTTCCTGTCTTCCCAATGAAGAATTCAATGTCACGATCCACATGTTGCTTCAACAAGTATTGGGGATTCCTTCTGTTGAGAAGCGAGCCCAGCAAAAAGAGAAGGGGGGACTGTGTTTGATCAGGGGCCGACCGTCCCAGCATTCCTATAGTCCTACCACGAAATGCTCTTAGAACCCAAAAATGTGGTAAGAACACACACAACGTTCTTACACCATAGACCCGATGTGATAGAACAAGACAATCTCGACCATACAGGTTCTAAGAACATTTCGTGGAACCCACAAGCGGTTCTTAGAACATTGTTCGGTTGGGCTAAACGCGAGCCAAGACGCTGCGCCACTGCTTGATGTGCGGAGAGAGCGGGGGAGGGCAGGGAGAACACGGGAGAAAGCAGGCGAGGAGCTGCGGCACCTGCTCCGCGTCTGCACCTGCCTCCCTCCCTCCTTCTCCTCCTGCTTGTCCTCCTCCTCCTGCTCCTCCTCGATATTCGGCGTACCCCTCCTGCCGTTCTCATCCAGGCACTTGTCACGCTCCTCGTGTCCTTCCGCATCCCCATCCCCCTCCCCTTCCTCCTCCTCCTCGTATTACTATGAATATTACTACTACTACTACTACTACTACTACTCCTCCTCCTCCTCCGCCTACTACTGCTACTACTACTCCTACTCCTCCTCCTACCACTACTACTACTACTAGTAGTAGTAGTAGTAGTACTACTACTACTACTACTACGTTTACTCCTACTCGTACTCATACTCCTCCTCCTCCTCCTCCTCCTCCTCTACTACTACTACTTACTACTATATTACTACTACTACTACTCGACCACTTCGATACGTACTACGATACGACTAGACTTACGATAGACTATAACTACTACTATACTACTACTACTGGCTCTACTAATACTACTTTAATGATTGACGATGATTACTATTTGTACAACTACTACTGCTACGGCTATCTGCTGCTACTACTACTACTACTATTATCACTACTACACCACTCACTACTACTACTTACTACTACTACTAATACTACTACTACGACTGCTACGACTTGCTTCGACTACTACTTAGCCACCCCACAACCACTATTTATAACTACTACTACTACTTACTAACTACTACTACTACTACCACTACTTACTACTACTACTACTGCTACTGCTAACTTGCTACTGCTAACTACTACTTACTTACTACTACTACTACTAATTACTACTACTACTACTACTACTACTACTACTACTACTATTAGTACAACAACTACTACTGCTGCTACTACTACTACTACTACTACGAGTACTACTACTCCTACTACTGATACTACTACTGCTACTACTGCTACTACTACCACTACTACCACTATTATCGCTGATACTACTACTACTACTACTGCTACTACTACTACTACTACTTCATTTACCCTCACTTTTTTTTTTTACAATACTCAACTATTACGACTACTATACTACTACTTACGACCACTAGTTGTAGTTGTAGTAGGTAGTACACTATACTACTACTACACTACCCTACCACTACCATTTCTACTCACTCGGCTTACTAATCTTTTTTTTATTGTACGTATTTGTTGTATACTACATATTAATACTATTATATACTGCTACTACTACGGATTGCTACCACTACTACTACTATATATTTTACTGCTACTGCTACAATACTACTGCAATACTTACGACTACTACTACTACGACTACTACTACTACTGACTACTACTACTACTTACTACTTCTACTACTACTACGACTACGACTACGACTACGACTACGACTTCTTCTACTACTTCTACTACTACTAAGTACTTATACTAGTTATACTATAGTATTTACTATAATTCTGTTGATACTTTCTATAGTTTAACTACTGATACTTTACTTACTACTACTACTACTACTACTACTACTACTACTACTACTACGACTACTACGACTACTACGACTACTACGACTACTACTACTACTACTACTACTACTACTACTACTACTACTACTACTACTACTACTACTACTACGACGCTACTACTACTACTACTACTACTACTACTACTACTACTACTACTACTACTACTACTACTGCTACTACTACGACTACTATACTACTACTACTACTATTCACTACTGACTACAAAACTACTACTGCTATTACGATACTACTACTACTACTTCGACTACTACACTACTACTACTACTACTGCTACGACTACGCTCTACCTACGACTACGACTACGACTACTACTAGTACTAGTACTTGATACTAGTACTAGTACTAGTACTACTACTACTGTACTACTTTTCGACTACTACTACGACTACCACTACTACCACTACAACCACTACTACTACTACTACTACTACTACTACTACTACTACGACTACTACTAATACTACTACTACCTACTACTACTACTACTACTACTACTACTACTACTACTACTACTACTACTACTACTACTACTACTACTACTAACTACTACTACTACTACTACTACTACTACCTACTA
The DNA here is from genome assembly GCA_963575745.1 of Prorocentrum cordatum. Taxonomy (NCBI): domain Eukaryota; class Dinophyceae; order Prorocentrales; family Prorocentraceae; genus Prorocentrum; species Prorocentrum cordatum. The sequence goes on from CAUYUJ010007180.1 coordinate 266,277, forward strand.
CTACTACTACTACTACTACTACTACTACTACTACTACTACTACTACTACTACTACTACTAATTTTACTACTACCACCACCACCACCACCACCACTACTACTACTACTACTACTACTACTACTACTACTACTACTACTACTACTACTACTTCTGCCCGTTTCCACTCCTCCTGCTCCTCTTCCTCTTCTCCTTTCTACTCGTTCACCGCCTCTCTCGCCTCCTCTTCACCCTTTCCTCTGCCTTGCCATCGTCTTCGTGCTTCCGCCCCTCCTCCCTGGTACTGCTCCTCCTCCTCCTCCTCCACCTCCTCCTCCTGATGAACCTCATCCTGCTCCTCCTGGTCCTCTCCTCCTCCTCCTCCTCGTCCTCCTCCTTGTCCTCCTCTTCTGCGTCCTCTTCGTCGTCCTGATCCACCTTGCACCTTCCCCTCTGCACGCCCTGTCGTCTTCACCCCGCCGTCGTGCTGCTCGTCCGCGCCTTTGTGGCGGTGAACAACGTTTCAAGCGCGGCGTCGTAGTCCATGGACACCACCGGGGGGCACCGCCCTGCGGCGACGTCCGGGACCAGCGCCAGCTGCCGGATGGGCACGGAGGACGTGTCCTCGAGGACTTCACCCTCCTCCTCCTCCTCCTCCTCCTCCTCCCCCTCCTCCCCTTCCGTTCCCCGTCCTCTCTTCCTGGCAGCGAATGAAACTACAAACATTGGTTCCTTTGGGCATTTGGGTGGTTCCAAGCCAGCCATTCCCCTCGTCGGCTGATGGGAAGCATCAGCGCATTGGGAAGAGATGGGCTGGCAGGAGGGATCTGGTGACAGATATGGTGCGAATGCGTCTACTTTGCCACCTCCTCCCTCCCCTCTTCCTTCAGCCTTCACTTCCTCATTTCCTGCCTTCCGTCCTCCCCCTTCCCGTCTTCCTCCTCACCTCATCTCCTCCTCCCTCCTCCTTCATCCTTTTTACCTCCTTCCCTCCCCTCCTCCTCTCACCTGCCGCGCCTTGAACCATAACGAAAATTGAAACCGCAATTTACGGCAAGCGGCCCAGATCACGAGTTCAGCCAAAGGTGGACTATGTCTCGGAACACAACTTCGAGCAACCGATCGGGTCGATAGCATGCAGAGGAGCCCACCAATGACCAAACGGCGCATGGGGGCTCCATGCCAACAACATGCTGTGGGCGATAGAGAACCGAACCTCAGGGCACACCAACCGCGGGAACAACACTACCCAGTTGCATCACCCCACGAAAACCCAGATGGAACCGAGCAAACAGGAGGCACTGCCGGGTCAATGTCCCCTTTTTGGGCCCAACAGCATCGGCTGGAACTCTGGGAAAACAAGCTGACACCCTGGTGCTGCTGGAACTGCACGTCCGCGCACGGGCCGTAAGGTGCAACACGCTGGGCGCAAACTTGAACCGCGTTCACGCGGCAGCCCGCGAGTCAGAGGCTTCGAGCGGCCGTTCGCGGAGATCTTTGGCTCCCGCCAACAACCAAAGGGCGCACTTGGACGGGTACAACGTTTTTTTGCTTACCCGCGGGAAGCAACCAACGAAACTCCACCTCAAGGGGGGCAACATACGAAACTGGCTTTGCCACGATTCGCGCGTGGGGGGGGCAGAGTACGAAGACGTGTGGTCGTACGACCCAGGAGGGGACATCCATAATCACTTAGGGAGCAATACCAATTTGGGACTACTGCCCCGGGGCCTTGAAGTCCTGAGGCGAGTGTGGTATTTTATCTGCTGCGTCGCAATACTATTGTATTGCCAGAGTGGGCTGGTCCCCGCGTGGCGCTGCTCGACATCGCCGCCGTACTCTTCCCCAGGAACCCCGCAACCAACTCCGAAGGCTGGCCAGGCAGCTCGGCAGGAGCACCTCCTTCCTGATGAAGATAACCATCGAGCTTGAGCGCGTCCTGGGCGCTGCTGGGAACAACTCGAGGCATGCTGGTACCAGCGTGGTAGCTCACGAAAAAATCGGATATGTCACGATATGAGCGGGAATAGGGCCCGCAGCGGAGAAACCTGCGTTCTCGTTGTTTCTCTCTCACGCGCGCCCGAACGGCGCTCCCTGCGCGCCACGGTACCCGCGGGCCCCGCATTCGGGAACATGTCGGCAAGGCAGCGGCGAGAGAACGACGAGGCAGGCGGAGAGACTGGAACGCACATAACAATCGCAAGGCCTATGGGGCTGCACAGCCAAAACCCACCCTAATACCTAAGCGTGTGTCTAGCCTTTGCGGCGGCTCCGCGCGAACGGCGGGCCTTTGAGCCCTGGCGGCTGAGCGGCAAGCTGTGCTTGGCCTTGGCGACGAACATTTTCCCCCAACGAACCCGGCCGCCGCAGCCCACTCCAAGAACCCCCCCCCCCCCGGCCTGCGCCACCTGGCCAGTTTCGCCGCCGCAGTGTCCGTGGCCTCGTCGTGTAGGGTGGGGCGGAGGGGGGGGGCATTCCTGTATCAATAGGTGCGCCCCTGGTGACTCCGGGTGCCCCTCCACCCCCTCACTGGTCGGGCATCTGCTGACCCCCGTCAATCCAGACCCAGGTCAATCAGGCCCTGCAAACTCCTGCTAACGCCCGAGCCCGGGTCAATGCGAAGGATCCTGCGAGATCATGCGGGATCCGGCACCCAAGCCCGGGTCAATGCGACCCTGGTCCTGCAGGATCCTGCAACATCTGGCGCTCTGGCTGGCCCCCGTCTCTTGAGCCCCGAACTGGCCTCCTCCGCGGCGGGACCGGCCCTCGGCCAGAGGGGATCTCTGCTGGCGGCGGGGGGTGCTCAGGGCGTGGGAACGGGCAGGCGCTGCCTCTTCCGTTCGCCCCGACGACCCCTCAGCCCAGCCGCCTCCGCAAAGTGCCGATCCCCCTCTTTCCCACTTGGCCTCCCCCCTCCTCCTCCTCCTCCTCCTCCTCCTCCTCCTCCTTCCCCCCCTTCCTCCCTTCCTCCTCCTCCTCCTCCTCCTCCTGCTCCTCCACCTACTCCCTCCTCCTCCACCCTCCTCCTCCTCCTTCAAGCTGCAAGCAGGCGTGTCGCAAGAGACAGAAGCCCTCGTTCCCTCCTCCTCCTCCTCCTCCTCTTCCTCCTCCTCCTCCTTTTCCTCCTCCCGCCTCCTCTGGCCCCCTCCCGGGGAAGGATAACTGACCACGAGAGGGAAGAGAAACGAGGGGCCACCACTTCTCCTACCCCTCCTCCTCTCGGGAGGGAGGGACAGGAGGAGGAGCTGGAGGGAGGGATGTAATGAAGAGGAGGTAGGGAGGAGGAGAAATGTGGAAGGAGAACAAGGAGGAGCTAGAGGGAGGGCTGTAAGGATTAGGAGAGCGTGCACGTTGAGGAGGGAAGGAAGGAGGACGGGGATGGGAGGGAGGAAGGAGGCTGAGAAGGGAGGTGCGAGGGGGCGAGGAGCGGCAGGGACCAGGTGAGGAGGAATAGCAACAGTCGAAACAGCAGGACGGGGGAGGGAGGGGAACTTCCAGAGGGCGGGCCAGCGGGATGAGAGAGCGGAGGAGGGTCGAGGGAGGGGCGGATGGGAGCGAAGGAGGGGAGGGGATGTGAGGGGGGGGGACAATGAGGGAGGGGAAGGAACGTGAGTGAGGGGAGGGGACGTACGGGAGGGGAGGGGACGTGAGGGAGGGGAGGAGACGTGAGGGGGAGAACGACGACAAGGAGGCCGTGGAGGAGTGAGGGGGAGCGGAGGAGGGGGAAAAGAGAGAAGGTGGAGAAGGCGACGGGAGGTGGCGAAAACGGATGGAAAGGACAAGGATGCTGAGGTGTGGAGGGTGATGTACGAAGTGTTTGAGACAGAACAGAGAAGGATACTGGAGATGCGAATGACGACGACCCGACGACGACGAGGTGTCCCAAACAGAGACGCGGCCGTCGGCCATGGCGCAGAATAGCCTTCGCTGCGTCCCGCAATACCGCATCGAATTGACGGCGGACTGCGTCCTGGCCTCGCAGCGCACGGTCTGCCGCCGGAGGTCGTAGGCAATCAAGGACATATCTCGGCTGACGGAGAAGAGGGTCTCCTCCGCCTCGTCCACCTCCAATGCCTCCACCTGGGGGCCTCCCGAGTGGGCCAAGTAAGGCAAGTTCTTGTCGTGACGACGCCGACGTTTGTCTCCGACACCGTGTGGATCGTTGAACCTTGATCGATCGGGGCTCTCCGACAATGCAGATCGTTCGACACCCGCAGATTCTGGGCCTCTGGCGGCGCTCAACCTTGAACGCCCGTCCGCGCTGGGGTCGTCGCCGCATCGACGCGCTGCGAACCTGCCGTACGCAACCAGATTTCAACCCTGCCCCTGTTGCCAATCAATTTGGACCAGCACGGGCTCACCAACCAAGGTTCACTTCGCTCATTTACGAATCTCCGCTGGCAAACCCCGATTGGTCCGATTCGACGTGCAGCAGGGGCGGGGCTCATATGTGTCGACCCACCTGAGAGCACCTTGGGAGTCCCAAAACCACATCAGGATGGACAAGGCAACTGGTGCCAGGTCGCGCCGCGTCGACGAGGCATCTGCGAAGGGATGCAACGCTCTGGCCGCGTCTGAGCGTTCGCCCATGTCTTGACGGTCCCAGGGCAGTGCGGGGGGACAGACGGCGGTGACTTCGGAATCCCCGAAGGCCTCACCGCACGGTCCGCGTCCAAGCACAGTTTTGGGACCCTGGAGGCCCTGGTCGCCCGAGACGTCCTCTGAGAACGATGCGAGACCCAAAACGGTGCGGCCACCCCGAACCCCCGCACACGGGGAGATATCATGCCCCCCGCCATGATACCCCTACACTCTAGTCATCACCCCCGCTCCTTCTTGGCCGCCCCCGCTGCCATTGGGCCCAATTCGGGGGGCAAGGGCCGGCCCTCCCCCTCCGACGCCCCCGCGGGGACCTCCGGAGGCAATCCTCCGCAATCCCTGGGGGGACCCTCTGGGGGGTCCCCGCGGGGGTCCCTCTAGACCGGTAGAACGTCTTAAAACGCGCTGGCGTTTTCAACGAACAACTAAATGACACCGAACGTTTAAAACCAACGTTTAGAACGAAACGGGTGCCAAACAAAAGCAAACAATGAGGCGAGGCCGCCATTCAGCGAGAAAACAACAAGAGAAACTCAACGAACTTCGCAGACCTCGCAGGAAACAAAACAAACAACAAAGCGAAGACATGGAACAACATCTCGTTGGCTCTTGCGAATTGGCGCTAATCCACGCTGTTCGACGCTAACTCCACGATCGTCGATGCCGAGTCGGGGCAATCTCATTGACTGCCAGATGCAATTTGACGCGATAGCGGCCTCCTAGATGGGGTCGGAGTAGATGGGGTGGTCGGATGATCGCACCGCATCGCCGATAAATCGGCGATGCATTGGCGATGCATCGGTGATGCACCGGCGATGCATCGTCGACGTCGGCGATGGATCGGCGACGTCGACGTGAAGCAAATCGGGCTCCACATCGAGCCGCATCGGCTATGCGGCGCGATACTCCGACCCCATCCACTCCGACTCCCTCTAGGAGGCCTAGACGCTAGTACGCTCTCAAGACTAAACTGCGAGGGCTCACGCAGCTCCCATGATCGGGGGCGCGCAAACATGGATTAGCGATCCATGGATTCGGCGCGCGGCCGCCAAATCCTCGGATCGGGGGCCCTCCCCAAAATGCGGCCAGTGCCGCCTCGTTCGGCGGCGGAAATCCGCGGTTCCCCATGCAAATGGGACCCGTAGCTAATCCACGCCCCCATTGATCCATGTTTGCGATCACCTGACACGATCTGCCACCGCGCGAACCTACCGTGTCGAACGCTGCCGCCGAGGACTTGGACGCCCGAAATGAGTACGGAAAAAATTGGCACAATGCCCGACAACAAATGTTGTCCCAAACCAACAGCGGCCGCTGTTGGGCAGGCGGCCTTCTGCCTTAAATGGACACAGGCCGCGGCGGCGCGGACAGCGAGTCCTGTTCAAAATGGACAGGACATGCTGTTGGGCATTGTACCCATTCTTTCCGTACCCATGTCGGTCGTCCCGAGAGGAGCGCCCCGTTTCAGGAGCGGCGGGTGCCGCCTCGCTCGGCGGCGGAAATCCGCGACTCCCCATGGAAACGGGACCCCTGGAGCCATGTTTGCGATCGCCTGACACGATCTGCTACCGCGAGAACCTACTGTGTCGAACGTTGCCGCCGAGGAGCGCCCCGTTTCGGGAGCGGCCGGCAGCTCCACCGCGGCGGTGTGGCACAGCAGGGGCAGCGCGGCGGAGGCGGCCGTGCTGTCCCTGCCCCGGTCCGAGAAGTGGCCCACGCGGCCGTCGCCGAGCCCGCACAGGCAGAGGCAGCCCCTTGCTGGGCGGCGCTGCAAGGCCCTCAGGCAACGTTAGGCTACCTCCGTCTCCTCCTCCTCGTCCTCCTCCTCCTCGTCCTCCTCCTCCTCCTCCTCCTCGTCTTCCTCCTCCTCCTCCTCGTCCTCCTCCTCCTGCTCCTCCTCCTCTTCCTCCTCCTCCTCCTCCTCCTCATCCTCCGTCTCCGTCTCCTCCTCCTCCCCGTCGTCCTCCTCGTCGTCCTCCTCCTCCTCCTCCTCCCTCTCGAATCATGGCCACGGCTGGCTCCGCCTCGAACTTATGAGCAGGGCGCACCCAAGGAGAGGTCCAGGGGTCGATCCTTTTAGATTTGTCTGACGCTGTCGCTGGCTCGCGGCGGCTTTCCCACCTCGGGATGCCCTCGATCCTCGATCATCGAAAATCGACCCTCCACTCGATCCTCGAAAATCAAAGGGTGTGCCCTCGCCGAGAGCGTTCCAAGGGGTTCCAAGATCTTCCGGATCGGCCTCTGGAGGTCCGGGTTACAGAATAAACTCGGTGGTCTTCGGACGGTCTTTGGCGGTCTTCCGTGGTCTTCGGCGGTTTCCGGAGGTCTTCGGCGAGAATGCGGAAGGGCTGCGTTCAACAAAGGTCTATGATCGAACTCCTACCGTACAATTAAATCCAGTAGAGGCCAGTCCACAAGAAACCTTCCACAAGAAACCCAACACTGCGACCCCAGAACGCCCATTGACTTTTGGTGTGGGAACGTCACGTTTTCCATGGCAGAACCATCGAAACCCAAGAAACCCAGGGCACCCTGGAGGCAAGCAGGGTGTTTCTTGGCATGTGCCCCCACTGTATGTGAACGCCTACCCCTGCACGTCAAACGTCATATGTCTGAAGAACCGACCGGGGGCAGCCGAGGGGACCCCGGCGGGGGCGAGCGATGCCCCTGCATCGATTGGACACGTAGGGGCAGTGCGGTCGCAAGTGGTCGCAGAAAGCACGCATCAGAGGACGAATCAGCGGCGAGCGAGGGAGGGAAATGAGATGGAGAAGGCCTTCTCAGAAGGTTCGGACCCCCCCTGCCTTCTGAGCAATTGTCAGAGTCTTCCGCGAAGACACGCAACGAAAAATCCGAGAAGGCACGAGGGCTTCTGAGAAGGCTTTCTTCTCCTCATTTCTCCCCCCTCGCTCGCCGCTGGGAGAAATCATCCGCCCAACAAAGACGCACAGGACTGCAGAGCTGGCCGGCACCGCAGGGCACATAACCAACCCGTCGGGAGGAAACGCACGTCGGAGGCGACGATAGTCGGGCCGGGCGAAAGGGGGGGATAGCAAAAGGGGGGGTGTGAGAATCAGCTCACGTAGCTGATTTTCCCGGCGCCTCCCGGCGCCGGAGGCGAATATGCATCGAGGAATGGGCCCCTCGGTGGGGCCGAACCCAGCTGCATGCAGCAGATTTCGTAACCTTTCCCAATCCCCCCGTTTCGTCCGGCCCGAGAGGCGACGATAGGGGCGAATAGCCCAGGGGAGAGCAATACATGTATCCAAGGGCGCCGATGATTTCTGTCGTCGACAAGGCTCCCCGGCGAATGCGTGTAATACCCGCCCCTGGGCTATTCGCCCTCATCGTCGCCGCCGAGTACGGCAGGTTCGTGTCGTGCCGACCCTGGCGTTGGTCTCTGACATCGCGTAGATCGTTCAACCTTGAACGATCGGCGGCTTGTCGATAGCCAGATCATTCCATGTAGGCCGATTCTAGGCCACTAGCGGCGTTCAACCTTGAACGCCCGCGGCGGGGTCACCGCCGGTCGACACGACGTGAACCTACCGTAAGTTAGGCGGGCCGAAACATCAAGGATCGGGGGTCTTTTCTGCAGACGTATCCAACCAAGCCGCTCAGGTGTATGATCCCTCGTGCAAGCACGGGGACCACAGCGAGGCCACGTCTTGACTGCGTTACTAGGTTTAGGGTATCTTTGATTCTCGATGCGATGGGAACTCCGGGGCCGCATATTGAAACAACACGCCCTCGTGTGTCTAGGAACGCGTTCCTGGCCCAGGTTGTTGCCAAGTTGCCGCGCCGCTCTGGAGCCCCCTGGGCACTCTGGGCCGTGAGGCGCGGTGACAGACCGCGCGGGCGACGACATCCGAGAGCACTCACCCCGCCGCACGGATGAGAAATGGTGGTCATGATGATGATGCTGCTGCTGCTGATGATGATGATGATGATGATGATGATGATGATGATGGTGGTGCTGGTGATGGTGGTGATGGTGATGGTGCTGTGCTACTGGTGATGATGAGGACGGTAGGGATGATGATGGTGATGATGATGATGATGATGACGATGATGATGATGATGCTGCTGCTGATGCTGCTGCTGATGATGATGCGACTATTGCTGCTGCGGATGATGGTGGTGACGATGAGAAAGGCACCTTGGAGATCCCCGGGGACCCCAACCGCTGGAGACCTCCTCGGAGCACCGGCCCCCGGAGCCCTGGAGCCATGCCCCCGCCCGAATCCCGCGGACGCACCCGTCGGTGTGGCCACCCCGCCGTCACGGGACAGCCGAAAGGGGGGCGTTCTGCAGGCCACCTGGGCCGCTTGGGGGAAGCCGCTGACTGCCCACCAAAACCGACCCAACCGAACCCGACGACCCGGATTTCGGGTTGGGGGTGCGGACTTCATGTGCTTGTGTTTCAGTGCTACCCGACCCCAAGACAAAAACACAGAGGAGGGGGAGGAAGAAGAGAAGAGGAGGAGGAAGAGCAGTAGGAGGGAGACGAGGAGGAGCACGAGGAGGAGGGAGGAGGACGAGGTGGGGTGGGACAAGGCGGAGGGGAGGAGGAGGAGGAGGAGGAGGAGGAGGGAGGAGAGAGGAGGAGGAGGAGAGGAGAGGAGGAGGGAGGAGGGAGGAGGAGGAGGAGGAGGAGGAGAGAGGAGGAGAGGAGGGAAGAGGAAGAGGAGGAGGAGGAGGAGGGGGAGGGGGAGGAAGAGCAGGAGCAGGAGGAGGAAGAGGAGGAGGGGGAGGAGAAAGGGGAGGAGGAGAAAAAAGAGAGGAGGAGGAGAAAAAGGAGGAGGAGGAGGAAGAGGAGGGAGGAGGCAGGACGAGGAAAAGGAGGAGGAAGAAATGAGGATGAGGGGGAGGATGAAGGGGAGGCAAATCGGGGCCTTCGGGTTGGGCTGGGGTGGTTCGGTGGGTGGTGAGCCGCGGGAAAACGCCTCGGGCCAGGGACGCTCTTGGCAGCACCCGGCCTGTCGCTCGTGTGGCACATCGCGACGCCCGAGAGGCTCGGCGTGTACTTGCAAGCCGTCGCCACGTCGAACCGCAGCTGGCCGGGAGACTGCCTCCATCGGCGGCAACAAAAATCCCTCCCCCCATAGCAACCACCCCGGCACGCGGAGTCGTTTCTCAAGCGCACGCAGAACAACGAATCAAACACGGCGGGGCTGTTTATAGTCAACGCCCAAGGTCGTTTAGCCAAGGCCAACTACCAAGTGCGGGTGTTTTTTTCATCCCTTGGTTTTGGATCCGGACGGAAGGGACATCCGAGGTTGTGGCTCCCTGGTGCAAGAAGTCTATCGGGGATGGACAGACTCCCCTTTAGTAAAACGTGGCTTAGTGAAAACGACCTGAGGCCCAAACCTGGCGGGCGCAAGCCTGGAAAATAACGGCCACGGCGCCCTCTCGAGAACCGAAAACGGACAATTCACTAATCGACGTGTCACTGTTGGCGGTTCTGTCCACCCCCGAGTCTGAGTGACGGAGGGGGTGCGTCCGGGCCTGCCCCTACGGCCGCCTTCGCTCGCCGAGGGGCCGCACAAAAGGGGGTCTTGGGCCCCCTTTCTGGTGCCTACTGACGGCACGCTGCATCCAATGGGAGGGATGGAGGCCCTGCCACAATCGTGTGGCCCAAACGTCAGACGGCGACCGTGTCATTTGCACCACCTCTCGCAAGCCTTGGGGGGCGCGGCGTCTACTTGAAAGGACGCCGGCACCACCACGACGACGACGAAGACGACGACGACGACTACGAAGACAAGGAGGAGGGGGAGGAGGAGGATGAGGAGGAGGAGGAGGAGGAGGAGGAGGAGGATTTCGCTGCCCTGATTCACGCAGCTGCGAAACGCGCACCGGAACGACGAAACCAAGCGTCTGCTAACCTGGGCCGTGCCTGGGCGAAACATTTCGGCTTTCACATCATGTGCGCAATTGAACAAATTAACCGCCGCGTGTCTCACAGCGGCAGCGCGCTCCGCGCGCCGCCGCGTGAGCCTGTGGCCGCCGCCGCCTCCGCACCCCGTGAGAGCCGCCATGCTACCCCCGGGCGCCCTGTTTCGCCTGCTTGCCTTGCTTCTCGCGGAATCTGCGATTGGCGGCACGGATCTCCTCATTGTCATCGGGCGCGTCGCGCTCCCACGGCGGGACCTTCACCACCTTCACCTTCATCGCGATGGCGTCGACGATGCCCACATCCTCCTTCCGGACTCGTCTACGACTGGGGTCAAAGACTTGCGAGCCAGGATGGGTTTGGCTATGCCCTCATCCTCCTTCAGCCTTTCCTCAAACTCGTCCCCTGCTGGGTTCACGGACTCGCGAAACCCGTGCTGCATCGTCGTCTCGTTCTTCTCTTCACCATCGGCCTCGATGATGCGCCCATCACAGTCTTGTCCGACTTGTCCGCAGAGACCTTCATCTTGAACTCGGACCTGCTGGTGTGCTTGGGGTGCACCGCCATCGTTTTCTTCGACATCATGTAGGAGGTCATGGGGTTGTCCCTCACTGCGCCAACAGGGTGCTCACCATGTTGGCAGACCAGACGTACTCCGATGTCGTCCTCGTCGACCTGTTCCCCCTCGATGACGACGTCCTTCTCCTCAAAAGCTGCCCGCACAAACGCCGCCGTCAGCGCCACCTTCCGGGTCGGCGCCTCATTCAGCCGCGCCCGCAGCTTGACCTTGTCATTCATGGGCACCTCATCGAGCTTCGGCTTGGGGTCGAGTGGAGCGCCCCCCGTTGCGGAGCGCTTCTCGGTCTGCGCCCTGAAGAGCCCGCGAACGGTGCCGCAGAGCCCCACGTCGGAATGGCCCGCCGCGTTGCGCGCCTTGCTGAGGCGCTCCAGCCTCGCGGCCAAGGAGGCCCCGGGCTGCCCACGCCGCGCCCCACCTCGAGCGCCTCCTCCGTGCGCGTCGGGAGGCCGTTACCATCACCTCGAACACCATCGCCGGCAGCGGCCTGCCACTGGGCGCCATGAACAGCGCCGCGAGCAGCCGCAGCGATGAGCGCGACGAGCTGCTTGCCCGTCACGCCCGCCTCCAGCATGGCGGCGGCTGCGGCGAATTGAGCAGGGACCGACCGTCCCAGCATTCCTATAGTCCTACCACGAAGTGTTCTCAGAACACAAAAATGTTCTAACAAAACAACGTTCTTAGAACATAAACCCGATGAGTTAAAACAAGACAATCTCCGCCAGAAACGTTCTGAGAACATTTCGCGGAAACCACACAGACGGTCTTAGAACACGGTTTGGTAGGCCTATCGGCGAGCCAGGACGCTTCGCCACTGCCTGCACGACGGTGCTTGCCGCAGACCGGCGCTGCACCAGCGCCTCGGACAGCGCCGCCATGCCCGCCGCACCGCCACTGCACGGCCCCATGGAGCACGGCCGCCCGCGCCAAGGGCGGCCCGCCGCCTGCCAGCTCGGCGCCCCGAGCGGAGCCAAAACTGGCCAGGGGGAGGAGGAGGAGGAGGAGGAGGAGGAGAAGGAGGAGGAGGAGGAGGAGGAGGAGGAGGAGGAGGAGGAGGAGGAGGTGGAGGAGGAATGGCGATGATGAGGTTGATGATGAGACGACGGCGACGGCGACCGCGACGGCGACGGCGACGACGACGCTGCTGACGATGACGCTGACGACGACGACGACGCTGACGATGGCGACGACGGCGACGACGAGGACGACAATCGCCTCCAGAGGGTCATCTGCGAAGTGGGTGGGCCTTGCGGCGGCGCGCAGGAGGGAGCGGCGCGAGGGGGCGGCCTTCTGGGGAAACAACGGGCTTCCCAGAAGGGGCTGGAGGCTCCTGAGCCGTGCTACCTGAAGGAGCGGAGAGGAGCGGTGACCAAACATCAATCCAACGGGACGGCTCCGTAGAGCGCGACGCGCACGGACAGGCCGGAAATGGATCAGACACTTACGAAGGGGCCCAGTAACACACAAACAGATAGACACAAATCCCAGGATCCCTCATATGGTTCAATATGTCCACTCCACTTCCCATATTTTCCTATACTTTCTTGGGCAGCTACGATGGTTTGTGTCCATGCGTTTCTCCCTCCTGAGCTGACTCCTTGAAGCATTGACGAACCATGCGGCATGGCAGAAACGGCACAGAAGGAAGGATCGGGGAAGGGGGACGAGGAGAGAGCGAGGAGCACCACAAGACACGGCGCACGTCTTCCAGGGCCCGAGGGGATCTTGGGACCAAGACTCAGGTCGGGCATGTCCTCCGACAGGCGGATTTTGGGATGAGACATAAACCGCGGTCAACACACATATTCAAAGCATGCTGAATAAAATTTAGCATGTCGTCCCCAGACTATGCATGTTTCGACGATGCTACGTGTATCCCTCCTGTAGAGGGACATTCCCGACTCGAGACCCAGACCCCGCACGCCCACGGAGCCCGGGCAGGGACCCGGGGGGCGCCCCGGGGCAGGGGCGCCGCGGCGCAGGACACGAAGGACGACCCGCCCAGCCACGGCGGGTCCCAGGGCCACGCGCAGACCCCCGACCTGGCTCCGAGGAACGGCTGTGAGGGGCCACGGCACCGTTGGGCGTGGCTTAACGGGGGGGTCACAAATGGGGGGGTCAGAAACGGTCCCCTTTCGTGCCCCTTTCGGGCCCCTCCGGAGCCCCAGGGGGCTCGTTTAGGTACCGTTTGGGTACCTTTTCGGACCACGCTCGCCACCCCCCCCATTTATGACCCCCCCCTCATTACGCAGCGCCCAAGGCACGGGGGGGGGGAATTGAGCACCGGGTAGGGAGCCCACAAGGGACGTGCGCGCCCAACTGTGTACATGAACGCGGCCCCTCGATCCGCGAGACCCACCGCGTGATGCGAGCATTCGCGCAAGGCGTGCTCTCGAAACCAGCGTGGATGCATGTACGTGTGCGTCCTTCTTTCGCTCCCGACAGGGGGGGGGGGTCTCGACCTGGAACCGGCGGTATATCGTCGACAGATCGGCGATAGGCCCCCGACAAGCGAATCCGCACCTTCCTGGGCGAGACGGGGCTATCGGGCCCCTATCGGCGACCAATGGGCGACTGGGGGCCGATGCATCCCCCCTGTGCCTGTTCCCCCTATCGTTGCCCCCGAGGCTGGAGAGCCAGGACCCTTCCTGAGCCCAGAGTGGCCCTCGTATCAGCGCCTTTGAAGGGGCCCTGGGACACACAAACAAATACACACAAACAAAATAATTCCCTATATTTTCTTGTATTTTCTGGGTTTGTGTCTTCCCCCCCACTTCCCATATTTTCCCATATCTTCTGGGGGATCGACGATTAATTGTGTCCGTGTGTTTTTTTCCCTCCTGAGCCTTGGCTGGCACGGCCCCTCCGCGCCTCTCAGCAGCCGCCTGCCTCCTTTGAGCAGGCCGCCCCCCTCGCCCCACCCCAAGCCAGGACGACGCCCCTCTCGGCTCGGGACGACTCTGAGGTCGGGCATGTCCCACTACAGGCGGACTTTGGACGAAAAATTAAAAGTAGTCAAGCAATGCCCCGAACATGCTCCAATAATAATAATAATAATAATAATGGGGAAATCGTCCCCAAACAATTTGTCAGCACGCTTGAACATTCCTCCTGTAGAGGGACGTGCCCGGCTTAAGACGACTCCAAATTCCCACGGAGGCGGCTGTCGACGAGGCGCCAAATGGCGGAAACCATCCCGGGCACCGAACCCCTAGGCGAACCTTACCGTCAACATTTGAGGAAAGCCCTCCGTTCCAAACCGGCTCCCGGCCCCCTCCTGGGGCAATTTCCAGGCCAGCTTCTCGAGCGGTGCCCGGCCCCCAACAAATTAGGACTGTAATGGGCAACACCCGCTAGAGTGTGTAGGCACCGCCAACACCAGAAAACGCTCGAAAAAGTGAAAACCCACTTAAAATCCATAGCCTCAAAAAACTATCAAAAAAGTATAGAAAATCGGTCGCGTACGAAACACTGTAAGGAACCCTGGTTGCTGGCGCCAACTTGCAAACTGCTGGAGGCTTCTACGACGCAAGGCATCAGGATTTCAGGACGGCTGATGCGCGCGAAACCATGCGCGAATAGAATGGATGGCACGAGAAGCGTGAGGTGTAGATGGCTCGCGCAGCGTGAGGTACGGGAAACGCGTTTTACGGTGGCCACGCGGCGAACAGAATTCCCAGGGCTGGCGGGAACGGGCACAGGCCAGCAGAGAAGCGGCGAAGCCTGGCACATCCAAGCACGGGCCAGCCAAGAAGCGGCACGGCGGGCACAGGGAGGACCGAAGCGGAGATCGAATCTGACCGATGAAGGATCGCAGGGAGTAAGCTCGGAGAGGGCTCCCAGCTCACCACCTTCTCTTCATGATCCTGGCCCTCCCCCTGTTCATTCCTTAACCCCCCTTCCTCTCCTCCCGCGCCCGCCCCCCCTCTTCCTCCTCGCCGCGTGCCTCCCCGTCCCCCGCGTCTACCTAGCGACCGCAGTCGCCCAGTGAAGCCGCCGCCCTCAGTCGCTCGACACAAACTCGGAGTCCGAGCATTCCCCCTCCTCCTGATGCTGCAGGGGCTCGGGCGCAGCCGCCGACGACGACGCGGCCCCCTCGAGCGCCGCGGGGTCCACCAAGCGCTTCACGTCGCCGTGCGGGAAGGCCTTGACCAAGAAGTGCCGCGGCTTGGCGGATTTCTTGATCGTCTTCCCGCTCTTCAACTGGGAGACTTGATCGAGCGGTCTCTGCGCATCACGGAGCGAGGATGTCTCAAGCGAAAGCCGCCAGCATGACCAAACACATTGCACCGCGACTCCCACGGGAATGCGATGCGAATGACGTCACAAGCGAAACTGGCACCCCTGAAACGCAGCAGGCCGCGCGAACGATCTCGATGGAGGAGGGGGGGGGCAGCGGGGGAGGAGGAAGGGAGGAAGTGGACAAGGAGATGGGGGGTTAAACAGGAGGGGGGGAGAAAGAGGATGAGGAGGGGGAGGAACGCTCGAGAAAACAGCCCCACCAATCTATCTCAGTTGTTCACTTCCTGTTCGACTGTGTCCCTCCTCCACCTAACACGTCCTGACCCCCCCCCCTCCTCCTCTTTCTCATAGTCTTCCTCCTCCTCCTCTTACTCCCTCCTCCTCCTCCTCCTTCTGATTCGGACCCCAGTCCAAATGGGAAAATATGGTCCGTGATCGTCTTCTCCGCCTCTGCGGGCATCAGCTTCGCCGTCATCTTGACGAGGCCTGGGAGGGCGAACGCCTGCTTGTCGAGCAGCTCCCTGGCACCCACGGTCTCCAGGGCGTGCAGCACCTTCGAGACGTTCGCGTAGCCGACCTCTGCGAGGCGAACCGTCGGCCTGGGCCCCGAAGCGCCCTAAGCGACCGAAGACTCGCCCCTGTCCGCAGACGAGAGCGCCAATTCGATCGCCAAGGGAACTTCGGAACCCAGGGTGGAGATTCGGTCTCGGGGGCCCCCTCGCAACGGTAGCCGTGCATGTCCAGCCTCGTCTCCTCGTTGATCGCCGTGACCAGCTTGAAGCGGCTCAAGGCGACCTTCGAGGGCGACAGCTTCGCTGGGGCGGCGGCGTCCGAAGGCTGCGGCTCGGCCGCGTCGGCAGGCGCGACGTTGGGCGCACCAGCATCAGCCATGGGCCCCGATCCCACTGAGCGTGAAGGCCAATCTCCCCACTCGGGAAGATCCGAAAACTCGAAGACACGAAGCTCGGACCTTGATCCAATGTCTTCGGAAGCAGGGCGCGACCCGAAGCCCTTGGATGGGACCCAACCTCAGCGTCAAAATGCACCCTTCCCCCTGAAAGCCGAATCGAACCAGGACCAGGGAGGGGGCGTACTAGAGGGGTGAGGGGGGGGGGGGCTGGCAAGGATAGGAGACTGCAGATCTGCACGACCCCCATGCACGCGGTAGGGGGGGGAGGGAGGAGTCGGGGGCGGGGAGGGGCGACAAGGTCCATTGATCCCCCATCTTAGTTCTAAGCCTCATGTGCGAGTCCCTCCTCCTCCTCTTCCTCCCCCCTCTTTCCTGCCCTCCTCTACGTACATCTCCTCATCTCGTATCCCTAATCACTCCTGGTCCTAAGGCATCCACCTCGCATTGGTTTCAGCGCCCAAGTTAGCGCGAGGGTCGGTGAGCCCGAACGCGCGCGAACGCATCCCAGGATGTTGGTGCCACCGAGGCGCAAACCCACAACTGATTTTGAAAATGACCGAACTCTCAGGCCAACTTGAGATTCGAACTCGCCCAACGCTTTTCAAACGACGGGAACCCGACTGAAACATTGGAAACGGCATGGGCGCCAAGAGAAAGGAGGAGCATACTGTGATTTCCCTTCGAGCTGGCTGGCAGCACCGCCATGTCCAGCCTAGCGCCCTCTCGAGGGCAACATATGGAAGCACGCAGCCACCACTGCGCGCGAATGAAGGCCAGCACCTGGCCGTCTCCTCAGATGGCCTGCAACTTCAGGGCGGCGCGGTACTTTGCCAAAATCACATCGTCCATGTCGACGGGCAGGACCTTCCACTTGGCGAGCTCCTTCTGCACCGCCACGCACTGCCCGCGCAACCAGACCTTGTCCTTGCACCTCGTATCGCAGAACGCCTGCATGAGCTGGATCTCGCAACCCACGATGGCAACTTTCTTCGTCAAGTCTGGCGTCGTGCCGATCAGATCAGCGTCGGGTTTCAGCGCCATGTCCTCGGCGTACTCGGTCACCGCAGTCTGCGCCTACGAGGCGAGCAACAGCAAGACAGGACGAGAAACGTGAGAGAGATGGGAGCAATAACGCCAGTATCAGAAGGAAGCGTGATGGAGAACAGAAACATTGAACCTTGAAGCGGGGAAAGGGGAGTAAGGACACGATGCTACACACGGAAGAAGCATCGAGCGCCTGCTCGATGTTGCCCAACGCGTTGAAGATGCCATCCACGCTCGCGCCGTCCAGGAGCTCCTGCGCCTTGGCCTTCAGGTCCTCCCAAGTGAGCTTGTCCCTCTCCACCCAGCCCATCAGGTCCGAATTGTCGACGGAGAGGCTCTGCGCCTTCAAGCGAGCGCCCGCCAAGACGAACTCCCGCCTCTTCAAGCAAGCCTGCGTCACGCGCATGCACAAGCCCGTCGAGACGTCCACGATAGACGTTGCCCTGTCTTGGAAGATCGATGCCACCTCTCCAGACAAAATGACCTCGTCGTCGAACTTCATCTTCAGCATCTTCGTCACTTTGGCCAGCTCCCTCTTCACGGCCGATGCCTGCTTCTCGGACGTGGAGCCAGAGTCGCCGTCGCAGTCATCGACCACTGTCACATTCAACATAGCGGTCTCGCGCTGCAACTTCATGAGCGCCCTCGAGGTAGACAGGACCACTTCCGCCTTCTTGCGCAAATCCTTGCGCATGAACCCAACCAGCACGCCCTCAAACTCCATGCTCGAGTCGGTGGGCGAGCGATTCGAGGCTGGCGTGAAGTCCCTCTCGGCGAGCATCTTGACATGAGAAGCGAAATAGCCAGCCATTTCAGCATGATCTGCCTCCGCCAACGCATCCGAATCTATCCCTTGGGCCATGTCAAGCAGCTCCGTGACGTCTATACTCTCGCCAGCGTTCGCCTTTGTGATGACCTTCTTGACGGCGTGAACCTTGGCGCGCGAGTCGGCGTCCCCGATGATCTTGCCGATGTCCCGCATCTCCTGCATCAGGTTCTCAAAAGACGGGCACGAGTCCGCAGCCTCAGCGAGCAACGCCTTGTATGCGGACATCAGCTCCAACTCCTCCTCAGAAATCTCACCGCCCTCCGGTTGCCCAGCACCACCCCTTGTCCAGTGCTGGACCGCGTGGGCGAGCTTGTTCATCGCAACGCTCTCGAGCTCGTCGGCGGCGCCAGGTGCCAAAGCAGCGCGCAAGAAAGGAAGCTCGCCAACAGCAGATTTGGCCAGGGCCAAGAACGCCTGTGTCGGGGTAGGCGCCTCGTGCTTCTGGAAATCCCGTAGAAACTGCGAGACCTTCGGCGCGTGTGTCTTCATCTGGTCGTTCTTTCTCGCTGCTGTCATCAGGCGCGCCTTCCACCATGCATTGTCGCCAATGGCAATGGCCACGCTGGTCATCAAGTTGCCCCTCTTAGTCGTCTGGTGAGCTGCCTGCTCCATGGCTTTCACGTCATCAAAGAGGGCAATGTCAGTGTTGTGGCTGATGTTCTGGTCGCTGATATACCTCAAGACGCCGACGGCACGCTGCGCGTCCACCAATACCTGGGCTGCTTCATCGGCAATGTGTGCGTCAGTAGGAAGCTCCCACGCCTCGATTACGGCGTGCGCGAACTCCAGGACGAGCGGTTCCTTCTCCTCCCCAGCCCCAATCCACTTCACAAGGTGGTCGCCGAACACCATGTTCTGGAAGGCCTCGGTCAGCTCGGGGGTAACGAGATCCATATCGATCAAGCGCGGGCTCGCCCACTGGAACTCCGAACCGTCCTTCTGCTGCCAAAGCTGCAACATGCCCAAAGCACGCCTCAGACAGTGTTGACCGTGGACCTCTCGCGGTGCTTTCTCGAAATCGTCCCAACAAGGCTGTGTCTTCCTGCGCAGGATCTCCATGTGGGTGACGGGAAGGAAGTGCAAGCCTGACGACTCGAACACCTGGCAGGACTCCTGGAAGTCCTGATCAGAAAGCTTCTCCATGGAGCCTGGGACAAACTGCATGGCCCTGTCATACAGCTTCATGTGCGCGGCCAGGCGGTTCCGATCATCGCCGACGGGGAGCTTGTTGTGCAAGAGCTTCGCCTGATTGTACTCGCTCCCGAGCCGCTTGCCAGCGGCGACCTGGCGAATGGGCAGCTTCGCAATCCAATAGTCTGCCGTGCCCTTCTTGATGTTCGGGTCGACCTGCCCGTCATCATCTGCAGCTGGCCTCTTCGAAGCGGACGCTGGTCGGGGGCCTGAAGCGGTCTTGGCACACGACGCCCCCTTGGAGACCTTGGCTGGGGTGGGGGAGCGGCGAGGCACGTGCTTCTCGGGGTCGTCACTCTCGCCCAAGCGAAGGCAGCTCGAAGACCGCCTGGTCGCAAGCTTCTTGCTTGACTCCGCTTGGTGAGCATCCTCGCTGCCTGATCCTGAGTGGAGCCCCTCCTCCTCCTCGCCCTCCGCGAAGCCATCGTCGCTGGCACCACCGCCCGCTGGCAAGTCCGCAGCGGGCGCATCTGGAAGCTCGTCGCCGCTGCCGACGGCCTTCGATACACCCAATCGGCGATCCAGGTCCTGCAAGGAAGGCAGTCGGTTCAACCCCCCCGTCTCGCTATCCGTCATGCCGAGGCGGTGCACACCCTTCAAGACGACAGGGATCTGGTCCGCGAAGGCCGCGGGTCTGTAACCTTTCTGGTCGCTCGAGGCGCTGGCTGACAATCTCGACTGCAACCGCAAGGTCTTGTAGGGCTGCTCGGGGTTCTTGAACGGGTAGTAAACGTTATAGGCCCCCTTCTGCTGGTAGCTTGGCAGCTTGACCCCCTTCAGGCGAAGAGTCTTCGGCGTCTTCTTCCAGCGCTGAGTGACCTGCCACGCAGATAGTAGTATGAAGCTCTGGTCCACGACCGCGTGGGTGGAAGCCCCCGTGGTCGCTGAGATGGTGTTGATCTCAATGCCGTCGCTGGCATTCGTCAGACCCTCCTCCAAAGTCGTAGCGAGAGTCTCGCTCTCCTGGCGCTCTTGTAGCAAGAGGTTCACGGTGTACCCTGCGATGCAATCAACCACGCCCCCAAACGGACAACGCCCCATGCACCCCCACACGAAGCATGACGCCACAGGCTGGCGTTGTACCGAGGTGTTCGTTGATACCGACTCGGGTCGGCGGAACAGACCCCCCAGGGTCCACTGGCCTGGGTGACTGGCACACTTGCGACCTAAAAAAATCTATCATCCCGCCTTACCCCCAAACCTTTCATCGTCAAACCCCGCCGTCAAGCCTCAAGCCTCATCCTCAAAAACGCACCCAGACTCTCCTTCCCAAGGAGGCCCAGATACCCCAGAAGGCTCAGGGCCCCCGAGTCCCCCTGAAGGCCCCACCACACTGGAATGCACTTAGCACGAGGGGCATGGGAACGCAGTGCGCCCGAGGGATAGGAAGAGGCATGGCCTGGCAAGTGCGCTTCGGTGAAGGAGGCGCAATCTTCGCAGACGGCGTGCGTGCTCTCGTCCATGCAGGTCAAGTGCTTGGAGGTCTCTGGGTCGTACATGGTCTTGTCCTGCGTGGCAGGCCAAGAGACACGCGTTAGAACACGTGCCCCCCCCGACTAGAGAAAGGTAATCGTCACCAAGGGGGGCTTGGATACCCAATGACATGCTAGCAACTAGTAGGGCAATAAGGGGGGCTCGAGAAGGGCTGGGCAATTGTTCGTGGGCGGAGGGGTCCCTGGAATTGCCGTCACAGATCGCACAGCACAGCAAGGCCGCCTTGCCCTTCTTGGAGGGGGGCGCGCCCTTTGGACAAGCGCGTGAAAGCACCCCCTCCACTTCTTCGTCAGCGGCTCGCTTATTCGAGATGCGGCCTCCACCGCGCCCAGAGCGGCGACCGCCACTGCTGCCCTTTCTTGCCATTATCTGGATATAAGGACACGCCCAAAATTACTTGGCTAGAGTGGGCTGCGGAAAAACTGTTGCCCCAGAGTGTTTCGCTGAAGATAATCCTCGACACACGTGCCCAAATTTCTCGGATGCGGCGGCCCCTGGACTCCAGCGCATACATCTTCAAAAAAAATGTTGGGCTGAACCAGAGGCCGGCAGCACCCCGAGCACGCAAGGAAACCATCAAGAGAAGATCCTGGCGAAATCAGGGCACGCAGATGCATCCACTACTGTCGTCCAAGGGCCCATGCGAAAGGTGACCGTCGCAGCAACCCCCTTCCCAGGCGCAGGCAACAGAGCTGGGGCGCGGCCTCGCACCTGCATTTCCTCATCATTGGATGCGAGGAGAACGCCCCCCCCCAGTCTACCCCCCCTTGCTTCTGACGGGGTTGACATTGAGTCACTAGGATGTTATACAGTCATGTCGTTATAATGTTGCAAGTGCCCCCCCTGGGCCCTGAACGGACGAGGCCGCGACGCTGTTCTCTTCATATAGACCGCCGCTAAGATAGATATGGGCTTGCCTTATACTTATTGTAGGCCTCTCATGCAGTTATAAATCAACATGGTTCCACATGAAAGCGCTGTTGCTGACGTTTACAAGCGCAATATACACAAGTGGCTATCGAACGCGCGCCTTGGTCTTCGTTTGTAACCATGATAAAAAATGCGCGCGGCGGCCCCATGCCCCTCCCCCCCCGCGGTGTCCACGCGGAGCGGGGGAAATTATATCGCCACCAAATCGGCAAACGCCGACGCCCATGCTAGCGACAAGACAGCTTTGACTGGCAACGGCGGCTGCCCACGACGTTGGACGCTCGGAGTCACGAACCTTTTGGTGGGCAAAACGACAGATTGGGCGGGCGCGCGAGAAGCCAGGATTAACGCCCCGACACATGTAGATGAATGCCTCTACATGGCCACTGCTTCGATAACGCAAAAAAGCGGCCCAACGCCACGCGCCGTTTACCGCGAGCTGGCTTTGCTTTTCAAGTGGGCTCGGCACTTGAAATGCGTCTACTGATGTGGCTAATTGGAGACTTGTGATCGAAAGAGACAAAGAGGTGGGTGAGTGGGTGAACGAAAGACGTGGAATCGGATGGCGTGCGCATGCGTTGGTGGGCGTGGCGCGCGGGGCGGCAAGCGCGCGTGCGCGTGGGTTGGCGGGGGTGGGCGGGGCGGCGCAGGTGTGGGGCGGGCAAGGTGGGCGGGCGATGGGGGGGCGACGGTGGCGCTGGCTCCCCAGCGCCTGGTCGCTGGAGCCCGCGCGCGCCATTGGACGAGTCGGCTATGGCGCGCGCCTACGCGCGCGCGGTTGGCTGCGAGTGAGTAGCAACGCGCGGTGCGCATGGCAGGGCAAACATGATCGCGGCACCATTGGTCACGCGCGCGCGCGGTGCCGTGGCGGGGGCGCATGAATGCCGAGGGGGGGGTGGCGGATTGCTCCAGAAACTTAGCGGGCGCGGGGGGCGCGCGCGGCGATGGCGGCGGCGGCGGCGGGGGGCGGCGCATTAGGGCGGCGAGGGGGCGATGCGAGGGCGAAACGAAACATGATGGCGGATGGCCGCGGCGTAGTCGCGACCGCGGCACGGAATGTAGCCGCCGTTCGCGATTAGGAGGCGGGGGGGATTGCCGTTCGCGGTGAAACCCCGAGGGAAATCCCACTGGCGCGAACGGATCGCACTATTTTAAACAGACAGTGAACAAAACAACTGGTCGGCCACGCGACAGAGGAGTTGGAGGAGGCCGCGAGGGCACCTAGGAAGCGCTGGCTGCTGCTACCGAACGCATATGGCGGCGAATTCATTTCCTTGGTTGGCGACCCGACTTAAAATGGGGGCGGCGCGAACGGCGGCGCAAGGTGGACGAGGCGGCGCTGCGCGGGGCGATCAGATTGTTGTTAGTGAGAGGCGGACGCCGCTGGCGCGGCCAGGCTGGGCGGAGGCAAACCAGGGCTGCGGTGGCAGCGCGCGCGTGCTCGTTGCGATGGTTGGAGTTTCTCGGCGGGGTGGACACTGTCGCTTGCGAGGCGCGGATGGGCAGGCAACGCATTGCCGCTGGCGAGGCATCTCTATCGGGGGGGCGCGTCTCGGACAACGAGGCAGGAGAGGGCGCGCGCGTGCACGCGCAGCGCCCGCGTCCCGCGCGGGGAAGAGCGCGCGGAACGATGCGCGCGGGCGGTTGGCGGTCGAGCCCGCGGGTGGCGAGGCGATGGCATATTGCTGCGAGCGAAGCGCAAGTTGACGGCGAGGAGATTGCCGCTGGCGGCGCCTTCTCAACAAATGGGCGGCGCAACGAACGCGGCGGATGGCCCATCGAGGCTAAGCAGAAACGGCGGATCGGTGCGGCGGAGCGGCGTGCGTGCTCGCGCGCGCGCAGCGTGCGCGCGCGTAGTCGGAGATATGGGGCAGGGCGGCGGGCGCGCGGAACCAGGCTGCTAGGGGGGTGGTGTGTGTGCGTGGTGGTGGTGGAGGGGGGGGGGGGGTAGATTGCCGTTTGCGAGGCACGATTGGGCGGGGGGTAGATTGCCGCTGCAGGGTCATCTCCAGCAGGGGGTGACGCAGGAGCGCGCGCGCGGGCGCGCGCGCGAGGCGCGCGAGGAAGGATGCGCGCCGCGAGGTGCGCGGGCACGTAGAATGGGCGGGGGGTAGGGGGCCGCGGGGGGGGGGAGGAAGGGGGGGGGGTAGATTGCCGTTTGCGAGGCACGATTTGGCGGGGTGAGGGGGAGGGGACGGGGGGGTGATTGCCGCTGCAGAATCATCCCTAGCAGGGTGTGACGCAGCGGGCGACACGGCATGAGCGGGCGGGCGGGCGCGGGCGCGTGGCGCGCGAGCAAGGCGCGGCGCTGGGGGCGGGCCATGGCCACGGAGCAAGCGGGCTGACGGAAGCGGGGGGGGTAGACTGCCGCTTACGCCGCACGGCTGAACGAGAGGTAGAACGCTGCAAGCGCAGGCAACACGGGTCGGGGGGGTGCACGGTGGGCGAGATGGCAGAAGTAGAAACGGTGAATGTTGCTCCTGGCGAAAGCCACACCCCGAACTCAGGAGCACACGCGCGCACCCGTTACGCCTGGCGCAGAATGGAACAAGGCGTCGGGGCAGCGCTGGCGCTCGCGCTGGAAAAGGCAAAAGTGTCGAAGGTCTACTTGTAACTTTCGCCGAAATCCCGTAAACACTTTGCAAGTGTCTAAAAAGTATGAAAAAAGTGTCGGTGCTAACCTACTGACACTTTGTAAGTGTCTAAAAAGTGTCTAAAAAGTATCTAAAAAGTATCAAAAAACGAAAGCTACATGTTGACCCTTTTTGGTATGCGAATCGCCTCTCGCGTTGGAAGCTCCATGTTGGCCAGCGTGCGCGTACCTTCTCGGGCGACCACCGCCGCCCCGCCCCCCCCCCCTCCCCCCTGGCGCAGGGGGAGGAGCGGGAAGCTCGGCCAACGCCGATGCACCTAAGTTGACAGCGCACGCGGTACCCCTGCATTGCTGCGCGACATATTTTTGTTCCACCCAACGCGAGCTCGAACCGCTGGCGAAACCGAGCTGCCTGGCCACATGAAGTCAAATAAGCAGCCCCCTTCCTCCCCATTCCCAAATACAAAATACACCACCGCCACGATGCTACCCCGCCTCCACTCTTGAAGCAGATCAACATTGGCTGTATCAGCACACGCGCACAAGTAAAACTGTACAGCTGATGAAGATAACGGCGGGGCGCGCGGACAAATGGCTGGGCACCATCGGCTGCCCCTCTTTGCGGTATTTGACAGGGCTTCCTTGGACCGAGCACCTTGAGCGCGTCGCACGGTGAACTTGCTGCAGCGACAAATGGAACTGAACACATTGAGCACGGCTTCTGGTTGAGCGATACCTCGAGCACCTTGAGCACGATGACCGCCTGCAGCCTTCGCCCACCTTGGGCGCGATGTGAGCCTGCACCTTGAGCAACTTGAGCACGATGCCAGCGTTAATCGCCATGCAAGGCTGGACAACGCCTGTGCACGATGTCAGCCTGGCGCGGCGCTGCCGCCAGCCTGCAGCAACCATCCATATGCATCCCTCCCTGCCCCCCCCCCTCTCCATTTCCTCAAACGGTCCGCGCGTCAACCCCCGATGCACCCCCGACCCGCGCCCGACGTAAACGAAGTTCGGAGACACCAAACGTGCAGGTACTACTGGGGGGGGCGACGTTCTCGCAATGACGCCAGGATAGGCCGAACGACCCCGCCCGACAGACGAAACGAAATGCACCGACATGCGCGTCAGGAAACCCAAGGGGGCCCCACCCGAACGACAACCGAAGTGACCGATCAAACCGTCCCCCACCGAACGTCAGAACGGCGGAAACCGCCGACGTCGAAACGAAACCGTACTGCTTTAACATCTGTGACACCGAACCTTGGCGACGATTGGAGACACCAGCCCGACGAAAGGCGGAATCCTCCCGAACCACACCTCCCTGCCCGAACGCTAAGAGATATCATCGCATGGTGTCTGCGCAATGCCTGATGCTACGGAGCGGCCCGCTTCGAACCGCAAGCCGCATGGCCGTCGGAGCGCATCCAACAGGACGCCGTGGACGTCAAGGGCAGTATCTGGCCATGCTGGCAACCCGAGCCGACTGAACGGCCCAGATCCGAACGCACCCTTGCCCATCGGATCGGCGACGGTCCGACGAATAACGACAAACGGGTCAACTGGCTTGCGTCCGATCGAAAGTTGCGGGGAACGATCGACACACCCCCGCGGGAAAAACGAGGCTGGTTGCCCCGCGGTGGGCGCCGCAACTTTCTAGCGCAAATAGCAAATGCTTCAAAGCGCACGCGCGTCGACGTATCACCTCGAACGCTTTTTGTATGGCAATCCGCCAGCGGATTGCATGTAGCCGATTTGCGGCCCTTGCGTCGCGGCCTCCGCGCCACCCCCGATGCTGCGGTGGTTTCGGCGATGGTGGCGAGCGCCAGTCGGTCGCGCGCGGCGGCTCGGTTCGCGTGGGCGGGCGGAAGGGCAATGAGGGGTGAGGGGGCGATTTGTTTACATGGTGAATCGCGCTCTAGCATTTGCCAAGAGGCGGTTGGTATGTTTCGGACGTACTACGGCGCTCAAACGAAACGCAATGCCAATCAACATTGGAATTTCGTGCGCGGCCTAGCGGCGCTAATATCATGGACATCGCGGTTTAACAAAAGAAACGAAGGGGCTCCGCCAGGGCCTCGGGTGGCATTATGGGGGGGCCGATCGCACAGGATTTGGCAGACGCAGTGAGCCTCGAGCAGACTCACCACCGCGCCAACGCACGCGCGTAGGAACAACGATTGCCTCCAACAGAATTCGCTAGAATAACATATTATTCAGCACATCAGTTTGTTACGCAATTACATGTCAACCATCTTATAATAAGTGTTGTAACGTACATGGCGGGCTAATGCATTAACATGTCTAGTGTTGAATTGAATTGGCTCGAATCCCGTCGAAGGTCCTTAGTACATCCATGGGCGCACGTAGTAGCCCAACAGCAGCAGCCAATCGCATGCGCACTCGCCATACCAAGCCCGGCGTTCACGTACCAACGCCAAGTCCTCCGAGGACCCCTAGCCCCCTGCAGGTGGTGGCCCCCTCAGAGGGCATCAGGTGGTCTGGGGGGTCCCCTCAGAGGACCTCACAGACCAAAGCCGAGCCCCCCCCCCCGAGGGCCTCAAACGCCGAAGTGCAGGCGGGGTCCCCCTCAAAGTCCTGGGGCCGTTGGGCGAGCTGCCTGTGTGTAAAAACATCCATGTAGCTGTCCCGCATCTGTCGGCAGGTGTTCGCAAGGTTTCTGAGGCCCTCAGCGCACTCGAGAACCTGGGGGGGATGCAATGTAGAAGTGCCCTGCGCTGTCGACTGATCGACACTCGGGTTTGATACGTTCGTTAGAATCCCCACAAGGGGACACATGTCGTTATACGGCGGAGGGGGGGGGGGGGAGCAAGTCCACAAGTGCAAGACCCCCACTTAAGCAAACCGTGGAACGCGATCATGATGCCACATCGCGGCCATGAGGTCATCGTCACTGTCTGGCGACTCACGCCCCCATACTTCTGGATCGGTGTAACATCTTGCGCCAAAAGCACTGCAGCTATGGGTGGAGAGGAGGGGGTGTGTTTGTTGTTGTGCATTGCTGTTGTTGCTGATGGGGCGGGCGTCGCACGGGCGATCCAGGAATCACCGCGCAATTGTCGACCCCCACCCCCCGCGGCGGTGGGGGGCGGTGAAAGGGCGAGGGGGGATGGGGAGGGCGCCCTGCCAAGGACTCGGAGACTAAGCTCCGTCCGAACGAGAATCGGGCTCTTCCAGACTGGCGTGCCACTCGGCTGCGAAGATAGATGCGCAAGGGGCTTGGAACTGCCGCGCCCCCTACCAAACCGATGCCCCAAACGCAACAGAACGCAATCATCTTCGCACCAACTGCGCTCGCGGGCGCGGCCATCCTGCCACTCGCAAGGAACCCTGAAGGAACCGCAACCTAATGAAGCTGATCATTCGAACGCGAAGCGCGACGATCTTCGCACAACCGCAGGTAAGCTAGCGCCACCACCCCTTCACTGCGCAGGCTGGGACGTCAGAAGAACGTTGACAAGAGAGAATGAAAGCTGGGCTCGAGATGCATGTCGGCCCACTGGTCTACCAAGTAACTGGCGCGACCATTCCCGACCGCACGGCGCTCGATAGCACGATTACCTTCGCGCCCCCGATCACCCCCTAGAGAATGACAGCCACCTCGGCCAAGACCACCGAACGCGAAGAGCCACTGTAGTTGCGCCCCCGCTGGCAAGACAACAATGAGCCTCGCCGCCACCCGCGACAATGAGCAATGGATGTGATGGGGCAACGGGGTGGAGCAGAGCGCAATCCTGTAAAAGTGCAGACAATGAGAGGGCCAAGCAGGATGGAGGTGGAGCGGAGCGACTGGGCCAGGACGCGGCAAATGCGGATCGGGCTGGATGCCCGCCGAGACTGTCCCAGGACCAAGGCAGGAATGGTCTGTAATGCGACGACCTGCAGACGAAGCGCTGGCACGATCACCATACAGCTGGGGGCTCGGCAGGCTCCCCTGGGGCCATGCCCCGCTCAGTCGAAAGGAACAAACGAGCTGCGAGACTTCCCGCGTCGCGGGCGTCCTCAAGCACTTTACGAGCACGAACTCGCTCGTCGAAGGAAGGGGCGTACAACAAATGGGCACCCTGGTTCGGCGTGTCACACCCGAAGAGCACCCAAGCAGACAGAAAACCGAGTGGCCGCCCTTGGTGGATGTTTGGGCCTCGCTTCCACCCCGAGGAGGTCGAGGTCTTCCTACACTTGCAATGCAACGCCTTATTCGGGCAAGTAACTTCGTACCTACGGTTGGCGTAATGCGTGATCTTGCCGCCGTTCGGCAGCATATACATACAATCGATGGCTTGGCCGAAAACTTCTGCATCTGCAAACGGCGGAGGCGGGGGAGGAGGGGGAGGTGGATCAGGGGGAGACCCAGAAGACGACGAGGCAGCAACGCCAGCACCTCCGCCGCCAACGCCTGGCGGCTCATCGGAGCCGCCGCCGACGGCATCGCCGAAGATGTCCTCGACGTCGTCCCCGAACTCGGGGCCGCCGATGGCCGCGCCGCCCGCCGCCTCGGCGTCGTCGCCCTCGCCAGCCCCCTCGGCCGCCTCCTGGAGCAGCTCCTGGCGGGAGGGCAGGGAGGCAGGAAGGAGGGAAGGGGGGGTGGTAAGAAATCGAGCGCCCCTGAATCCTGGACCGAAATCGCCCCCAGATCGCGCACTCGCGCGCGCTTAGGTTTGGCGCGTCGCAGCGCCGACGTAGAGGAACTCTCGAGCGGAGCCAGCGCGCGCGAGCACGTTGCGAAGATGTCTCGGGCGAAATTCCCAATGCTCAGCAAGCCCCTCCCCCATGCCCCTCCCATTCGACACTCTGCCGAGAACGGAGCGGCCCAATGAGGGCCCGCGTCAACGTCAGAGAAGAGACGCAGAGCACGGAATTACAGCTGCCCTGCTTTCTCGGGGAGAGCCCAAGATGGCTCAACCTTCCTCGACAACCTTCGGCTGGCGCGGGAGGACGGGCCCAAAGGAGGTAACGGAGGTAGGGGGTGGAGGCTGGAAAGGAAAGAGGGTTGAAGGGGAAGAGGATTGAAAAAAAAACAACATTGGGTTGGTTTCCCTGAGTCCAACGCCGCGGCCACGGGGTCGTCCTCACGGGGCGCCTCGTCGGGCGCCTCGTCGCCAGACTCCTTGACCAAGGCCTCGTCCTCCTCGGGCTCCGACTCCGAGAGGCTGAAGCCCTCGGCGACGACGTCGTCGACGTCGTGCTCGCCGCCCTCGACCGCGCCCACCTCGCCCTCGTCGGAGCCGTCGGCGAGCGGGAGAGGATCGGCGGCGCCTCGACCTCGACCTCGGCGACCTCGCCCGCGTCCAGCTCCTCTCCCTCTGCCTCTGCCGCGGCCTCTGCCATCGCCAGCCCCCGCCCTGCGCCGCCGCCGCGGCAATGGCCAAGCAGCGTGCTCTCCGCCAGCGTGGAACTCGGACGTCAGGACGAGGCACGGGCGACAGCGCTCGACAGCCCGCGCGTGGATCAGCAGCCTCCTGAACTCGATCACCCAGTCGAGGTCCATGTCCAAGGTGAGCAGAGCGCCGTACATGTCGACCCACTCGCCAACCGCCTACTAGGGAGGCGGGTGGGTGCGATTCGCGGCGTGAACGCTGCGAAGGCGCAGTGCACCATGGCGCGCGCTCTGGCGCAGCAGGCCCACCAGGCATTCGCAAGGCCCAGTCTCGCGAATGGCCCGCCACGCCCGAAAAGGGAAAACCACTTCAGCAACAACAACTGTTTGTCCGCCTAGGCCCCTGGACCCCTATATGGAACCACGGCGATGGTTCAGAGGCGCGCGAGCCTTCAAGGGCAGCTCGCCATCCACTGCGGCAGACTCGATGGCCTCGTCCTCATCGCACTCGCGGCACTCCTGGAGCTCTGGCAAGTACGGGCTGAACGACATGCTGGAGATGTGGAAATACCGCGCCTGCAGGCCCCACATCTCCGCGACGGCCTCTGCGTCGTCCACTCCGCGCGGGCGAGGCTTGAACACTATAAAAACACGATCATCCAGAAGAAGCTGTCGATCATCAGGGCGGTTGCGATGAAATACAGCCTTCAGTATCTTCAACACGTGATTCCGAAAACGGTGCAGGTCACGACCAGACTTAGAACATATGCACACACCAGCCTTGTAGCAAGCCGAAAGCTGGATCACGCCGTTCTGCGTCGCGCCCTCCGTCACGTCGCCAGGCGCAGCAGCTACTAAGCGATGCATCTGGTCCCAAGACTGACCAGCAGCTTGCATGACATTCTGCGCGTGCAGCGGCATGGCCTCCGACCACGCCCACAAGTCAGCGGCCCGCATCGCTGCGGCTGAACTCTGCAACGCCACCGCCTTCAGATCGGGTGCCAACGGCGCGGCGCACAAGTGCGACCCCATCGCGTTCAAGGCCGGAAGCTGTCGCACGATGTCGGAGACGACCATCGCATTGTCCTTGGCATACGATGACACTGCCAGCTCATCGGCAGCACCCTCCTCGCGGCCACGGCGGGCAACGGCCATGTCGAGCTGCCTGGCGAGAGCGCACGTCTTCTCAGCCGACCTCCCCAAGGCGACACTTTCAGCCATGAGCGCGTCGACGGCCTCGGCGTTGCCAGAGTCGGATCTGACCAGGGCCTGTTGCATCAGCTCTCTTCGCCGACTGCGCTCGTGCTGGTCGACTTGCCTCTGGGTCGGGCCGAAGTTCGTTCCAACCTGCGTGCCTTGGTTCGCCGTCGCCTCCCGCCCCTCTGCCGAGCATCTCAGGTACAGGTCCGAGTCGCGAGGCAAAGCGTTGTACGCCACGGCAGCTTCACGCAGGTCGTTGGTGCGGGCGAATCGCAGGTAGGCTCGCCATGCTCCACCACCACCTTTCTTGACCTCCTCCGCGTCGCCGTCGCCGTGCTCGGCGCCGTCACGCCCGCCGCTGCCCGCCTCGCTCGGCCCGCAAGCACGCCCATGCACGGCGTCGCCAAAACCACTGCTGCTCCTGATGTGGTAGCCGCTCCACTGGGCACTGAGCTGCGGCATGTCGATGGCGTGGGTCTGGAGACGGCTCTTCACGAAGCGGTGAACCTGGGCGTGGCCGCTTTCGACGGGGCTGGTGTTGGTCTCTGCCAATTCAGCGTGCAATACCAGTCGGTGTCTAAACTCCATCGAGCCAAGGTCGCCGCTCTCGAGCATCCGCTTGGACCAGGGGTCGAGCAAACACGGCGGGTCGGCAGCGATGATGGACGCCATGTCTGGCTGGTCAATCAACGTGAACAACTTCCATGGGTAACCGCAATGCGGTCGCACGAGAGACTTCTCAATGCCAGCTCCTGCTTTCGATATCTGACGGAAGGCGAGCGATCGAGCACGATTCGTCATCTCGGGCTCGTGGATCAGCATCCACAGGGCGGGTGTAAAAAGCAATGCCCGAAGCTGCATCATCGTTCTTCCTTCCAGAACACCGCGGGCTGCGACGAGGATGCGGTAGTCCCTCTTCGCGGCGCCACGAGAACCATCGCTAGTAGCGCCCCTGGCAACAACGGCGTGCTGCCGCCGCTGCCATGCCCGAGACGATATATGGAGCTGCTTTCTCAAGTTGAGCTGCAAAGGGGCGATGACGTTGCGCGCGACAATCAACCTGGTGAGCGGCGATGGCCGAGAAAGCGATAAGAAAGCCAAGCCCTCACGAATGTGCTTTGCAGTCCTCTCTTGATGTGCGTTCATGTTGCCATCGGCATTGGAGTTCGCCTCGTCGTCCGCGTCGTCGTTGTCGCTGACGGCGCCGACGACCCCGCCGTGCCCGCCCTCGCCATCGTCGCCGACGCCCTCGATCATCAAGCCCGCGGGAACGACGGGAACTGGAACTGGGATACCAGGGGCCCTGCAGCCGCGCCGTTTCGCCCAAAGGAAATAAGCTGGCGCAAGAAGACCGTGGCAAACTTCAATCAAACCAATGTCGCACAGCGCCTCCTCCTTCCCGACCCACTTGATCCTCTTCCAGACCCGAGGGCGGCGATGGCACAGTGCTGACATCATGCCGTCTACGACTGTCTGAACTACGCGCTCCTCGTCAATGTCACCGTCGCCCGCAACCCAAACCTCGACACGCTCCGCGTTTGTCCAGTCCCCGTTGGGCAATATATGAAGGAGGGCACGACGAACAGATTCATTACCCCCTCCTGGGACGAATGAACGAATCGCAGCACGACGGTACACCAATGTGCTGTCGGGGGCCCGCCCACGGCATATCTTGATCCTAGTCCGAATGACGTGGCGGAGACATGCACGAAAATCGCTCATCACCCCAGCTGTTGCAAACCCCAATGCGATATGAATGGCACCTTTCACAACGTCTTCTGCTAAGGTCATCGAGCGTGTCTGAACGTTGTGGACGACGTGCACTTCGCACACCAACACGAGAGATGACCATCCATCCCCACGAAGCTGCAAGTACCCCCTTTCAGCTGCCAGATTCGAGGGGTGGCCGTCAACCGATGCGATCCTGGTCGCGTGCTCGAATTTGTTGTCCAACAAGGTGGTAGATTCTGCGTCTAGCAACGCGCGCAGGATGTTGGCGGCATGCGCTGTCTTCAGCGCCTGAAGCCCGTGCACGCAGGAACCTTTGATGACGAAGTATCTGGTGGCAGCATCATCGCTCTCGCCCGTGGCGAAGAGGTATGCCCAGCTGGTTCGGGTCTGGAGCAGCTTCGTTGGGGTCTTCTCTGAAGGCTTTGAAAAAGAAGCCGACACTGGAACCGAAACGATTACCTCACCATCGAACACGGAGGTCGCGCTCCGCTGCGCATCTGGTGCCCTGATGTCCATCGGTGTCTCATCATACATTGTGTTCTCGATGCACTGCACGAGCCGCAGATGTGAAATCTTGGATGTCGTTGCTGCTGTAACGACCGACCGACGAGAATAACGATCCAAGCACCACGTCAGAGCTGCCAACCGTTGCACGTTCGTTTTGTATGTTTTCCTGTCGATGTCACATTCTGCGGCCTGCAACTCCAGAGACTTGGCCGACAAGGCCTCGCACCCCAACAAGAACTTCTGCACAACAGTCGGGTTCTCACGTGGCTGTGCAGGCGAGCGAAATGCGAGAGGGAGCACGGTGCCCATGTGGCCAACAAGAGGGTGGGGTACCCCAGGCAGCTTTGGGGCCATCATGCGACGAAGATCAACTGCGCCAACCCTGAAACCCACAGGTGTCGATGAAGCTTGTACGAGCCGTCTCTCCCGCCTGTTGGCCAGGGCCGTAGCGCGACCAGCAGCTAATGCATCCAGTCTCCGCCGCTTCCCATCAGGGGCGGCGGCTGCGATATCGGACATGAAGCCTGGATGTCCGCGGGCATTGCCACGAGGAAACCCTAGCCCCGACGGGGCCTGAGAGCCAAAACGGCTACGGAATGAGCGACGCCATGTGCCTCTTCGGGCATGAACCATCCATCAAGTGCAGGAGGAAAGGGATGCGTATGATGGTATCAGGTAAGTGTGGAGATGACGTTGGGTCTTCAGGAGGTTGAGGGGAGATCGGGGCTCTCTTGTGGCTCGTTGGAGTCCAATGACATGTACTGAACAGAATGCCCAGTCATTGTAAGATAGATTGCGTAGTACAGAGAACGAATGTGCGAATAAGCTGGTCATCCGTACGCAGCGGCACCCTCATGTGGGGGTTGGTGACCGTTTAGCCTCAACAATACACAATGCGGAAAGACACGCTGAACTACGCAGAGCGGCACGGCCAGAAACATGACAGCTGCGCACGGCACGGCGCAGCACAGCACCCAGGTCGATACATCAAGGCGGTACGATGCGGCACGCCACCTCTTACGTTGGCACGGCACGGCACGGCAATGTATTATCAGGGACAATGGCGTCAGAACTACTCTTGCAAGCGCAGGAAGTAAGAACGAGGAGGAGGAGGAGGAACGAGAGGAGGAGGAGGAGGAGGAGGCAACCCGCTGGCTCAACATATCACAATCATTATCATACGGCATTGCATCGTTTCTGAAATGGCCAAGCGAATTCTGACACTTTTTCTGAGGTCCTCATAAAAGGGTCGCCCGACACTTTTT
This sequence comes from Prorocentrum cordatum, assembly GCA_963575745.1. NCBI lineage: Eukaryota > Dinophyceae > Prorocentrales > Prorocentraceae > Prorocentrum > Prorocentrum cordatum. The sequence continues at coordinate 300,599 of CAUYUJ010007180.1, forward strand.
CGACACTTTGGGCCGATATACCAGGGGAACACAGCCTAGCGGTCCTGCCCATTATAGAATTAGGAGGCCTCCAGGCAACACAAATACCCATCGGTCGGAAGAAGTAGGTAGAAACATGAAGTAGGAAGGCGTTGGAAATAGATTGGGTTTCCGCCCGCCTCCTGAAGAGGAGGGAAGAGGGAAACCCACTCGACTCTTGAAGTAGGAAGGCGCTCAAAGTAGATTGGAATCTGGAAATCCAAAAATACCTACTTTCAACGACCGATGGATACAGACGAGCTGAAGAGATTGAACTTAGACGGCCCGTGGCAGAGGAAGTGACCCCGGCTGGAAACACCGGCAGGGGCTGACACGATGCCCTGCAGTCGGGATGCGGCCGCCGGGGCTGCAACAAAAACTGGTTGTGAACTTGCCAGGGCTGGACAGTGGAAAAGCTGCCCCCCAGCCTCTTCTGATGGGCGTGTTTTCCACCACCACCACCACCACCATAAGTTGGAGGGGGGGCGTCCCCCTCCTCCTCCTCCTCCTCCTCCTCCTCCTCCTCCTCCTCTTCGTCCTCCTCTACTTCCTCCTCCTCCTTCCCCCTTCCAACTTATGGTGATGGTGGTGGTGGAAAACAAGCTCATCAACTTCTTCCTGGTTGCCTGTAGGGCCCGGACCTAGACCAAAAACCCATCCTTCAAGAACACGAGACCCTGCGCTGGCCAAACTGAAGAACCTTCGAGGGATCACTCCTCCGGGATGCAATCCAGCCGGCACGAAGAACCTTGGGGCACCTTCCCGAACCGACCTCGACCTTATACGTCGGCCCGACCGTGCCAGCATCATCGAGCCCGAAGCTTCTCAGAGGTCGGCCCCCCTCGCGCCAGCCCCCTTCGTGCGCGCCGTCGGTCACGATCGACGAGTGTATCCAGATCCATGCATCCGCGGTCTGACATCCGAGGCGCGACCCCATGGATGCAGTCATCCTGCAACCACTGGGGAACATCAGATCAGGAACGAAAGGGCTTCTCTGGCCCCGACGAGCCTTGACCACGAAGAGGTCTCGCGACCAAGATCTAGGGACGCCTCCTCCTCCTCCTCCTCCTCCTCCTCCTCCTCCTCCTCCTCCTCCTCCCACTCCTCCTCCCGCTCCGCCTCCCACTCCTCCTCCTCCTCCTCCTCCTCCTCTTCCTCTTCCTCCTCCCCCTCCTCTTCCCACTCACCCTCCCACTCGTCCTCCTCCGCCTCCTCCTCCTCCTCCACCTCCCCGAAAACCAGAGCCAAAGCCCCTCATACACGCGATCCGACGGACGCGCTCTCCGCGGGACACCCTCTCTAAGCCGCCCTGTTCCCACGGGGCCGCCATAAAGGAAAGGGGGCCCCGATACCAAGGGGGCCTGGATATTGTGGAGCGCGCTAGGCCTCGAGGGATCTCCCTGGGGTCCGGGACGGTCAACGAGACGACTCGGGATGAAGAGCTGGCCCCAGCGAGAGCCCCCGTGCCCAGGGCCCGCTGCCCACGGGACCCCCTTCCCCCACGGTGAGCATCGGCCCAGCGCCGCCCCCGCATCCACGGGGGCGCGGCCGGGGAGTGCAGACCGCGGAGCGCTGGACGTGGACAGGCTCCCCGCCCGCGAGCCTACCTTGCTGCGGGGACTGGCTGCCGCCCCAGGGCAGCTTCATGCCGCCGACTGCGTTGTCCAGCTTCGACCTCGCTCCAGGAGGGGCCCGCGCCGCGGGGACAGCCCGCCGCCGTCGTCGTCGCTGTCGTCGTTCTTCGTCGTCGTCTTCGCCTTTCCCTGCACATCCTGCCCTTCCTCCCCTTGCTTCCCTCCCCCCCCGGCACCTGCGGTTCAGACCTTCTACTTAGCACGTCGCGGCGGCGACGCCTCCGACACGCAAGTGGGCGAAGCTCGGAAAATTTGAATGCTTGAGCTGCGACTCACTTAGCGCGTCGCGCCGACGCATGATGGACCACAACACCATCTGCGTGACACTCTGAGCAAACGTTCTTGACCGTATTTGGAGGCATGGAATCGGAAACTACCAACACCAACACAGGGGGCTAGCCTCCACCGGGGAGACATGATCCTGGATGCTTTTGGTGTTGGTGGTGGTAATATCATACGTCTTCCGCCAAGGACGCCCGAATCCTGCCACCACCACCGACATCAGGACCATCATGCCTCGGTGGAGGCACGCCGCCGACATTGGTGTTGGTATTCGCCACCAGGCCTCCGACGTATTCGTTCTCGCCCTCGCCATTGGCCTTCCTTCTCCCCGCCCCCCCGCCTCCGCGAGCCCGCCCTCGCGCCCGCATCCAGCCCGCCCTTGGCGTCGTCGCTCCTGCTCTTGCTCACCTACACGCTCCCCACCATCAGCAGCACAGGTCATTTCATCCTTGAGCAAGTGGCGCTGGACACTATACCCATCTGATCTGAAACACTGGCTATTCTGAACTGAAGCTGCCAATTTAGACACGAAATTATCGTTCCCGCTTGCGCTTCCGAATTATACTCCTCGATACACTTCAGGGCTTTAGGCCGGGCAATCAAACAAGCTCTGAGTATGATATCCTAGCGCCGAGAAGTGCATGCGTGTAGTGAAACGCTTGCGTACACCCAGGTAGACACATGCATGCACACGCCCTCGCACGAAGTGTTGATCGAACAACATTGCGGAAGAAAGAGACCCTCAACAAAACAAACCGGAAACACACCGCAATACGAAATGGATCACGTTCAGTGTGCTCCGTCTTCGTTATGATGATACCCCTGGCCGTGAGCTGCTTACCGCCTGCGCTGGTGATGTGCCACACTCCTGTACTGACCAACCCCCTGAGCTGTGGAAACACGCCAGTCCTCGTCAAGACGCCGCAAATCATGTTAAGGGTTGGACAATGAATGAAGTACCTGACCCGGCCGGTCAACCTGTCTTCTCTGATCTGTGGGATGGATCGCCTGCTATTCTTGTTCGCTCGAACTCCTTTCACTCCGCAGCACAGTTGCCAGAAATCCAAGCAATGAGTATACCGATCTATCATGATATCGATCTCGCCGGAGTCGAAGTAATCGAGAACATCTCGAGGCTTGTGCTGATGTTGGGAACTCCTCAGCAGCTCTTTGAAGCCCATGCCGATGAATTGCGCGAACTGGTTGACATTGTAGTTGGCATTCGTCTCCGAGTGGCACGCGCTGTGGCTGGCCATCTTGACCTCGCAACTCTGCATGACCATCTTGTGGCACTATGAGCCTCTGTTCTTTCTCTTTTAGGCCCAACTGCTTGTTGTGGAGCCTGGACGCGTGCTTGGGAACATCTTCTGCCCCTCCCCCTCTGGGTCCTGCCGAGCGCAGCTCCCTGTGGTGACAGATGTTCTGTTCTTGGCTCTGGGACAATCGCACCACCATGACCTCGAAGGCCCCCTCGTCCATACTGGTCCAATGCTCTGTTCTTCTTCCGACAGCGGCAAATTTTCGCTCCACTGCTGTCCCAAGACTTCTTGTCGTACCAAACCCAAGGCTGCCTGGAGGAACCGTCATCCCTGGGATTGTGGATCCCTCCATCAGCCCACCTCCCTCAGGGACCCTTGGGGATGCTGGCTGCTACTTTGGCCCCGTTGGGGTTGACGCGCGCCGCAATGGAAACTCTGGCCTTGTCACCATTGTTCCACGCGCTGCAGATCCTGCAGACCCGAACCTGGCATCTCCTGATCTGCAACCGCTCGGATTCCCTACTGGACAAGATGGCCGCCGCCGCTGGGGCGGACCGGCAAACGGCTCAGCAAAGTGCGGACCTGGCGAGTGGAAGGATCAAGCCGTGGACCAGCGGTATCCAGATGGTTTCCTCCGAAAGCTGAACAACCTCGAGCCAACATGCCTACGACTCCTTCTCCTCCTCCACCTCCTCCTCTTACTCTTTGTCTTCTCATATATCTACTATTATCAAATTCCTCCTCCTCCTCCTCCTCCTCCTCCTCCTCCTCCCCCTCTCACTTCCGCTCCCTCCCTTCCTCCACAATTACACAATATGAATACTATTATCTTCTCTTCCCTGGTGACGTCCGGGAAATGTCCAGCCCCCCTCCACCGGTTTTCTACGCAAAGGATTCCCGGAAGTTGGGTGTTTTTTTTCAAAATGCTGCTCTCGCTGAAACGCTGGCCTCATTTTCGGGCTACCGCTCGTTCCGAATCGTGCACCCGCTGCAGCGCTGGCCTCATTTCCGCGCTTCCGCTCGTTCCGAATCGTGGTCCCGCTGCAGCGCTGGCGTCATTATTTCCAGCGCCACGCCACGGCATGGTTTTCGGTCCTTCCAAATAGACCCCAAAATCAAGAAAACAAAACCCCCGAAAGAACTATCGGAGGTGATCACACATTCAGTGTCGATTCGTTGATTGTTTGGACAGCAGACCCCCCCACTTTGGGGCGTCGCCACGCCATGCTATGTCAGGATGCGCGTTGATCTTCAACACCATGCTATGCCGTGTAATGCTATGCTCTGCCACGACATCCGACTGTGCGAATAGAGAGAATATCTACGCCACAGTAAGGGATGGGAGGGAGGGTTAGGACGTCAGATATGACGCGAGCGCAACTAGCTTGTCTCCCTCCCCTCCCCTCACCCCCCCCATCCCTCATCGTCCTTCCTCCCTCGTCCTCCGCCCCCCCCCATCCTCCGTCCCTTACCCCCGCCCCGCCTCAGCGAAGCGCTGGTGGAACCGAGCAGCAGAAGCCCCTGCACAGCGTCGAACGACACGCTGACGACGCCGAATGAGCCCTCCTGCACCTCCGCCACCTGGGCGGCCTCGCCGCCGACGTCCTTCCGCGGGGCTCCGGGGAGGGAGGGGCGAAGAGGAGGAGGAGGAGGAGGAGGAGGCCTCGTCTCAAATCTAATTCATGGTTTGTTGCTGCCCTCACCCAAAAAGATTCATCGGCTTAAAATCCACCAGCCCTTTGAGGCGTGAGTTGTTTAGAGCATTGCCTCTTCTAACCCCCCCTTCAGCTTCTAGGAAGGACCAGTCACCATTCCTGCATAACGAACACCCCCTCCCTCACCCGACTGGCGACAAACCAGGAACACTGCCACACCACCACCATCCCGTGTAAAAAAGGGTGCAAACTGCAATGTGCACCAACATCTAGATCATGCGCGGACGCCCTGCGATCACTTCGCTTCGATATTTGACAGGGACGGGGGAGCGGTCGGCATATTGCTTACTGTGTGCAATGCCAACACCACCACACCAATCCTGGCAACATGCAATACACATACAATAGAAAAGTTTTATGACAGGGGCGCCGGGGGGCGGCATATTGCCGGCTGCGTACAACGTCAACACCCTCACCATCCCTTGCCAAAAACAATACAACATGCACTTTGCACCATCATCTGGATCATGCTCCGGCGCCCCGCGATCACTTTGAAGTGGTTTTTGACAGCGGCGGCGGCGCGGGGGGTCGGCATATAGCTTGCTGTGTGCAACGTCCACACCCCGACCACCCCTTGCAAAAAACCCAATGGGATCAAAATTGGGACCATGCGCGGGCGTCCCTCGATCACTTCGCATTGGTTCTTGACAGGGGCGGCGGGGGCTGGCATAGTGTTCAGGCTCACCATCCCTGTCAAAAACAGGTTCAAAATGAGCGCGCGTGCACACACAAACAATGCACAATTCTGGCAAACCCGCTGTCACTATGCACTAAGAAGGTTTTGGACAACGATGTTTGAGGGTCGACAGATTGCCCAATGTGGCGCCCCGGGTGCGAGTGACGCACCTGGCGTGTGCGGCGCACATCGCGGGCGTCGCGCACCTGCCTGGCGTCTGCGTTGGTTCCCGACGGTTGTCGGTTGCGGCCCCTGCCTATGCTGAAACTCGGGTGCTACTTATACAACCTGAGGGCGGGTGCGAATGAGCGAGACAGCTTGCGGCGTTCCCGCTGGAAACTTGACCCCTCCCCCTAACCCCTCCCCTGGACCTGGACGGGAGGTTTCGCGACCCATTTGAGGGTCTAAGAAGGCCTCGGCGAGAAGGACTACATCCTTAATTTTCCTTTTGAGTTGTGGCCAATGTTGGCACCCTGGAGGGGCGGCGTAATTAGTACCCCACCTTCTTTGATCGAACTCCTCCAAAATGGCCTCGACATTGCCCACAAGGCTCCCGAGATTGCCGCAAGAGGGCCCCAAGAGGTGCCTAGAAGGCCCTTAGAGACCCCCACGAGGTCCCCAAGAGGCTCCCAAGAGACCTCCTAGAGATCTCTGGGACCGCCAAGAGGCACCCAAGACGCCCCAAAAGGACTCCAAGAAACCTTCCAGATGCATCCGGAGAGACTCTGAAAGGCATCCAGGGTGCATCTGGCCTTTCTGCTTGCTCTCCTCCTCCTCCACTTCCTCCTCGTCCTGCTCCTCTTCCGCCAAATCCTCCTCCTCCCTACTCCGTCCTCCCGGCCTCCCTCTCCCCCTCCCCCTCCTCCTCCTCCTCCTCCTCCTCCTCCTCCACCTCCTCCTCCTCCTCCTCCTCCTCCTCTTCCTTCTCCTCTGATGTCTCCTCCATCCTCCCCGTCGTGGGGTATGACGGCTTCCCAAGCCCTGGTTTCCACTGCATGATCCTCCAACTCCCTGGTCAGGGCAACTCGGCTGCGCATCGTTTCTGGATGGGCTGGTGGGATTGCTCGAAGCGTCTACGTCTAGAATGTTAGCTTTCTCACTGACGCCACGGTCTCGCTACGAAAGTTGTTTCAACCTCGGAAGGAGAAATAGGAGGAGGAGGGGGTGGACGGAGGAAGGGGAGGGATGAGAGGGACGGGGGCGGAGGAAAATGGAGGAGGGGAAGGGAGGGGGGGAGGATGGGGCGGGGAGGACGGGGGCGAGAGATGGAGGGAGGGGGGGGGAATGAGTAAGGGAGGCCCTCACCCCCTTCCCCCTCCGGCGATTCCAGTGCTCGCGCAGTGCACGGGGAAGGGGGGGGGATGGAGGAGGAGGACGACGACGCAGGAAAGAGGAGGGGGGGACTCCTTCCCCACTCCCTCCTCGATCATCAACCTCGCCTCCTCCTCCTCGTCCTCCTCTTCCTCCTCCCCCTCCTCCTCGTCCCCTTCCCCCTCCTCTTCCTCGTCATCCTCCTCGCTTTCCTCGTTGTCATCGTCCTCGTCGGCGAGGAAGACTCATTGAACACCTGAGATGGGGCATGGAGGGGGAGGAAGGCAACAGGGGGTGTGTCGACCCCTATCCCAAGCCTCGTGAGTTTTCGAGTGGACCGCACAATGTGGGACTCACCTGGGAACATCGGACAGGGGGGCGCTCATCCTCGATGGGAGCGCCCGAGTAGCCCCCTGGGGGTACACGTATGCCAAGGTTTCCCCCCTGTTCTGAGCGGAGGCGCCCAGGGCCGCCTTTGGCCGTTATTGGCCCGAAGAGGACGCGAAAATCTAAGGAAACGTATGTCGTTTGCCTCAAATTCTCGTGGAGGCCCCACCTGTTGAAAAAAAACGGGCGCCTACAACAGCCAAGATCTACTCTGGGGGGGGAGGCCCGCCCCTGAGCGGCCAAACTTTTCGCGCGGAACCCGGGGATTGGGAGGACAAATCGCCTGCGAGCGAGGTGAGGATGGTGGAGGAAGAGGAGCGGATCGAGGGAGGAAGGGAGGACGACGACGATCACGACGACGACGAGGATCCAGCTCGGGCAAACCGAGAAACCGCTGCACCTCTGGGCAGTTCATCGCGTCGCGACGCGCGCAGAGAGCCGCGAGGTACTGCTGCAGCGCCACCTCGGCGAGGGGGCGACTAAGGGCCAGAGCAGAAGGAGCATCAACATACAAGAGTGCGTTGCCCGAGCTCGCCGAGCAAGCAATGATAAAGCCAAGGCAGCAGAGCCCTGAGCGGCCAGAGAAGAATGGGCACGCCAGAGCGCGGGTGTTGCCCATTCCCTGAGGAGTTTGTTTAGCAACTTCCGTTCTTTCGTAAAGACGGGGGAGGAGGAGGAGGAGGAGGAGGAGGAGGAGGAGGAGGAGGAGGAGGAGGAGGAGGGAGGAGGAGGAGGAGGAGCAGGACGAGGTCGCCTCCTCCTCGGTTGCCAAGGGCCTAGCACACACGTGTTGAGGGGGCCTCCTCCTCGCTTGCCAGGAAGCTGGAAACACAAACACACACACAAACACACGCACGATCAGCCAACGTCGAACCAAGAACTCCGATCGAATCGGAATAGGGCATCTTATCAGACTGCATCGACACAATACTGGCAGCGAATCGGACCGGCTGCCGGCAGGATGTTCAACAGCGCCATGCAAGCAGCGGGCCGCATCGACCACTCTCCATTGCTGTACGCCGCTTTGCTTTGTACTGCATTGTCATGTTTTCATGTGTTTTGCATTGCCTCGCTTTGCACTCAATCGGCTCGCTTCACAGAGCGGTTTGCCGCATTGTATTGTGCTGCAGTGCTGTGAATTGCCTATAGAAGCGGTCTGGCGGGTGGGGGGCGGAATACCATCGGAAACCTTCGGCGATTCCAATATACTTCCAGGGGAAGCAGGGGGGATGCTAGGGAGGAGCATGAGCAGGATGGGCATGCTGATGTTGACCAAGAGCAAGACCAGAAACTCTGGGGACTCCAAGTCAGACAAAGGAACAATAAACTGGGTGGGCCTCAGAAAGGGCCATCAGAATAGCCCCTGCGAAGGAAACAACCCGCGAAATCCAAACAGGAGGCGGATGAGGACGATCCAGCTTGGACTTGCCCGTGCTTCACGAGGACACTGTGAAGGAGGCTGCCGTGGTGGAGGAGGGCGATGTGGAGGAGGACGATGTGTATGAAGGACGAGTGGCACGTCCTCACTCAACGCTCACATCGGGGGCTCGAGGGTGGGATTGTCATACGGTCGCTGTGTAGTCCCTTTGGAAGAAGGGAGCTGTGAACCTCCCGTTGGGTTCGTTGGTTGGGTTCGTTCCCCAACCCCGCCCTTGGTCGCCCCCACCCGCTGCGAGATTCACATCACAGCCAGGCTCGGGTAGCTCCGCCACTTAGCGACCGACCACCGCAGAAAAAAAGAGGAGACGGAGGCGGAGAACGAGGACGACGAGGAGGAGCAGCAGGAACCGGGAGACGAAGAGGCAGACGGGGTCGGGCAGGAGGAGTGGCTGAGGAGAGGACGCGGGAGCAGGAGGGCGAGGGGTCCAGCGAGAGGAGGATGGAGGAGCAGGAAAGGAGAGGCAGGAACACGGTCGCCGTGCTGCCGTGGGGAAGGCGATTCCAGGAACGAAGAGCTTTCCTGGCCACAGCAGGCCTCGGCCACGAAGAGGCTCCAACAACCCAAATCTGACGGACGGGCCGAAAGCTCAGAACCCCGAGCCCCCCTCCTGAGCCTAAGGTGGCCCCGATGTCAGCGTATCGACTGGAGGAGGAGGAGGATGGGCAGGAGGAGGTTGGACATACAGTCGGGGCGCCGAAGAAGGAACCCCTTTGGATGGGGAGGGGCTCGGCGTTCCTGAAGTGTTCCACACCTTGCCCAAGGTTTTCCTTAAGTTTTCGATGTGAAGTCGAAGGCAAACTTATGAAAAAAGGGCCTCGTTCCTTATTTAGGGTTCCTTAGGTCAACGCCTCGACTGTAAGGGAGAGGGAGGCCGAGGACGATGGAACCCAGACAGACAGCTTTTCGATCATTTGCGTCGCGCGCTCACGCCCCCATCGGGGCCTTCCAATACCAACGTCGATGGAGCGCCCGCCTCTGGGCCGGTGGCTCTGCTGGCTGGTCAGCGCCGTCAGTGGCCCACTCGGGGAGTGGTCCTGCGAGTCCGCTGGCGCAGTCTGCACTCCTCTCTCGCCACCTCCCGGATGATGGGCCCCGGGCGCTCGCGACGGCCACCGAGGGCGCGGGCGCCCGATCGACGACCACGAGGACCCCCAAAAAAACTGGTGCCCCGCAACCGCGACACGGGGCGAAGAAGCACACCAGGACCCAGGGAACACACACACACACACGTGTAGACGTATATACACATACATAGATACATGCACACACACACACGCACACCTCGAGATATGCCATGAGAAAGCGTACCAAAAACACATAACCTGTGTATGCAAAGTTCCAGGCGTCGGTCGGCGGCCCACTGGGCCCCGCCCGATCGGGCCCTCGGGGGCCGCCAACAGGGCTGGGCGGGCGCTCGCACGCTTGCCCGTTCCCGCGGCTTTCCTGGCCTCGCTGGCCACAAGCCAACGCCGCTTGGCGCTTCTTGGATTCCACGCGGGCCCAAGCGAGCTGGCGGCTGGGATGGCCGATTTGCCACTCAAGGCCCAGTCGGCTGTTCTTGTTCTCGAATTGGGCCGGCCAAGACCACAGACCCGACTCAGAGTATGCTGTTGTCTTGTCCTTCCATATTGAGAGAAACTGTGTGAACGAACTGCAACAAACGAGGCGAAGCGAGGCGCCGGTCTGTCGCCCAAGGAGGGGCGGCCCTACGAGAGCCCAAGGGTGGCCCCCGAACGCCATGCAACACGGCTTTACAACCGATGATCTGGATGAAGCCATGCCATCTGAGCAGGGACCGACCGCCCCGGCACTCCTATAGTCCTACCACGAAATGTTATTAGAACCAAACAACGTTCCACGAACCAAAAAAACGTGGCTAGAACATAAACCCGACGTGATAAAAAAAAAACAGTCTCCGCCAGAAATGTTCTCATAATGTTTCGTGGAAACCACAGAAGGTTCTTAGAACATTGTTTGGTCGGGCTATAAGCGAGCCCGGACGTTTCGCCACTGCTTGAGCCATCAGCTCACCCGCAAGCGCACGAGGGCGGGAACCAGAAGGTGCAAGGAATGGAGGACGCGGCATCCGCGGAGCAGGGGGCCGGAGTCGGACAAATAGACATAAAAAACAGGGGCCGGAGAACAACTGAAAGCAGGAGCTGGGGTCGGAAAGGAGACGTGCGCCAGGGTCGTCTCGTGGCCGATCGTTGTGCTCGCCTGTTGCACGCGCGCCCCACGACGCTGGCGAGGGCAAGATATTTCGGCCTCAGTGCCGCCCATAGTGTGTTATCCGACGTCGTGCGAGTCCATGTTGCGGGGTCGTCATCGCCGTTGCTCGCATATGCCGCGCGCAGGACCAAGGTGATCTCATCGCCCACACTCTTCCTTTGCCATCCATGACGTCGTCGGGCGTGGTGCGGGTCGCGGGCGTCGGGGTGCCAGCGCGCAGGGCTGCGACGCGCAATGCCCGCCGCCACTTTCGTCTGAAACGCACCATGGTTCGGCCCTCCGCGCCCCGACGCCGCCCGTGCCCCAGGGCTGCGCGCGCTGATTTTCGAGCGGGGGGGCCCGTGGTTCTTTGCTCTTCTCCCTCGTAGGATGTGCCAGGTTGGGTGGTGGGGGCTGTCTGGCGCGCGGGCGCGGTTCCGTAGGTTGCGACGCCGCGGCAGCTCCATCGCGAGCCCGGGGGCTCTGCGGTGGACGCGTCGCGAATCGAGGGGGGCCCCTCTCTGGGCGGGGCGCTGAGATAGACGCTGATCTAGCACACTCTGCTAGGGGGCTCCGTCGCGTGGTCGGCGTCGAACGTCGGTGTCCCTCTCCGAAGGCATCTCCGCGCCCCCGTGCTGCGAGGCTCGAACATCGCTTCCGCCGCGCCAGACGCACGGCGGCCCCTCAGCTGCGTTCGGGAGCGCCGCCGTCTCTCCTGCGCGCATCTTCGGGCCAGACTTGCAAGCTTCTGTGTCGAGGTCGACGACCATGCGTGCAACGTCTCTCTTGCTGATGAACAGTATGCGAACTGCGTCGGGAAACCAAGACTTGTCGGGGGCGCAAGCAGGCCGCCAATGAACATGCACAATTGAGGGCCGTGTTTCCGTGAATTGCAACTCGCCCATGTTCGCTTCGTCCTGTAGATCCTTTCCATGACTACAATCAAAAGAAATGAGCTGATGCCCCCCCCCTTCCCCCCCTGCTCAACCCCGTCGGAAGGTGTCGAACGCGCGGCTTTGCTCGCCTGCTGAAGCTCTGTCCCATTGGTTCGTTTATATGACGATGTGCCCATCAAGCATGCCCTGCTCTCGCAGCGCCTTCCACGGTGCGCCCGCCGTGCTCGGCGGCGTCGACGGCATTCTTCCAAGTCAGCCCACCTGCCCACAGTTCATTATCGCAGGCCTCCGCATGAAGAGCGAGGCTCATCGGGTGGTCGATTGCGATGAAGCCCGCGAAGTAAACCGCCCGATCGACGGACTGACCAGCTGAGATAGCGCCGCGGAGCGTGCTGCGTAGGAGCGCGCTGCAGAGCTTGTACAATATAGCGAAGATGGCAGCGGATTTGTAGTTCGAAAGTAACGAGGCACCTTCTTTTCGTTTGGTGAAGCACTGTGATGCGGATGTTGGCTTGGATCCAAGACTACGTTGGGCGCGCCCACCGCAAGCTCGAGCAGGAGGGGGCAATCCACCTTCACCTTCCCAGCTGTGACCCCCCTGCCGTCTCCAGACCTGCCGTTCCGCATCTCCCTGAATGAGTTGTCACTTCCGGTCCCTGTGAAGTCGGGCACCTGGTCCCCGCCGCGCATCTCGCAAATGTTATCTCTGCTGCCCTCCTTGGCAGTGGAATGCAGTCCGAGCGATATCAATCGTTCCTTCTGTGGGGATAGATCAACGCGGAGACTCCGTGCATCACCGTTGCAATTCTTATGCCGCTGAAGAGCTCCACGCGTTTGTAGAGTGTCGTTTCGTGACGCGAGTGATACGGCGGCCCCCATCCTGCAGCAATCACATGTCCTAGTTTTGCGTCGTGGACTGCGTGGGAGGTGAGATTCCGTCCCGAACCCTTTGCACTGTGATCGGAACGTAATGCTTCGACGCTGCTGCTATTGATGTCGACAGTGGAACCTGTTTTTCGCTCCATCCGGCTGGCTGTTGTTGGAATCTGGCTCTTGCTGCAACGTCAGAAAGACTGCTCGTGCTGCCCATTGCTTTTCACGAAATGCGTAGGAGAGCTGCCGTAGGTTCGTGGCATGAAACAAACCATCGTCGGCGAAACGCAAATGTATAATCCGCGTGTGAGCGAAGCCGAATTACCTCCCAAACCCTTTGCGTCCCCATGTAAGCTTCACCTGTCGGAGCACATGTTGAAGGACATATTCGAAACAACACAAAAACTTAGCGCCCACTTGTTTTAGGCCCCGCTCGATGCTGAAAGGTCTGCTGCTGTTGTCGGTCAGCTCGATTGCCGCGTGGGCGCAGTAGAGCTGATTCAGGAAGTTCATACGGGCGGGAAGTATATGCTGTTGCCGCAAACTGCCAATGCAAAAATCCCGGTCAACCCAATCAAACGCCTTTTTTAAGCGGATTGCTGCTGCCCGCACTGGTATCTGCCACTCGTAAAAACTTGCATGTCGCATTGTCACGTTGAACACATGACTTTCCGTGCAAATGTGCTACTGGACGGCCGATTGGTCAGGGAACTGCTGCGAGTCGAACACAGAGGACAGCCGGTTGCGAAGGAGACGACACATCAGTTGCCACAGCAGTGGGATGATAGCTGCTGGCCTGTAGTTGTTCGGTAGCTTATGGTCTCCACATTTATGAATCACAACGGTGGTGGCCGGGGTTCTTCCATTGTTTTGGGGGAGTCCAGTTGGGCTGCATGGTGTCGTTGTAGAGTCGGAGCAGGTGGTGTTCTCTGGTATCGCCTACAGCTGTGAGCAAGTCTGCTGTGAGTCCCGCGGTGTCTTTGCACTTGCAGTTCTTCAGCTGTTTTATTGCCTGGTGGAGCTCGACTGTGGTAAAAACTGTGACTGCTGGACCGTTATGCATCTCCGTTTGGGTGCGCCGGCGTTGTCTTCATTGCGTGGGTTTGTCTACAAGTCCTCGAAAGGAGGATGGACCCAAAAGAGGAGGACGACTGAGGAGGAAGAGGAGGGATGAGTAAGAGGAGGAGCAGGAAAAGGGGAGGATGGAACATGAGGGAAGAAGGTGGGTGGGAGGAGGGAAGCGGGGAGGGAGGAGGATGGGTGAGGTCGGGCAACAAAAGGAGCTCGGAGCCTTCCGCGACTCCAGGTACTCCGCGTTGAACTGGCGGACCAGCGACTTGGAGGGCAGTTCCGCCGGGGTCGAGATGAGACGCCTCCTCAGAGGCCCGCGCGAGGAGCATCGGGGCCCCGAGCACGGTGACTTTTTGGATGAGCCAGGACACCGTAAGACAAAGCCGGGCCAGGGACAACATCGGACGCGCACAACTCGGGGATGTATCAAATCTGGCGGCTCCGGAAGATGTGTCGGGCGCCGCGGCCGTGGAAGAGCGTCCTGGAGCACTCCGGGAGCGTCCCGGAAGGGGCCCTGGAGCGATGGATCTCGATTCACTGCCCGCCTGACGTCGGCACGCCCCAGGAAGCTGCAGCCATGGGTCGAAGCATTCTCCGCTGCGCCTGCACTCCAGCCGCACGCTGCAGGGTCCTGGTTTTGCAGGGTCCTGGTTTCCTGGGCGCTGAGGGCAGGGGATGGAGGGCTGGCCGATGGGGGAGGGACATGGGGGGGGTGGGGGTGGCATGAAGGGGAGCCACCTGGGACTTCCTTGCTGTCGCCCGCAGGTCTGCTACCCTATGCCCGCGAAGGCTTCCCTACTTTTCGCCATATCTTCGCACCGCTTCTCACCGCTCAGCCTAACAAGGTGATCCGAGAGGGGGTTCGTTGTCAACCACGGTCTTTTTCATACCAACTTCCTGATGCAACAGCCATCCAACCAATGTCGGTCTCACGTAAAAACGATTGGAGGGGAGGAGGGTGGGGGGGGAGGGTGGGGGAAAACCGCGGGAAATTAGCGGTCGACAGCCGCCAGCAAATTTCGACGGCAAACCTAGGATAGAATACACGCGGCCCGCTCCGTCCCATGCTGGTGGCAGCACCGAAAGTATGAGGAGGCAGAGGGAAGGGATGGACGGAGGAGTAGTAGCCTTCGGTGCTCTCAGAGACGACGGTGTCGACGGGAGGGGTAGGACGACGGCGACAACCTCGAGGAAAGGGGCGGGGGAAATGGGGGGAAACAGCGGCGAAGGAGGACGGGGCTTTGTGAGGGTCTTCCTCAGAAACTCGTGCAAGGTGACGAACTCGTTGAAGCGCTTCCGGAGCCGATGCGGCTCCCGCTGCTGGCCCACCACGCGGATGGTCCACTCCACGTGCGTCCCGCTGGAGGAAAGCCTTGCCTGTTGAGGACGACAGGGGAACAGCATCGGAAGAGGCAACTCCTGGAATGCCTTCGTGGAAACGATGACAGGCGGTTGGGACGAATAAAAAACCCTGCGCCAAACTTGCCCGGATTAAACCAGGGATCAAGGCCTGGGATTACGCACGATCAATCAGGATCAAGCTGGTTTCAGCAAGATCAGCCCCAATTGAACAAGTCATCGACCGCGAACAAATACCAGCGCCGATGCAACAGTTCAGTTTCCCAGGAACTGCATCCTAGACAACGTTTCATAAACATACACTTGCGACGGTCTGCGCGGATTCTTTTCGGGGGCGCGCAAACATGGATTAGCGATCCATGGATTTGGCGCGCGGTCGCCAAATCCATGGATCGGAGGAGGTGCCCTCCAAAAAATGCGGCTGGTGCCGCCTCGCTCGGCGGCGGAAATCCGTGATCTCCTAAGGAAACGAGACCCGTCGCTAATCCACGCCCCCTTAATCCCCTCCGCCTCCGGCGTGCGGAGCGCACCAGAAAAAAGGGGTACTGCGCCGAGCCAGCACACCCGCGCGGACCTTCAGAGGTTTGTGCTGCTGCAGCTGCCCCTCCGTCGACAGGAGGACGGGTGGAAGGAGGAGGAGGGGGAGGAGGAGGAGGGGGAGGAGGGGGAGGAGGTGGATAGGGAGGAGGAGGGGGGAGCAGAGGAAAAGACCATAGGCCGACATGTGGGCCCTACTGAGCCTGGCAGTGCGCCACCATGCCGCCTATTTGGACGCCCGAAATGGGTACGGAAAGAACGGGCACTATGCCCAACAGCAGATGTTGTCCCAAAGCAACAGCGGCCGCTGTTGGGCAGGCGGCCTTCTGTCTCGAATGGACACAGGCCGCGGCGGCGTGGACAGCGAATCCTGTTCAAATGAACAAGATCCGCTGTTGGGCACAACGAGCCTCGGCCAAGAATTGTAATTGCCGAACCAACAACGCACACCCATACCCACAGAGGGGGGTCGGAGAGGGCTGTGGGTGCGCGTTGTCGGATGGAGGTCCCCGCTCGAACGGGAGCGTTCCCCAGGGTCCGACAACCCGCACCCATACCCATACTCCAGATTTCGTAATAAAAGGGAAGGGGTCTGGACCCTCCAAGACAAGCCATTTCAGACCTCCCCCGTGGGAGAACCCTCCAAAACATCGTCCCCAGACCCCCCAGGCCCTCCAAGATAGCCTGGAAGAGACCCCCCCGAAATGAGACCCCCCTCCCTTTATTACGAAATCTGGAGTACCCATAGCCAGTCCTCCTCCCAACGACCCCCCTATGGGTATGGGTGTGTGTGTGTTGCTCGCTCGTCAGGCACAGGCCGGCCCAGCTCCGAGGAGCCGCCCAAGAAAGACCCGAGCCCCTCCCGAGCCCCGGCTGAGGAGCCGCCGACCTTCCAGGCCGAGCCCGGGCGCCCCCCGCGTGGAATCGACCACGACGATGACGACGACGACGACCACGACGACGACGACGACGACGACCACGACGACGACGACGACGACGACGACGACGACGACCACGACGACGACCACGGCGACGAGCCGGATCGGCGGGAATCGGCAGCCGCGTCGGGAGAAATCGAGTCGGCGGAAATCGGCAGGCCAGAACGCCTCCAAGAAGGAATCGGAGTCCAGATCGAAATCCCGGGTCGAATCGAATCGGGATCGGAGGCCATCGAAATCGAATCGACTCGGATCTTAACTCGGGTATGTCCCCATACAGGGGGATTTTCGACGAAATACTAGAAATACTCCGAAAATGCAGAACAACAAACCAAACATGCTGAAGAAATAGTCCCCAGACTATGTTTTGACTGCTTTGGAGCATTCCTCCTGTAGAGGGACACGCCCGAGTAAAATCGAATCGGAGGAATCGAGATGAGCCCTGCAGAGCCGCCATCCTTGCAGGCCGAGTCCAGGCAGGGCGACGCTGGCAGCACGAGCCGGCTGGCAACGGTGATTGTCGCTCTCGTTGTGTTTTCGTTTTCCCTCGTTTTGTCTTCAATCCGCCTTTACCGCAAAACGACATCGAAACGAAAACGGCCCAGGCAATCCCCAGAACACCGTTTGGGTCCAGCCCCGAGCAACCGTGCCGCGGAGAGGAGGAGCAGGAGGGAGCGGGAGGAGCAGGAGGGCGTGGACGACGAGCAGCAAGAGCAGCGGGAGATGGGGGAGCAGGAGGGCGCGGCACACGTCGGTTTCGTGTCGTGCCGACTTCGGCGTTGGCGACTGACACCGCGGGGATCCTTCCGCCTTGAACGATCGAACGATTCTGGGTCGCCCGTGGGGCGTTCAACGTTGAACGCCGCTGGCGGGGTCGCCGCCGGTCGACACGACACGAACCTACCGTTGGCAGGAGCATGACCAGAAGGAGCAGGATGAGCAAGGACGAGGAGGGATTAGATTTCCGAAAAGCCTGCAGGGACTCAGGATTTGACAGACCTCTGCGGCCGAGTGAACCATTGCAGTAGTGTCCGATGTTCACGCGTCAGTTGGACCCGAGAAGGAGGAGGAGGAGGAGGAAGAGGAGGAGGAGGAGGAGGAAGGGAATTCGAGTTAGCCTGGCCGAGCGAGCCAGAGGGCCCTGCATACTCCCAACCTCCCTGCCACAACATAATAATCAAGTGTGGCACTCTTAAAATAAAGACTGGAACGCGCTCACACCTCACACAAACGGAAGGCGTTCTCGCGCGGCCCCGCCTCCGACGACCAGGCGACGAGAACGCTACGAGGGCCGCGCACTGGTGGGAGCGGCACAACTTCCGATAACGCGAGGCGAAGGGGAAGCATGCGCTGGCCGCGCCGACACAGCACTGCGGCCTTCGCTCACAAGCTGTGCGGCGCTTGGGCGACGTCGGCATCTCGCCCGCTCTCCCGCGGCTCGGCTGCCGCTGTCGCTCCCGTGTGATTCGGCGATGCGCCGCGCCTGCGCTGTGAGCGCCACCTCCGAGCGAGATGTGCACGCAGCCTTGGGCGAGGGGGGCAAGTCGCCCACCCGCGCGGGCAGCCCCAAATCCCACCAGCCCTCCGGGCGCAGGGTGGTCCAGGGCGGCTTCTCTTCCAACCCCCTTTCCCCCCTTCGGGTAGGGGAGTACCCCTCACCCTACCCCCTCTCCTGGACCTGGAAGGGGTGTTCGCGAGGTGCTGGAGCGTCCAAGATGGCCCACGATGGCTCCAAGAGGGCCCTCCGAGAGCCCAAGATGACCTCCAAGATGGCTCAAGATAGCCCTACGTGGCTCCAAATGGCCCCCAAGATGCTACAAGAGGCCCCCCAAACCGTTCCAAGACGGCTCCAAGTGGCCATGGGAACTCTCCAGGAGGCCGCCAAGAGGCCAACATCCTGCAAACACCTAAGGGGAATCCATGAATTTGGTCTTCTCGCCTTTTTGCTTTCGATGGCCTTCCGATGTCTTAAGACAGCTCCAACTGGGCCCCTACGAGCCCCAAGAGAGGCCCAAGAGAGCCTCAAGACGGCCCCAATAGCGCCCAAGAGCGCTCCAAGAGCGCTCCAAGAGGGGTCCAAGATGCGATTGTAGACGCTCTAGAGGGGCAAGGCGAATTGAGTACCCCTCTCCCTCTTGGGGTACAACAGTTTCTCCAGCCCGTTGTTCCTCTGTATGCTTCTCCACATCCCTGATTAGGGCAACTCGTCTGGATTTCGATGCTGGATGGGCTTGTTGGGCTACGCGAGGCGTCAAGAATTGGCGAATGGCAAATATGCGCCGCGTCGGAAGCGCCGCTTTCAGGCAAAATCTGCGCGGCGCCGAAGAGCGACATGTTCGTCCACTCGTGCGTCGACGAAGTTGCGTGCGAACAATTCGCGCCGCGCCCAAGCGGGAACTCAAAATTGTAGAACAATTAACGGGGCGCTGAAGCGATGGCGACATTTCGGCCTTTCGCGCGGGATGTGCGCCACGTCACACTTCTGATGTCCATGCGGAGACGATGGATCTTGACGTTGTACTATTTCTTTTGCAAGTGCAGTGGGACATTCGGGATCCGGCCCCTATCGACTGGTTTCGTGGCAGCAGAATGAGAATACATACCAATAAGAGGATGAATCGAGTACCCGCCAGTCGGAAGAACTAGGTGGACCCATGCAGTAGAAAGGCGGATGAAATAGATCGGTTCCGGAAGCACCCAAATAATAAAGACCAACTCCAGATCGAATCTCGAAGTAGGAAGGCGCTTGAACTCGATGGAGACCTGGGAGCCCAGCAACACCTACTTACAGCGATTGGTGTGTAGGGGGAATCGGAGGACGAGGGCGAGGGGAGGCCGTGGAGGAGCATCGGCGGGAGGGCGCGGGGGGATAGCCCTCGCCTTGAGCGCGTCGATCTGCTTCCCGCCGCCTGCCTCCACGACGTCGTACCTCTCCACGTGGGCCGTGACGGCGAAGTCCCTCCCCAGCTTCGCCACCTCCGCCTCGGGGGCTGCCCGACGGCCGACGATCAGCACAGGCGGACAAGATGATCAGGCCAAGACCAGGACGGACTCGGAGCGGACTGGGACCGAACCGGGGATCTCCGAGGTCCCGCGGTCCTGTAGGACCGCCCCGCACTCCAGTGGGCTCAGTTCGTGTGCAGATTACTGCAGCAATATCTCGAAGCAGACTCTCTCTGTCCCCCTCGTCGTCCTCGTCGTCCTCGTCGTCGTCGTCGTCGTCGTCGTCGTCGTCGTCGTCGTCGTCTCCCTCCAGATCCTCCTCCTCCTCCTCCTCCTCCTCCTCCTCCTCCTCCTCCTCCTCCTCCCTCCTGCCTTCCCGAAAGG
>CAUYUJ010007180.1:320630-401041 GCA_963575745.1 Prorocentrum cordatum
GCCTCTCGACGCTCGCATGGTTCTGTAGCATGCGCGCGAGCGTCGCGGCGGCTCCCGCGTCGCAGATCGCCCGCTCTTCGCTGGCCCTCGAGAGTGCGAGCTGGACAAGCACGTGGCAGCCCTCTTCGTGTACCTCATGCGACTGCGGGTGCGCGTCCGTGCCAGCCAGCACGACATTGTTGCCGCCAGATCTGATGATCAAATTCCTGCAGTCGCAGTCGTCGTTTCCCGCTATGCCGGAGACGGGGGCACAGCAGGGGCACGGGGACGCCGATGTCCTTTTTGGCTGTGCCACCGTTTAGGGGGCCCTGGGCGCCGTAGACGGGGGAATAGTAAACGGGGCATATGGACAAGCCTGTGTAAGCCCCCGTTTCGCTAGGCCCCCGTCTGCGAAGCTCAGACCCGCCAAGTGGGCCAGAGCGCCAGACACCGTCGTCTGCACGTTGGAACCCTTCCGTCTCTGGCTGACGACCTGGATGTTCGCGAGGAGGACCTGACCCTGGCACGAGGCCTGCCTGCATTCCCTCTCGCCGCTCGCCAGGTTCTTCAGGGCGGCCAGGCCCCACGGCTGCCCTTTGGCGTCGTCGTCATGCCGTCTGCGAGCCGCTGCCACGACTGGGACTGCGCCGGCATCGGAGACCGCATCCTCTGCGTGCCGGCGGCCCGCAGCGAGGCTCGCGGTGGCCAGCAGGCCGCCCCCCTGGATGGCTGCGTCGCCAGCCAGGAAGCGCAGGGCGCTCACGAGGGCGACAGCGGTGCCCCCTTGCGTCCACCACTTCCCCCTGGCAGTCGCCGTCGCCGTGCGCTGGGTGTGCTGTCAGTGCGCAGCTCATGCGCTGCAGCCGCAGGTCCTGCTTGTGGGCCTTCTTTGAGCACCAACTTGACCGCGCCATATCTCCGAACCACCATCTTGCAGGCGGGGTCGCTGTTGGCCAGGTTGGCGAGAGCCCTGGAGCCCGCGCGTATAATACGCCTACGCCCCACAACTTGGCCGCAATCATGGCGGCCACCACCACCTCCATGCCACCCGCCTGTCTGACGGCCGACTTGCCGATCGGGCTCTGCTTGCAAAACTGTGCCAGCGCCTCGAAGCCCTGCTCCTGCAGCAGCAGGTTCTCGGTGCACCTCTTCATCACCACGATGGTCGCGGCCGCGGTCGGCCTGAACTCGACCCCGTCCTGCGGGTTCTGCTCGCCTCCCGGCAGCAGCGCTGTCCGCGGGTCCATCAGCTCGGGCTCCAGGGGCAACCGCAAAGAAGCTGCCTGGCCGTCGCGCGCGTCCTGCCGGGGCCTCTGCCGCTCCCTGGCCTCCCTCTCGGCGTCCACCACGCTCGCCGGCTTCAGGCTGCCAATCTCCCGCGACAGCGTGCTGCACCCCACGCGGCAAGCCTTCGCGTCCGGACGCGCCGCCCAACCCCCCGCCGGCCGTGGAGCTCGGGCCGGGCGCTGACGCCCTGCAACTCCGTCTCGTGGCCCACGGGGCAGCCGCCGTCCACGGCAGGCACGCCCTCGTCCCGGGAGGAGGAGGAGGAGGAGGAGGAGGAGGAGGAGGAGGAGGAGGAGCAGGAGGAGGAGGAGGAGGAGGAGGAGGAGGAGGGAGGAGGAGGAGGAGGAGCTGTTGAGCATGTGGCCGACGCCGTCGCGCGCCAGCTCGGGGTCCTTGGGCAGGGCGTGCGGGCCACCGACGAGTGCCGCCGCGGGGCAGCGGCGGCCGCCCGCACCGGAGGGAGGCGTGCCTCCTCGGGATTCAGAGGGCCGGAGCCCAAAGCGGCTCGAGCCAGACTGGCTACAGGCCCCTCCTGCTTCCGCGTTCGGTCCCTGCTCCCTCCTCCCTTGGACCTCCTCCTGCTCCTCCTTGGACCGTCCTTCCTCCTCCGCTCCAGCTTGCCCGTCCTCTTCCTCTCCTGCTCCTCCTCCCCCAGACACCCGCCGATGTCGTATTTTTGGTGTTTCAACGAGCGGCCCCAAAGGTCCTGACCCCTTTCCCAAGGCAGATGTCTCGCCCCAGGTACTTGGTTGATGGCCCATGGCTCGACAGCGGGCCCGGAGGCTGAACCGAAATCGAAGAAAAACGCCTGGATGGAAAATCTCATTGCCGCGCATCTGGGTCCTCCTCTTCCTTTTCCATCTCCTACTCTTTCGCCTCCTCCTGCTGGGAATTTCCCAGCCCAGCCTGGTTGGCGCGCAGGCGGCTGCCCTTGTAGGATGGGCCCTCCAATGCCCGCCGCAGCTGCGACACGGCGACCTCGGCGAGGCCCACGCGCGGCGAGGAGGAGGAGGAGGAGGAGGAGGAGGAGGAGGAGGAGGAGGAGGAGGAGGAGGGGGAAAAGGACCAGGAGGAGGAGAAAGACGAGGAAAGAGAGAGAGAGAGAGAGAAAAAAAAAAAAAGGAGAGAGGAGAAAGGACGGCGGAGGTGTTTGCCGGCTCCCGATCACTGTGCTCCTGGCGGCGCGGGAACACGCGTCCGACGCCAAAGGGAGGAGAAGAGGGAGGAGGAGGATGAGGAGGTCCATTTACGCGTTTGTTTGCAACCACGTGCTACTCCCCCCTTAGCAGCAAGGGCCGCTCTGGGGGGGCGGGGATGGCTGCGTTCAGGATGAACCCCAGGGGCCACCAACTTCACCAGCCAGCCGGGGTGGAGACGACAAGGGCCATCTCGGGTACCTTTCCGCGCGCTCAGCCAGACGCGGGTCCGTCGATTGGAACAAAGCACGCGAAACCCCGACCCTGCCGAAATCAGCGCGCTTGCGCTTAAGAGAAGACAAGCGAGGAAGAGGAGATTAAAAGGAGGGGGAGAAGAAAAAAGATAACCCCGACGCCGCTGAAGCCCCCTTCTCGCATGCCAAGACCGCTCAGAATGATCGACGTCAACCTCAGGGGTGCCAAGAAAGAATAACGGCATGAACATCGACGTTCGACGATCCGCGCAAATTTCGTGGATTCGGCCTGGACCCCACTCCCAGTCGCGCGGAGCGCGCGGGAGGCGGCGCCTGAGGCGCCGCTCGAGAGCTCCAGCGACGCGCCCGAGACGTGCGTGCAGACCGTCGACAAATGACGCTCACGCCGTTTCCCCCTTCTTCGAGCTCCCGACCCCGCAGCCTCACGTGTGCACCTCTCCCTCTTCGTGCTCCCCTCCCCTCCCATCCTCTCCCTCCCCTCCCCTCCCATCCCATCCTCTCCCTCCCCTCCCTCCCCTCCCCTCCCATCCTCTCCCTCCCTCCCCTCCCATCCTCTCCCTCCCCTCCCATCCCCTCCCTCCCCTCCCTCCCTCTGCCCGCGCGGGCGCGGGTGGCACCTCAGCGAGCGGGAAAAAGAGAGGGAGAGCGCGAGAGAGAGAGAGAGAAAGAGCGCGAGAGGGGGAGAGAGAGAGAGAGAGAGAGAGAGAGAGCGAGAGAGAGAGAGAGAGAGCGAGAGGGGGGCTCGCGGGGGGGAGGATGAGGGGGAGAGGGGGAGGGAGGGAGGGCGGGATGGGGGAGGGAGAGGAAGCTGGATAGAGAGAGAGAGAGAGAGACGGGGGAGAGAGGGCGAGAGAGAGCGAGAGCGAGGGCGAGGGCGAGGACAGGAGGGAAGGGGGCGAGCGAAAGGCAGCCGCACGCAGGTCGGCGAGCCGGGGCCCGGCGACCAGCACCACCGAGAGCGCCAGGACCAGGACGGGCAGCCAGTCGTCGGCGGCGCGCCCGCCGCTCAGGGCATCCTGGCCGGCGGGCCGGGCACGGGGCCCTTCTGCGGTCCTTTGCTGGTGTGCCTCCTGGATCTCCCTCGGCATTATCCCAAGCCCCCCCCCCCGAGGCGAGGAGGAGGAGGAGGAGGAGGAGGAGAAGGAACAGGAGGAAGAGAAGCCATTAGGAGGAGGAGGAGGAGGAGGAGGAGGAGAAGGAGGAGGGGAAAAGAATAGAGGATGAGGAGGAGGGGAGAATGGGGAGGAGGAGGAGGAGGAGGGAAAAGGAATAGGGGAGGAGGACAGAAGGAGGAGGAGGAGAGGAGGAGGAGGAGGAAGGAGAAGGAGGAGGAGGAGGAGGAGGAGGAGGGAGGAGGGGGAGGAGGAGGAAGGAGGAATAGGAGGAGGAGGAGGAGAGGAGGAGGAGGAGGAGGAGGAGGAGGAGGAGGAGACAAGTACAAGCGGGGGCTGGACCCGACGTGCGAACCGACCGGACCGCGGGCCGGAAAGAGGCGGAAACACCCGGGCGGATGCGAGCGGGAAGAGAACCGCGCCACGCGCTGCTGCACGCGCTCTGAAGGGCGCCTGTGCGGAGCTTCTCCGTCACCCGAAGGGGAGGGGGTCCAGGGTGAAACGGGCCCCGATTTTGTTTGTGCCAATATTCTGGCTCCCTGGGCCCTCCCCTGGCCCCGGGACCGTCCAAGAACTGATCAGGACGGGTTCCCTCAGGGCCTGCTCCGTTCGTGCCACTCTCGGGGGTATTCCTGCAAACTTGCGCGGAAGACACGGTGCCCCACCCCTTCTGAGACTAAACAGCTTCAGACGGCTGGCAGTGTTCGAAATGCAGCTCTCTCACGCATTAGTGCCGAGCACATATATTTTCAAACTTCGACCACTTATAGAAATGGGGGGCGGGTCGTTTTCAAAATGCGGCGGTTTTCCCTTAGCGTCGCGCATGCCATTTGTAACATGCTTCAACAGTTACAAAGATGGGCGGCCAATGGTTTTCAACTTGCAGCTCTCGCCTTAGCGATGCGCGCATTCCTTTCGAAAGGGTTCAACATGTAACATTTACAAGGATGGATGGCGGATCGTGTGATCTCCCTCCGATTCTGAAGCACGACCTTCCGCATCGTGCATCAACTATACGGATGGAGGCAACTCTTTTTCGGAAAGGGGTTCTCGCAAAAGACATCCGCAATCATTGTAAAAGGAAGTTACAATTTGCGCATCAGATGCGCGGATGGAAAGCAACTCCATTTCAAAACGGAGATATCCCTGGACACGTCCTTCTAATTCAAACTGTCCTAGGATCGTCCGCTCCCTTCAGAAAGAGGTACTTATAGGTGGATGTCCTCGTCATTCAAGAGGGAATCTTCCCTAATGGAGAGGAATATGTATAGGGACTTATGCAGTGGGGACTTGGGACGGGAGGGTGTTTGTCATCCGCCTCGAACTTAATGTGTTCCTCGCCATCGTCGCCCTCGTCCGCGCCCTGTTCCTCCCACTCAGACTCTGGAAGAGCCGAAAACTTGAATAGGGGACAACTGTAACTCCGAAGATATCTCCTAGGGTACCTCGGGACCAAATTCCCCAGGAGGCCCCAAAAAGCCAAAACGAGGGAATGGCAACGGTATCAGCACCAGCCTTTCGGAAGAAAGTGGTAGAAACATGAAGTAACAAGGCGTTGAAAGGATATTGAATCCCACCAACCCTTTAGGGCGTAGGTGGTTTAGGGTGTTTCCTGTTCCACCCTCTTCTTCCCCCCTACCCCCTCCCCAGGACCTGGACAGGGCGTTCCGCGAGTCGTCGGAGCGTCAAACATGGCCTCGGCGAGGAAACCAACATCATTGGTTTTATTATGGTTTTGCCCCCCATGTTGGACTCTTGGGGGGCGACGCTAATTGAGGGACACCCCTTCTTTGATCGATCTCCTCCGAGATGGCCCCAAGAGCGCTCCCCGGCTCCCAAGGGTGCCCCTAGATGGCCCCAAGAGGTGGCCAGGAGGCCCCAAGAGGCCCCCAAGAGGCCCCCAGGATACCCCCAAGAGGCCCCCAAGAGACCCCAAGAGGCCCCCCAGAGGCACCCAAGACGCTCCAAGAGGCCTCGGAGACAATGCCACAATCATTAATTTGATTAAGGTTTTGGCCCTGGGAGAGCCCAAGATGACCTCCAAGATGGCTCATGATATCCCAAGATGCCTCAAGATGGCTCCCACGATGCTCCAAGATGCCCCAAGACTGCTCCAAGACGGCTCCAAGTGGCCAAAGAGCTCCCCCAGGAAGCCCCGACGAGGCCAAAATCCTTCCAAAACCATGGGACCATCAATGTTTCTGGCTTTCTCGCCTTTTCGCTTCCGATGGCCATCCGAGGCCTCAAGATGGCTCCAAGATTGCCCAAGAGGGCGCCAAGAGCGCTCCCAAGGCTCCCAAGAGCGCTTCAAGAGGGCCCCAGGAGGCGCCCAGGAGGCCCCAGGATGCCCCAACGGGCGCCCAAGAGGCCTCCAAGAGGCTCCCAAGAGACCCCCAAGAGGCCCCAAGAAGGTCTCCGAGCCACCCAAGACGCTCTAAGAGGCGTCCGGGACCGCCAATAGGCCCCCAAGATGCTCCAAGAGGCCTCCACTGGGGGACCCTTCCTCTGTGTGCTGCCAACTTCCCTGATCGAGGCAATTCCTCTGGGCATCGTTTCTGGATGGGCTGGTGGGGTTGCACGAAGGGTCTAGAATCTCCGACCGCCCTGTGAGGAGGAAGGACAAGGGAAAACCGCTCGACACTTGACATAGGAAGGCGTCTGAAGTAGATTGGAATATAAGGATCCAGACATACATACTTTTGACTACCTCTGGGGTCCTTGATACTGATAGTTGAGCAGGGACCGACCGTCCCAGCATTCCTGTAGTCATACCACGAAATGTGCGTATAACCAAAGAATATTCTGAGAACAAATCATATGTTCTTAGAACATAAACCCGATGTGATAAAACAAAACAGACTCCGCCAGAAATGTTCTAAGAACATTTCGTGGAAACCAGAAAGGTGGTTATAACATTGCTTGGCAGGGCTATATCCGAGCCAGGACGCTTCGCCGCTGCTTGAGATAGCGCGCAGTCAAATCCCTTGCAGCCGTCTGGCCGCAGTCCCTGACCCAAGACCCGGCCGCTCCTGGCCGTTTGCGCGCTGCCAGGCCACGCGGCGGAGGAGGAGAGCGGGCGAGCGAGCGCGAGATGTCGGTCCGACGGGACCGGCCCTACCGAGGGCAGCGCGGGGGGCAGGGGCTGCGGGTGAAAACGACCACAGCCACTGCTTTTCTTTTGTTGCCGCCTTCCAGCCAGCAGAGACACAGCAGTGGCTGTGGTCATTTTCGTTAAGCTTGGCACCAAGGAAATGACCACAACCACTGCTTCTTTTTCGGCCGGCTGGAAGGCGGCGCAAACAAGAAGCAGCAGCTGTGGTCATTTTCCCGTCCCGCAGGGGCGTTCTAGAGACGCGCTGCGAGCATGAGTCGGAGTCTGAATGGCTGGCTTTGAAATCGGAAACTAGGGCTAAATCGGGCCTGTCCCTCTGAAGAGGGAATATTCAAAAATAGTACAAGAAAGGGTATGGTTTTTTTGACCATTGCCGATCATGTTTGCATTCTTTTCGGGGTGTCTTGAATTTTTTGTCCAAAATCGGCCTGTAGGGGGACAGGCCCGACTTAAGACTAGAGAACCCACAAAGGACGCCCGCGACCAGCCACGTAGGTGAACACGCCCCCCCCAGTCCGCGAGGCCGACCTCGCGTCACGAGCGTTCGTGCACTGTGGATTCATGTGCGTGCATGTCCTTTCTGTCGCTCCTGGGCGATGGGAACGAGACTTGTGTGATTCCCATCCTACTTAAATACCACATCCCACACCCGGAAAAGTGTCAAAGGAGTGTCGAAACAGTGTCGAAACAGTGTCGGGCGAGTGTCTCCCAGGGCCCGACACGTGAAAACCCTTGAGTTTCGTTTTTTTTGGCGCTCGAAATTCTCTCTGGTGCTCAAGGCTAAAGTAGGTTGGAGCATCATAGAACGAGACCTTGCTTGCCGCTGTAGCCGTCCGTGTACCGTCGCCGTCCGGGGGAGGACGGGAGGACAACGAAAAAGGCGAGACGACGGGGAGGGACCTTCAACGACCGGTGAGGGGCGCGGCGGCCGCGCCTGCGGGACCCTGCGGAGTGCTGCCTCCATCCCTGCGGCGACGCCGTCGCTTCTCCGATACGTAGGGAGGGCCTGGCGCGATCTGCGTTGCTCGAGCCTGATCCCCGGCCAGGCAGACGCTTCCCCTTCTCCTCCTTGTCCTCCTCCTCCTCCTCCTCCTCCTGCTTCTCCTCCAGAAAAGATTCCTCGTCCTCCTCTTCCTCCTCCCCCTCCTCGTCCCCCGACAATTATTCCTCCTCCTCCTCCTCATCGTCCTCGTCCTCCTCCTCCTCCTCTTCCTCGTCCTCCTCGTCCTCCTCGTCCTCCTCCTCCTCCTCATTCCCCTCCCCCTCCTTCTCGTCCTACTCTTTTCTGTTGGGCGGCGGGCTCCGCGGAGGTCGCCGGCAGCCGAGGAAAGCTCCGATGAACGCCAGAGGCGGGCAGCCGTCGCCCCAGGACGAGGGCGAGCCGTCGCCAGCGGGCCGCGCCCCTGGTGGCGTGGGACATGGCATTGGTCGGGCGTGTCCTGCTACAGGCGGGTTTTGGACGACAAATCAAAGATACCCCAAACATTCTTCAAACAGATTGAGAAATTATCAAAACATCGTATCCAGATTGTTTGTTTGACTATTTTGGCACTGGGGTTATTCCTCCTGTAGAGGGACAGGCTCGACTTAAGACATGGCAGCCACTCGGGCCGAAGAGTTCCAGCTGGCACAGGGAGCCGGGTGGATAGAAACGCCGCTGAGCCTGGCGACGACGGGAGCCCCAGCAGGCGAAGTGGGCCGAATGTGTGGAGGCGGACTGGGACCTGGTCTCAGAAGCCTTCAACGGGATGTTCAACTCAGCCCTAGGGGCATGAGGAGACGAGCGCCGCAGGCACCAAGCGGGCGACGAGTTCGAAGATGAGTTCCGTGCCCTGCTCCAGCCGGTGGTGGTGACCCCTCAAACGAGGACCTCCACGAGCAGCTGGAGATGACGATCGCGAGCGTCAGGACGGTGCGCGCGAGTGGCCCGGCGAAGGTGCTCGACAGAAAGAGCTACTCCCTGGACCAGACTTCGACGACCCTTTCAGGAACGACACTTTCGAACCACGACCTCGGGCTCGGAAGCGATGATGTCGCGAGCCGAGCGGAGGCCGGCGTCACGGCGATCCTGCCCCTTCTTGGGCCACGCGCGAGCGCTGACAAGAGCAACGTGCATGTACGGCGGGGCACTAAGTACACTGCTCCCCGCGCGCTCGCTGCCGGCGCGTTCTTGCATATACTCTCACGCGGGCGATTTGCAGCCGATGTGCCGTCCAGGCACGTTTCACTCGACCTTGGGTTTAAGTCGGGCGTGTCCCCCTACAGGAGGATTTTAGACCACAACCTTTTTTGAGTATTCATAAAAAATTCGCAAATGGCAGGAAAAAAACAAATAGGGGGATAATCAACGATGTTCCCGGCGAAGGTGAGGTTATGATGATGAGGATGATGATGATTACGATCGTGCTGATGTTGATGACGATGATGATCCTGGGCGTTCGTGTAATCTGACCGTGTAGATCTTGGCACAAGACTGACTCGAGAGATCTCGAGGCTCGTGGCCACAACACGCTCGTGATTGCAGGAGCTGACATGGTGAGACCACCATTGCCATGCTCAGCGTTTGCGATGCTGTCGCTAGTCAACATACGATGATCACAACTTCGATTCGCAACTTTCCCCGCGGAATATCCAGTTCGGCCTCCGCGCCCTCTCCACACTTACATCCTATTGGCACGGGATAAATATGTTAGAGCGGGGAAAAAGGGGGTACATTTTTATCCGGGGCACTCGGCTGTTCCCCCTGTGGAGGGACAGGCCCGACTGAACCTGGGGCGTCGCCGCGGTTGGGCGCGGCTCGTTTGCCGTGGGCTGTACCCCGTGGCCTGCGGGGGCCGAGGGGCAGAGCTGTGACGCCTCTGTGGTGCCCGGGCGCCAGCGCACCTGGCTTGCCCCCTTCCTTTCTCCTCCTTCTTCTCCTTTTTCTCCCCCTGCTCCTCTCGCTCTCTTCCTCCTCCTCCTCCTCCTCCTCCTCTTCTTCCATCCTCGCCTCTTCCCTCCTCCTCCTCCTCCTCCTTCTCCCCTTCCACCTCCTGCTCCTCCTCCTCCTGCTCCTCCTCCTGCCGCTCCTCCTCCTCCTCCTCCTCCTCCTGCTCCTCCTCCGCCTCCGCCTCCGCCTCCTCCTCCTTCTCCTCCTCCTCCTCCTCCTCCTCCTCCTCCTCCGGGAGGGGTTCGAGAAGTCCCGGGGCAATCGGCAATTCCGGAACTGTGAGCCGCAACTGTTGAGGCTTCACACACTTATCTCCGCCGCCTTCCGCCAACTTCTTCCAGCGGCTCCTCCGCCGTCTCACTTCTGCCACCTTCCGCCGAGGTGGGACGCGCCGAGGGCGAGGCCCTTCCCGCGTCACACCGCACGGGCAGGGTCGGCGAGATGGAGGACAGGGCCCGCCACCGCGCGCATGCCAAGCACTGCGCCGTGTCGGCGGGGCGAGGGTGAACACTCAGGGAGTGGCGTTGGCAAGCATGCTCCCCCCCCATTTTGCTCTTCCATCCGCGCCCTCCCGGTCCTCCTCCTCCTCCTCCTCCTCCGCCTCCTCCTCCTCATCCTCCTCCTCCTTCGCCTGACTGCTGACATTGAAGTTCCCTCGTCATCCTCCCTCCTCCTCCTCCTCCTCCTCCTCCTCCTCCTCCTCCTCCTCCTCCTCCTCCTCCTCCCCCTCCTTGCCCCGCCCCTTGCACATCCTCTCCCTCCTCCTCCCCGTACTCCTCCTCATACTCTTACTCCTTCTGCCCCTTGTCCTCCGTATTCCCACCCTTCCCCACCCTCCACCGCCTCCGCCCCCTCCGCCTTCCTGAACACTTGCACATCATGTTTTCCCGCCATACCGTCGGCCTCAGCTCGCGACGTGGTGCCTCAACTTCCCTTTTCGCCACCAACACCCCCGCGAGGGTCTGTATGTCCTCCTTCTCCTCACTCCCCCGCCCCCATCCACCTCCTCATCGCCTCTCACTCCCTCCCCCTCCTCCCCCTCCCCTCCTCCTCCTCCTCCTCCTCCTCCTCCTCCTCCTCCTCCTCCTCCTCTCGTCTTCCTTCCTCCTCGCCCTTGGTGGCCACCACTATCACCACCAGCATCTGCAGCATCATCCTCATCCCTCGGGGTCGCCGCCAGTAGGTGCAGAGGGGCGAGGGGACAGAAGGGAACGGACGATCGCCCGTCTTCTCTTTGCTGCGGTGGTGTGGCCGCTGCTGCCGCCACGGCCGCTGTGCAGCGGCGCAGAAGCAAAACGGCAACGCCCTTGCCCCCCCGCAGGCCACCGCAGCCCAGGCGTGCTCGCCCCCTCTCGCCCCCCCGCGCTCGGACGAGGTGCGCGCCGGCGCTGTGCTCAGCGCCCAGCTGCGCTAACCTGCGCGCGACCTCCAGCTGAGCGCTCAAAAAATTGCGCGGGGCGTGCCGCCACGAGCTCGCGATGGCTACCTACCGCAGGCGGCCCCGCCACCGCTCGTGGTCACCGCATGGAGGCGCGCGCGCCCTCGAGGACTGAGCAGGTCCGACAGGTGAAAGTAACTGCACGCGCTGGCCCTTGGGGAGAAGTCCCAGATCCACCCACAATCGCAGCTCAGAGCGTTTGCCCACTCGTTGCCCACGCCCGGGACATAATCGATTCAGATTTCAACTTGGCGCTCGTGGACCATCTCGTGGCCAGTTGGACAAAACGCCGCAAAGGATGTGAGGTTCTGAAGCTTTTCAGAATGGCACCCCGCTGGCGGTATTGTTCGTTCCCTGTCGGAGCAGCATGCGCTCCGCCACCGGCACGGGGAGCGCATCCAGCGCGCCGGCAGAGCGATCTGGGCCAGGAGCTCCAAGCACGAGATGAGCGTCTGCGCCCTTGGGCCCAACGGGCACTGCCGCGGGAAATCGGAAATGGCCCCCCCAAAAACAAACCACCAGCAGCGCAGGGGCGCTGCAGCCACGACGCGGCGCCCACCCACGACGTCGCGACGTCGGGGAAGAGGTAGTCGATCACGAGCCCTTGCCCGCCTCGCCCAACCATGCGAGCATGCCAGCGACGGAGCGTGTCAAAATATACGTATCCCCAACACCGCTGCGGGGGGAGGCCAACAAAAACCGTGCGCCGAAGCCCCGAACGGCTGCCCGGCCCGGGACGTCTAGGCCGGGCTCGCTCGCTGCGCATCTGCGAACCTGAGGCCAGCCCACGGCCCACGTCATCAGAAGCAGGCCGCCCAAGAACAACACCTCGTGCTCGGGCGCGGAGCCAGAACAAATCCAGCGCCCCCATTGCACCAGAGCTGCAAGCGGTAGCGCCGTCCCAACGAGGAAGCCCTGAACCAGCGGTGATCAGAAAATGCCCTCCAAAGCTGCCACTTGCGCCTCCCGGGCTACGGAACGAAGTCCCCGAATCGCTCCCGTGACCGCGCCGGCACGTGCCCAGGAACGGTCGCGCGCACAAATAGTCCGCCACATCTGACAAGTATAGGTGGCCTGGGGGAGGGGCGGGCTGCATTCGTGGGCCCAAGCAAACCAGAGCCCCCATTGCTGCAGGTGCTGCTTCGTGGTGCTAGCTGCTACGCTCCAGTTCCACTAGACGCACGTGTTGAAGCCAATGCTGCCTGTCGGACAATCATTGAGCAAGGGCCCTTGAGACTGATATGAGCAGGGACCGACCGTCCCGGCATTTCTATAGTCACACCACGACATGTTCTTAGAACCCAACAATGTCCTGAAACAAAAGCAAATGCTCTTAGAACATAGACCCGATGTGCTAAAACAAGACATTCCCAGCCAGAAATGTTCTAATACAATTTCGTGGAGACCACACAAGGTTATTAGACCATTATTTTCTTTGGTAGGCCTATAGGCGAGCCAAGACGTTTCGCCACTGCTTGAAATCAGACAAGGACGCCCGAATGTTGGCCCAAGTCCGTGATCATGGTCCGCTCCCATTTGTCGACGGCTCCGTTTTGCTTGCACTCCTCCATGGCCTGTGCTCCGCCCTGCGTGGCGATCGTGGCGTCGGGGAGCACGGGGAGGAGGGAACGAACCGAGACAGAAGCATCGACGAAAGCGCGCTGGGCCAGACCCCACGAGGGCACGATGTATGACTCAAAAAAAATGCTGTTGTCCCGGCGTGTGCTCCATGGAACAATACCAAAATTCCGCAGCGCTTCGCGCGGCGAAATCGCCAGGGCCCTGTCAGCTGACACTGGCCGCGCGGGGCCTCCCCGACCGGGCGCGGGCGGCGCCGCCCGCCGACGCTGCGGGGCGGACAGCCGGCGTGAACAGGGACGAGCCCCGAAAAGCGTGTCCAGACTCTCCGCTCTGAGGGAAGCGGGTCGTGGCGTGGGGGGGCCTCGGGCTTCGGAGAGGAGAGGGGGCGTGTGACGGCGGGCCGCTGATGGGGGGGCGGACCTCGGGGACGGCGGCGGTGGCCGGGACACCAGCTCGCCGCGACGCTGAGTGAGCTCCTCCCTGGACTGCGCGCGAGGGGCCGTCGGTCTGACGGATGAGCCAAACTTTCCCCCTCGCGGTCATGGACGGAGGGCGCGTCAACACGAGGGGGACGAGAAATGGCATAAACATTCAAACGCCTCAGATGTCCGCGCGGATTTCTTGGATCCGCCCTGGACCCCTCTCCCTCGCGCGCGGAGCGCGCCAGGGGTGGCGCTGGAGGCGCCGCCAGGGGGGTCTGGCGCGGACCCGAGAAATCTGCGCGGACCTCCGAGTTGTTATGTTTATGTAATGGCTTAGCCCCCTGACGATGGAGGGCGCGACAATACCGAAGTGACTCGGAGCGGTGAGCGGTTCCTGTCGTCGGTCAGTGGCGCCCCGGGGCAGACGGGACATGACAGGTCTCACGACACGCTGCGCGCGAAGGCCTCGGGCCGCGCGCGCTCGGCGGCGGCAGCGATGGGGGCGGACATGTTCTCGTCGAGGCCTTTGGGCCCGGACGGCGTCTAAGCCCTCGGTGGGAGAGATCCGCGCGGAGCGCCACAAATTTATGTTTATGCCTTATGCCGTTCTGTGTTCTTCGAACCAAAAAAGTCACCGGGACGGAAAGCCACCCGCACGCCCCAGAAAAGGCGATCGGCCCCGCGCGCGGTCTGGGCCTGGCGATGTCCAGCACGTCCTCAGAGGCGAGGCTCGGGCCGCGCTCGAGGCGGCCGATGCCTCCTGGAGCTCGTGCTCCCCGTCTTCGGGCGACAGTACTTCCGCCGGGGGGCGTCAGGCCTTCCTCGAGCGCATGCCGGGAGGAGGGCTTGACCACCTCGACCAATCGAGTTTCGTGAGTTCGTACCCCGTCTCAGCCATGCTCCTCCGACAGACAGGGCAGGAAGCATCGCTGCGGCGACTTGGATTGCGAGGCGGCCCGCGTGGAACACGTGTCGCCCACTGCGCTAACCTGCGCCTGGAGGACAGGACTGCCCACAGCTAGGTGTCCAAGCCGCTGTCCACCTTGCAGATTGGGCAACCACCCGCCAGGGTAGCCCCTGGCGAGGGAGCGGAGGAAGAGCCAGCCACGGCAAGACCACGGTGATTCTCGGGCACCCGGCCCCCCTGAGCACTAGACGGCACACGGAAGAGGACTCGAACCTGCACCGCGGGACTGTTAGACCCCGGCCGATGTGACGTCACAACGGAATCCGCTGGACTTGGGCGCCGCTCCCCGCGCGAGGCTGGCGCGGACCGCTGAGCGGGCAGCTGACACGACTTGGGCGCCCGAATTATCCGGGGTAACTCGGGTCCGGGGTAACTCGGGTTCGGAGTCCCGAAAAAGGAACCCGAGATAGCCCTGACCCGAGTTACCCCTGATGATTCGGGGCTCTGGACGCCCGAGTTATCCGGGGTAACTCGGGTCCGGGGTAACTCGGGTTCGGAGTCCCGAAAAAGGAACCCGAGTTAGCCCTGACCCGAGTTACCCCTGACGATTCGGGGCTCTGAACGACGGCGAGACGGCCCAAACGTCCAGACAGCAACAACCGAACTGGGCGGCCACCACCCGGTATCGCCGCCACACGCCACCGAGCGGGGCAGCCCTGCGCACGGCTTCCACGAGCCCCCGCGCGGGCAGCTCACGCGACCGCGCAACGGTCTGGACGGCTGCAGTCAAGCGGAAACACCATCCCGAGGGATGCGCTCGAAGTCCTGGCCGCGCGCCTACGGCAGGTTCGTGTCGTGCCGACCCCGGCGTTGGTTTCTGACACCGCGGGGATCGTTCAACCTTGAACGATCGGCCGTTTCCGCAACGTCCAATCGTTCAACATCGATCGATTCTGGGCCGCCGCCGGCGTTCAAAGTTGAACGCCGCTGGCGGGGTCGCCGCCGGTCGACACGACACGAACCTACCGTACCCGATGCCACAATTCCAGCTACATCCTGCCCTCCTCCTGCAGACGCCGCCGACCCTCCTCTCTGGAGGAAGGGGGGTGGGGGACAAAACCGACGCCGCTGCTCCGCGGACCTCTGGGGAGGGGCCTCCTGAACAGCACTCCGAGGAGAGCCCAGCCGCGGGGACGAGGAACCTCCAGGACGAGCGGCGGCATCCGCCCCTTGTCGTCGTCGTCATCCTCCTCTTCCTCCTCTTCCTCCTCCTCTTCCTCCTCCTCCTCCTCCTCTTCCTCCTCCTCCTCCTCCCCCCCTCTCCCTCCTCCTCCCCTCCTCCCTCCTCCTCCTCCTCCTCCTCCTCCTCCTCCTCCTCCTCCTCCTCCTCCTCTCCTCCCCCTCCTGCTCTTCCTCCCCCTTCTGCCTCCTCCTCCTCCTCCTCCTCCTCCTCCTCCTCCTCCTCCTCCTCCTCCTCCTCCCACTCCTCCTCGCGCGGAGGGCAAGCACGCTCTGGGGGGGCGCTGGCAAGCACGAGGCCCAGACTCCCGACGCCGTGATTTTTGTCGCAACGTCATCTCCCAAAAGTCTGGACCCCTTCCCCAGGACCAGTCTTTCATCCTGAGTCATCTTTTGACGGCCCCGAGGCCCGGACAGGGCTCCCAGAGGCCGAGAGTAGCGAAAAACCTCCCGTCATGATTTTTGCACAGCGCGAGGGGGTCTGGGAAGGTTGGGGGGAGGCCGCCGCTGCCGTGGGTGAGCAGCACGTTCTCGAGGGAGAGGTCCTCGCGGCGGGCCCCGAGGGGGGGGGAGGTGGAAGACGCACGGCTGCGGCAGACGCGCCCCGTGGCGGCCCAGCAGGGACTCCAGCGCGGGCGCTCGAAGCGTAGCGCCGCCAATGGCCCGGGATCCGCCGACATCGTGCCATCAAACGAGCTGCGCTACAGTCAATTTGTGTAAAATGAGAGCGCATGATAAGTTAAGGATGCAAGGTTCTTGGAAGGCCCTGCCGACACTTTGCGGGCGGGGCGCGGCCAGCGAAAGCGGTCGAGGATGGGCCGAAGGGGGGACGCAGTGGTAAACTTGGAAGCAGTTGTTCATCCTGACTATTCGGGTTGACTGTATCATACATGCGTGATCGCTCGAGATTGGGCGATCCGCGCGGCGTCAGGACGAACCGCCGAAATCGCCAGGCAACTGCCGAACTCGATTGCCAGATGTGAGGAGCCCTCGCGCAAGCAGAAGGGGCCCTTCCAGGGTGGGTCCCAGCTGCCCTCGGGGCCCGGAGCTCAGTGCCTGAGCTGGGCAGAGCAGGGGAGAGGCAGAGACTGTGTCGGCGGGGCGAGAAGCCAGGAGGTAGGAGGAGGGCACCAGCCTGTTTCCGCATGCTCCCTCCCTCTCCTCGCCCGTCGTCCTTCTCCAGCGGGCCCACATCGTGCTTCCTTCTTCAGCCCGCTCCCATCTTTCCACAACTTGTCCTCCTCCTCCCCCTCCTCCTCCCTCCCTCCCCTCGCCCGCCGTCGTTCTTCAGCTCGCTGTCCTCCTCTGTCGTTCGATCGTTCGCCTCCTTTTCCTCCTCCTCCTCCTCCTCCTTCCCCCTCCTTCATCCTCCTGTCCTGGTCGTCATCCTGCTGACGCCACCCTCGTCCTCCTCCCGCTCATCCCGTGCTCCTCATCCTGCCGCCTTCCGCTTCGCGCAAGCCCCTTTGCCAGACCCCCTCCTCCCGACTCCACCTCCACCTCCTCCTCCTCCTCATCCTTTTCCTCCTCCTCCTCCTCCTCCTCCTCCTCCTCCTCCTCTGCCTCCTCCTCCTCTTCCTCCTCCTCCTCCTCCTCCTCCTCCTCCTCCTCCTCCTCCACCTCTATTCCTTTGACTTGCGTTTCGCCCGAGACGTCCTTACCACTGATGCGCCTGAAAAGGCAGAAACTGACAAGACTTTCACAGATGGGGAGGCGCGTGGCGTTCAACATGTGGCCCTGGCCTGGCGCCGAGCACACTCGTGCAAACGAATGCCTACTTCGCGAATGTGAGAGGGCGGGTGGCTCTCAACATGTGGTTCTCGCTTCAGCGCCGCGCACACTCGTGTTAAACCATTGCAAGACCTGCGAACTGTTCCTTTCAACATGTGGTTATCGCGCTAGCGCTGCCCACGTTGGTTTAATCAGTGGCAAGAGCTTTAGGGATTGAGGGCGGGTGGTTCTCAGAATGTGACACTCGCGCAAACGCACACATCCTTTTCTACAAACTTGCAACGGTTTCACGGGTTGAAGGCGGCTCCTTTTCAAAATGTGGTTTTCGCCGTAGCGCCGCGCAGCATCATTTGCAAGAGTTCCATTGGATCGTATGGATAACGTGCCAGAGAATACTGTTTTCGAGCGGTTCAGGATAATCGGGGCGCAACAATTACGTGGACTCGCGGTGTTGAAATCTCCTGACTGGTTTTCTATCAAAATTCAGGGTCGTCAAGACGCAACCATCAAGTTGACTCGCGGCGTTGAATTCCTGAGACGGGTGCTTTTGGCATGCTTCGGGATTATTACAAGGTTGTCTCCCAACGGGAAAATTCCCTCAACGGGAAATGAACCCTGATAGGGGCCTGTAAAGAGGGAGCTTGGAGGGAGGGAGCACCAAAACATCTTTGATGAGTCGTGGGTTTGAACTGGTGCTCTTCCTCTTCCTCCTCATCCTCCTCCCCCTCCTGAACGTGTTCTACTCACCTCCTCCTCCGCCCCCCTCCACCTCGGCGTCATCCACCTCCTTCTCCTCTCCTCCTTCTCCTTCTGCTCCTCCACCTCCTTCGCCTCCGCCTCTTACTTCTCCTCCCCCATCCCTCGCCTCGCCCGTCGTCGTTCTTTAACTCACGCTCCTCCTTCGTTCTTCGAGCGTGCGGTTCCTCCTCCTCCTCCCCATCCTCTTTCATCCTTCTTCCACTGTTCCCTCATCCTCCTCCATCTGCTGCTCCTCCTGCTCCTCCTCCTCCTCCTGCTCTTCCTCCTCCTCCTCCTCATCCTTCCCCTCCTCCTCCCACTTCATCTCCCCCTCCTCCTCCTCCTCCTCCTCCTCCGCCTCCTCCTCCTCCTCCTCCTCCTCCTCGTCGTCCTCCTCCTCCTCCGCCTCCTCCTCCTCTCTCCTGGTCGTTATCCTGCCGGTGCCACCCTTGCCCTCTTCGAACTCACCCCGTGTTCCTCCTCCTGCCGCCGCTGCGCTT
Organism: Prorocentrum cordatum; assembly: GCA_963575745.1. NCBI lineage: Eukaryota > Dinophyceae > Prorocentrales > Prorocentraceae > Prorocentrum > Prorocentrum cordatum. The sequence continues at coordinate 339,017 of CAUYUJ010007180.1, forward strand.
CATACAATTTCCCTTTGCCCCCCCCCTTGTTCATCTCCGTTCACCACCTCCACTTCCATTCACACCTCATCCTCCTCCTTATCTTCCTCCTTATCGTCCTCCTTCTCATCCTCCTCCTTCCTCCTCCTCCTCCCTCCTCCTCCTCCTCTTCTTACTCCTCCGCCTCCTCCTCCGCCTCCGCCTCCTTCGCCTCCTCTGCCATTTCCGTCTCTTCTACCTTTTGTACGTCCTCCCCCCACCTCCTCCTACACCGCCTCCACCTCCTCCTCCTCCTTCTCCCCTTTCGCGCCCTCCCCGACCTCCTCTTCCAGCGCCCCTTCCACCTCCTCCCTCCACCTTGTGGTCGTCTACCTCCTCCATTCCTTTCCTTATACATAAGTCCTCCCTGTCGCACCCCGAGGCCGATCGAAAGGGCGGGCCTGGCGTTTCGCCTGGGACCCCCTCACAATGTATCACCTTGGTGCTTCAAACTTGACAACAGCTTCACAGATGGAGAGCGGGTGGTCCTCAAATGTGAATCTCGACTTGGCGCCTCCCAGATTCGCTTTGCACATTTCCAAGAGGGGTACGGATAAAGAGCGGGTGAGTTTCAGAATGTGGCTCTCGCCTTAGCGCCGTGCGCATCAGTTTGAAACATGTGCAAAAGCTTCACGGAGTGAGGGCTTTCAACTTAGCGCCGTGAGCCTTCGTTTTGAACAAGTGCAGGAATATGCGGGTCGTGCTAATTGTTGCGGCTCTCGCCTTAGCGCTACGCGCACTCGCGCAACACATTGCAACAGCATTACGGATTTAAGGCGGCTCGTTTTCAAAAGGTGGGTCTCGCCTAAGCGCCGCGCGCATTCATTCTAGACGTTTTCAGAAGTCTCACGGATTGAAAGCGAGTCGTTTTCAACATGTAGCTGTCAGAAATGCAAAAAATGCGGATTGAGGGCGGCTTTGTTTCAACATGTTGCTCTCGCCGTAGCGCCGCGCAAATCTGTTTTGAACAACTGCAGGAAGTTTCGCGGGACCGCATGGTTAACGTATCAAAAACGCGCTTGGGAAATAACTCAGGATTGTTCGGCCACAACAGTTACATTGATTCGCGGCGTTCGAGTCCCAAGAATCGTGTTCTGGCACGATTCAGTATCGCCAATCAAACGGGGGCCGTACGAGACACAGTTTGGCTGAGGAGGAGGAGGGAGGGATTGAGAATTGAGCTGGGAGTCGTCTAGTATCCTCCTCCTCCTCCTCGTCCTCGTCCTCCTCCTCCTTCTCCATCTCGTCCTCCTCCTCCTCCCCCTCCTCCTCTGGGGGCTAACTCGTGCGAGAAGGTGCTCGTTGGACATGTTCTGGGCCACAATGCGGGGACCGGGCCGTGCGAGAATCGGCAGGCAGCGGCAGCAGGCTCTGTTACTGCACGCGGTCGTGCGAGGCACATCTACGCGTCATCATCATCATCATCATCATCATCATCATCATCATCATCATCATCATCATCATCATCATCATCATCATCATCACCATCATCATCATCATCATCATCAGCATCATCATTAGCGTCATCATCATCATCATCATCATCATCATCATCATCATCATCATCATCATTAGCCACAACGATGGGACCAGCTCGTGCGAGAAATGCCCCGAGGCTTGCAAGGAAAGGCAGGCAATGGCAGCAGGGATGGAGGAAGGCCGCGAGCCCAACGTCATCAGCGACAGTGCGGGGCCCATCGTTCAAGCCAGCGGAAAGCTACGACAACAGACACAATCAAATACGTGGGGGACAGGGCGAGAACAAGAACCGTCAGCGAAGGAAAAACCTACCCATTTCAGCCAAGAGGGTCGATTTGGAGCCTGACATCATCAGCTACAGCAGCGGCGCCACGGCGTGCGAGAAGCACAGGCATTGACAGCAGCATTGGAGGACTGGCGCGAGCCCAACATCGCAGCCCACAGTGCTGGGTTCATCGTCAAAGCCAGCGGAGGGCCATGGCAGCAGACGCAGTCAGCTGCAGCGTTGGGGCGAGCTCAGGAGGCTCCAAAGTGCGCGTGACACAAGCACGGGCAGGCAGTGGTGAACATTATGTCGCCAACGGGGTTCGCGCAAGAAGGCGCGCAGTGTGGCATCGGCAACAGAGCTGCGATCAGCTGATGCGAAGCGGGCGCGAGCGTGCACAACGAGCTTGCGATGCAGCGCGTGTGCGGAAGATCCCTCTCCCGCGCAACCTGCCGCTGCTTGGTGAGTGGGCCGGCCGGCCTGCGGCGCGTTTCGCAGCTAATTAGGCCGCTACCGTGTCCCGGAGCCTTTCTGACTCCGCCAGCGCCTTCGCTGGTGGACGCGACCGAAAAAAGTGTGCGGAAGATCCGCGCCGCGAGGGGAGGTGGCCCCTGCCGCAACTACAACGCGGAGACTGCAAGTGAGAGGGGCCGGTGCCGAGGAAACATCGATGCGAGGAGGGCCGGGGCACCTCCTGGCCGTCGCCGAGGAGCGGAAGGCATCCGCCCCACGAGTCGGCTCTTGGAGGGCCAAAGGCTTGGCCGTAGCAAGTCTGGCACGGGTCGGCCCGCGTGGCGACATTCGGCCGCGAGATCTTCAGGGCGCCTGCGCCTCCTGGTGGCTCGCTCGGCCGCGGAACTTCCCAGCGACAGTCCTCCCCTTCCTTCTGTCGTTTGGCCCCTCTTTTTGCTTCTGCTTCTCTTTGTGGCGGGGATCCCTCCATCCAGCAACATTCTGTCTTACAACTCGTGGGCATTATGTTCTTGCTTTCGCTGGTGCCTCTGAGAGGCCTGGACAGCGTTCCGCAAACCAGAAACTCCAGCTACTCCTCCTCTTCCCTCCTCCTCCTCCTCTTCCCTCCTCCTCCCCCGTTCCCCTCTCCCCCGCCCTCCCTCCTCCCCGTCCTCCACCTCCCGCCCCTCCTCCTCCCACCCCTCTGCCTGGAGGGGGGGGGGCGCGGGGCCCTGTGCGCGATGCCGAGCTCGTGCAGCCACCTGCAGCGCCCCCGGAGCACCTCGTCGTCGCCCTCCTCGTCCTCCCTTGTCGTCGTCCTCGTCCACCTCGGCCTCCTCCTCCTCCTCCTCCTCCTCCTCCTCCTCCTCCTCCTCCTCCTCCTCCTCCTCCTCCTCATGGTCCTTCTCCTCCAGCTCCTCCTCCTCCTCTTCCTCCTCCTCCTCCTCCTTCTCATCCTCGCCCCCCCCTCCTCCTCCGCCTCTTTCCTCCTCCTCCAGCCCCTCCTACTCCGCGGCCTCCCGCTCCTGCTCGACGTCCCTCCCTCCTCCTCGTCTCCCCCTCTGCCGCGCGGAAGCCACTGCGTTTGTGGTTCTGGCCTTTCTGTGGCCAACCCTCGGGAGCGGCCAAGATGGGGGTGTCCAAGAGAAGGGGGTGCAAATCATGACCGGCGGCACGTGCGCGGCCCAGCGGGGGGGCCAGGGACGTAATGAAATAAGGAGAGGCGCCATGAAATCTGGGGAAATACCATGGCCCCCGCCATGATATCCACCCCCCCTAGTCATCACCCCCCTCTTTTCCGCCCCCGACCTTTCTGTGGCCAACCTTCCACTTCGGGTGCGACATGCCAGGTGCGACGTGCACACGCAGCTCCCCACGGGGGCACGGCGGGCGGCAGCGGCGCAGGCGCGTACCCGCCAGTCGGAAAGTCTGGGCAGAAGCGCGAAGTAGGAAGGCGTCGAAAGGTAGATTGGGCTTCTGCCCGCCCCGCAAGAAAGGGGAAAAAGGACGACCGCTCCACTATTGAAGTAAGGAGGCGCCACGACTTGGGCATCCATATATATAATATATATATACACACATATATATCTTCCACGAATGGAATATGTGTAATCTGATCGAAGGAGGGCGCGTTGTATACCTCATCCACGAAAACTCCTTACCGACCCACGATGATCAGTGACTGTGGCGACGTGTGGCTGGGGGGTCATCACTGATTCAAAGTGCCGCTTAAATTTGGCCGGATGCATCGGTGACGTCAGGACGGCGAAACTTTAGCTCTAGATCGCGCCGCGCCACCTCATGCATCGGCGAGCCGGTGTGATTCTTCGACCCCATCTACTCCGATCCAATTTGGGCGACATGGATCGGCAGCGAACGAGGGGGGAAGCGAGGGGAGAAGACCCTCTCAGAATGCAGCGGTCCGAATTCCCCTGGCCATATGAAAAAATCGGTGTCTTCGGGGAACGCTTTCGGGCGGGGGATTTCCGAGCTTTCTGAGAAGGCCCGCCCATTTTCACTTCCCCCCCTCGCTCGCTGCCGAAGGGAACTTGGAGTCTCGCGCACATTACAACGTTTCTATTGCTCACCTGGCTGTCTTGGGGGGCCTCCAGCCTTCGCGTACCTCCAGGGGCGGGCCCGGCCTGTGTTCGTTGGTTGCCCAATTGTGGCCGCCTTCTTCCTAATTTGTTTTGCAGGTGCATTCCGCGCGTTCTCGCGCTAATTATCTTGCGCTGTGCCTCAGCCTCGGTCATACCGCCCTTTGGGCTTCTCCTTGCGGGCCGCAAATCAAAATTATCCGGGCGAAGGACCCAACCATATGCAATTGTGAGTACCGCAATTATGAATATATTCTTCGGTGGCGCTCCAGTCCAAGGCTGCGGGCGCAGCGCAAGGCGGAGCCCTCGCGACGCGCGCAGGTCGCCCCGAAGGGGCCACAGTGACGCGCACGGTTCGTGCGCTGCGTGGAACACATATTGTTTGTTGGCTAACTGATAGCGCGCATGGCTCTGGCCGCCGGGCGGAGCGACGACGGGCGAGCGAGGCGCTAGACAGAGCGCAGCGCGGAGTTCGCGCGACGCGCGCTGATCGCCCCGAGAGGGTCCCAGCGACGCGCGCAGGGCGTCCGCGGCGCGAGGCCAAACAGTTGGACAACCGAGAGAAGGCGCGGCTGTGGCGGGCCGCTCCTCAGGTCAGGCCTAGCGGATAAACTCGGGGCCACGAAACGTGCGAGGGGTGTGCCGAAATGGGTGTGCGGCACGCATGCGGGCACACCCGCTGGGACCTTCCGTGGAACTCCGTGTGGGGCCACGAAACGTGTGAGGGGTGTTCCGAAATGGGTGCGCGGGACGCATGCGGGCACACCCACTGGGACCTTCGGTGGAGCTCCCTATGGGGCCACGAAACGTGTGAGGGGTGTGCCGAAATGGGTGTGCGGGACGCATGCGGGTACACCCACTGGGACCTTCGGTGGAGCTCCGTATGGGGCCACGAAACTTGTGAGGGGTGTGCCGAAATGGGTGTGCGGGGCGCATGCGGGCACACCCACTGGGGCCTTCGGAGGAGCTCCTTATGGGGCCACGAAACGTGTGAGGGGTGTGCCGAAATGAGTGTGCGGGACGCATGCGGGCACACCCCCTGGGACCTTCGGTGGAGCTCCCTATGGGCCTATGGGGCCACGAAACGTGTGAGGGGTGTGCCGAAATGGGCGTACGGGACGCATGCGGGAACACCCACAGGGACCTTCGGTGGGGCTGCCTATGGGGCCACGAAACGTGTGAGGGGTGTGCCGAAATGAGTGTGCGGGGCGCATGCGGGCACACCCACTGGGACCTTCGGTGGAGCTCCCTATGGGGCCACGAAACGTGTGAGGGTGTGCCACAATGGGTGTGCGGGACGCATGCGGGCACACCCGCTGGGACCTTCGGTGGAGCTTTCATGGGGCCACGAAGCGTGTGAGGGGTGTGCCGAAATGGGTGTGCGGGACGCATGCGGGCACACCCACTGGGACCTTCGGTGGAGCTCCCTATGGGGCCACGAAACGTGTGAGGGGTGTGCCGAAATGGGTGTGCGGGACGCATGCGGGCACACCCACTGGGACCTTCGGTGGAGATCCCTGTGGGGCCACGAAACGTGTGAGGGGTGTGCCGAAATGGGTGATGACGATGATGATGGTGAGGGAGGAGGAGGAGGAGGAGGAGGAGGAGGAGGAGGAGGGGAGGAGGGAGGAGGAGGAGGAGGAGGAGGAGGAGGAGGAGAGGAGGAGGAGGAGGAGGAGAGAGAGAGAGAGGAGAGAGGAGAGGAGAGGAGAGGAGAGGAGAGGAGAGGAGAGGAGAGGAGAGGAGAGGAGAGGAGAGGAGAGGAGAAGAGAGGAGAGGAGAGGAGAGGAGGATGAGACGCGGGCCACCGTCTCTTCAAAACGAGGACCCAACACCACAGGATGGTTGGGAAAAAGTACCTCAAGGAGCTTCTGCGGGGGGCCTCGGAAAGCCATCCCAAACAACCTGGAGGAGGAGGAGGAGGAGGAGGAGGAGGGGGAGGAGGAGGAGGAGGAGGAGGAGGAGGAGGAGGAGGAAGGAGGAGGAGGAGGAACATGAGGAGGAGGAGGAGGAGGAGGAGGCGGAGGAGGAGGCGGAGGAGGAGGAGGAGGAAGGATCGAAACTCTCGGGGCGCTCGTGCCCTCGCGGGCGGCCTCCTGCTCTCTCGGGCAGCAGCGCCGCACATGCCCCTTCAGGGACCCCCCTTTGCTGCAGGAGGAGGAGCAGGACTACCAGCACGCATATTTGCCAAACCTACTCCAGATTTCGTAATAAAAGGGAGGGGGTCTGGACCCTCCAAGACAAGCAATTTCAGACCTCCCCCGTGGGAGAACCCCCCAAAACATCGTCCCCAGACCCCCCAGGCCCTCCAAAATAGCCCGGAAGAGACCTCCCCCGAAATGAGACCCCCCCCCTCCCTTTATTACGAAACGTGGGGTAGCCGATGCAGATGCAATCACGAACATGGCGCGCACACGCCACTCCTGTAGCGGAGCGAAGACGGAACATGGCGAAGCGCGGCGGCCAAGGCATACCCGACAGAGCTTAGCAAGACACTTGCAGCAACGTTGTACGAAGCACCGTGCGCACGATGGGACATCGAGGACACGACCAACCAATAGGAGATCGAGGACCACTACACTTCCTTCTGCACCCCGCTGGATCCGTACGACGACTTCATGAAGCACCGACTGCATTGCGTATCGGCGACTACTACCTCGGCAAGCCACGACAATTGATGGACTGGGATTAACACAATCACCCGTGCAGTCCGCATCACTCGAGGCACGTCCCCTGACAGGCATTACCTGAACTGCCACTTGAGCTACGCCTACCACGATTTCTCGTACGCCTGACCTGAAGGATGACTGCCCTCCACAGACCGTGGCACCGACTGGAAACGACTTGGCAGAAAAAAAAACATCATAGCGTAACAACTCATCCGTTGCGAGCGGCCTCCAATAAGCTACGTACCGCATACATCTGGCTCAATGATTCGGCCACCGACCCTACAACTACCCGGCGCTTGCGACACCGCAAGTCGACCAAGCCATGGAATAGCCGGTGGACCCACAGTGGGGTACATCACTGACAAACGACATCGATCCATGTGACGCCACCATCCACTACAAGGTTTTCAACATGTTCCCCAGCACCACGTTCTCCAATCACGCGGAGATCGGGATAACCGAGGGCATCAAGCACTACAACACGCACATAGAGAAAGAGAAATAATCTTTCAACTCGAGCAACACGGAAGGCCGAACATCGCACCAAGTGCGGCACCTGTGTTCCAACAGCATGATCAACCTAGAATTCTACACGGACAGCATATCCGAAAAGAAGCTGAGGTACTCGACTGCATATCTCCCATAAGCAAGCGATTTGACCCCAACTTCGCTAAACCAGCGGCATGCGCACCCGACAAGCCCAAGCAGGGCGTCGAGCCCTGCAGCCTCATCAAGGAGTACACATACGCGGCACTTGAAGTCTGACCAATATACGAACCGACCAACACACCAAAGGGGTGGATGAAGACGCTGTAACACCATCCCTACACCATCGCGCACCTGGGCCAGACCAACGACAGGTGGAAGAAGGAAACCACAGGGTATGGAAGTTTGCGGAGGCCAACTGAGCATGGCCTCGGTGAGGCCAGGCGTGACTCACCGAGGCCCCACTCGGCTCACCGAATTCCCACTCGGCCTCACGTCCAAACGACACGAACCTGCTGCACCCCCCCCCCCGCCACACACCCCGCCTCCCGGGTCCGCGCGGGATCGGCGGGGGCCTCACCGCAGTGAATATCTGAAGGACGATCGGCTGCATGAGCGCCTCGGGGCAGGGGGGGGACGCGAGGAGGACCAGTGCAAACCCAAGACGCAGCATCGATGTTGCAATACATCCTCCCTCCAAGTTCTCTCTCTTCATAGACTCCTGCAATAATTGATTTTCATTGCGGGAAATACCCCATTGGAAAACGCACGTCTCAGAATCATCAGCCGTGCCAACGAAGCATTCCTGGGAGTTCAACGCCGCATACCAACGCGACTGTTGCGTCCTGACAGCCCTAAATCCTGACGCGTGTCATGCCACCACTTCTGGGATTTCGGCCATAAGAACCCTTGAATATGTCGTTGACGTGTTAAAAGAACGTGCGCGGCGTTGAATCGAAATCCTCATTGTGAAAAGGCCCGGTACGAACTTAATAACAACAATGTGAACACGGCCTACCCTCCATCCGTGAAGCGGTTGCCAACTTTGAAGACGAATGCGCGCGGCGCTAAGGCGCCCTCCGCGTGCTGAAACGGGGAACCAGTTGCAAACTTGCAAGACGAATGTGCGCGGCGATACGGCGAGAACCACGTGCTGAAAACTAAACGCCCTCCATCAATGAACCTCTTGCCACCTTTCAAAGCGAATGTGCGCGGCGCTTGGGCGAGAGCCACACTGCTGCACACACACACACACACACGAAACTGAGGGGCCATGGGTGGCGAGGGGAGACGCCCAGTGCGCCCTACGGACACATCTGGGACTTTGACAGGGACGAGCTGGTTGTAAGGAGCAGCGGTGGAGCAGGAGGAGGGCGAGCGAAGGCGCCCCCCCTCTCGAGGAGGGGCAGTAGGGCCGAGGAGGACGAGGAGGGACGGAACCCACGAAGGCGCCCCTGACCTCGAGGGGATCATCGGCTTCGCCACCTTCCTCGCTGCTCCTGATCCCCTTCCCCCCCCTCCCTCCTGCTCGACCATCGTTCCCCTCGTCCCCTTCCTCCTCCCTCCTCTTTCTCCTGCCCTCCTCCCCTCGATGGATGGGAGGGGAATGGGAGGGAAGCAGACAAATATTATCATGGAAGCAGCGGGTCCTGAGGCAAACGGGTCCTGGATCCTGGGGCCGCCTCCCAGAACGAGACGTCCTTCCTGAGCGGTTTCATGTCAGTCGTAGGCCCCGTGGAGGGCCCCAGGAGCCCGATGTTTGTTTCCTCTCTGGGCTAAGCCATGCTTGTGCATCACCTGAGTCGCTCCTTCGCTACCTGCTGTCTGGCCCACTGACCGCGGCCTGGAGCTTGCCCCTCGGCAGCCTCCTCAAGCATTCTCTTGCCGTGGTCACTCCGCGAGCCACGGCGAGAAACCCCAGCACCCGCCTCCCCTCAGGACCCATCTCCCCCCAGGACCCACGAGAGGCAGGCGGCACGGTGCGAGGCGCAGGTGGGGCCGACCAGCCATAACTGGGGGAGCTGTGGTCCTTACGCCCTCTGGGGGAACCCATCGCACCGACGATCCCTCGAGAGGGTCGAGAGGGGTGTCGAAATCGATGGCCACCCCAGGGGGGTAAGGAAACACAGCTCCCCCAGTTGTGGCTGGCCTGCGGGGCCTGCGCCTGTCCCGCCCCTCGGGAGGCGGCGCGCGGCTCACCGCGGGGAGGGGGAGGCGGGGCGAGCGGGACGTGGAGGACGGCGAGGGCGGGCGCAGGCGCCTGTCAATCCGACGAGCGAGGGGGGGAGGGGAGGCCCCCCCCCCCCCCCTCGCGGACGAGGAGGAGCAGGGCGGACGAAGGCGCCCCCCCCCTCCCCTCGGGGAGGAGGGGGAGAGAAGACCAGTGTAAACTTAGGTCGGGCATGTCTTCCCACGTGCGGGTGTTGAACGAACAATAGAACATATCCACTACAATACTCAAGGATAACAGAAAAAGATCAAAGAGTCGTCCCCAGACAATGTTTGACTGCTTCTGAACCGTCCTCCTGTAGATGGACATGCCCGACTTAACCGTAAACCCAAGACTCAACAGAGGTGTTGGAAGAAACCCTCTCTCCAAGCTCCCCCTTCGTAGGCTGCTACGAAGGCTCATTTCCACTCAGGGAACTGCCCCGTCAAGAAACAACCGCTGGAAGATCCTGAAGCGAGCCGGAACAGCATTCTCCGAACTTACACGCCACGAATCAACATCACTATTGCGTCTTGACGATCTCGAATCACACCAGTAACCCATTCCTGGGACTTCAACACCGCGAGTCCGCGAATCAAGGAAACTGCTGCGCCCTGAAAGTCCTGATCCGCTCCGGATCACACAATTTCTGATACATTAACGATGGGATCCTGTGAAACTCGCGCAACCTCTTGGGACGACTGCGCGTGGCGCTTAGGGGAGAGCCACGTTTTGAAAACGGCCCGCCCCCAATCCGTAAAACTCTTGCATTGAGGTTTGCTTTGAGCAGGGACCGACCGTCCCAGCATTCCTATAGGCCTACAACGATATGTTCTTAGAACCCAAGAATGTTCTAATAACAAATTCAAAATTCGTCGAGCATAAACCCGATGTGTTAAAGCAAGACAATCTCAGCCAGAGATGTTCTAAGAACATTTCGTGGGTCTCACAAGAGGTTCTCAGAACATTATTTGGTAGGCCTATAGGCGAGCTGGGACGCTTCGCCACTGCTTGTATGCTCGCGCACGTCCCCTTGGGAAGTGTGTCGTGAGCGTGGCTAGGAGCTCGGAGGCGGGCGCCGTCGCTGCTGCTGGCGGAGGCGTTCGCGTCCACGCCCTCCTCCTCGCGTTCGTCCTCCTCCTCGTGCGCGGCGGCGGGGTCCCTCTCCAGGCGGTCGTCCTCCTCAAAATCGGGGCACTCGGCGTCGGAGTCCACCTCCTTGAGGGCCGGCTGGGCCGCGACGTCGTTGGAGTCCTCCCCGTACTCGGCATCCGAGTCCTCAATCTCCTAGGAAGCATCCTTGCACTCGGGGTGTGGCTCCTCTTCGTACTCGGCGACGGCGATGTCGGATGCGGATGCGGCGGATGCGGATGCGCTGCCGTCGGACATTTGCGCCGAGAAAAGCCCCTTCCGCTGTTACTAGAACTTGGACCGCAGTCGGGGAAGCGACACCTCCCCTCGTTGCCCCGGTCCCTGCATTATGGCCAGCACAGACTGGGCTGGTGGCATCTGGGACCAGGGTAATAGATGCTGTCGGCATCGCTTAAGTTGACGTCGGCGCTTGCGGCGTGGGCGTCGCTGTGGGCGACGGTGCTGTCGATCTGGACGACTGTGGACCTGCAGGTGGGCTGGTTTCGGAACTTGATGCTGGCGGTGGCGCTGGTGTAAGAACCGCCGGCATCGTTGATGGCGCGGGCAATGGCAGCCACGTCAGCTCCGGAAGATATTTCAGCCCGTCGTCGCACTGACGGTATGAAAGAAGATGGCATGGGAAGCCTCACCTCAGACGAGAACAACATGTCTCGTATTGTCATGGCGCTGTCGTCGATGGCGCTGGCGTCATTCAGGCTGTGGGTGGCGTGGGCTGCGGCGCGGAGGAGCTGGCGTGTGCCTCGCCTGGGCACGGCGAGCGGGGCGCGCACACGTTCCAATCGTTCGCCAGGCGCGCGCCTCTCCCCCTTCTTTTCCAACTCCACCTCGCCCTCCTTCTCCCCCGCCTCCACCTCCCCCTCCTCATCTTCCTCCTCCTCGTCCTCCTCTTCCTCCTCCTCTTCCTCCTCCTCCTCCTCCTCCTCCTCCTCCTACTCCATCCCCCTCTTCGCCTCCACCCCCGTCTCGCCCTTGCTCTCCTGTCGTATTTCTCCTCCTCCTCCTCTTCCCTCTCCTCCCTTCTCCTCCTCCTCCTCCTCCTCCTTACCTCTCCTCCTCCTCCTCCTCCTCCTCCTCCTCCTCCCTCCTCTCCTCTTCCTCCTCCTCCTCCTCCTCCTTCTCCTCCTCCTCATCGTTCCTCCTCCTCCTCCTCCTCCTCCTCCTCCTCCTCCTCCTCCTCCTCATCGTGCCCTGCTCCTCTTGCTTCCCCTCAGCCCCCTCGCCTCCCTCCTGTCGTATTCCTTCTCCTCCTGCTCCTCAGCTTCATCCTCCTCCTGCTAGCCTCCTACTCTGCCCTCCCCTCTGCTTCCTTCCTCCTCCTCCTCCTCCTTCTCCCTCTCCTCCTCCTCCTCCTCCTCCTCCTCCTCCTCCTCCTCCTCCTCCTCCTCCTCCTCCTCCTCCTCCCTCCTCCTCCTCTCCTCCTCCTCCTCTCCTCCTCCTCCCTCCTCCTTACCCTCCTCCTCCTCCTTACCCTCCTCCTCCTCTCCTCCTCCTCCTCTTTTGTCCTGCTCCTGCTCCTCCTCTTCTCCTCCTCTTCCCTTTCCTCCTCCTCCCTTTCCAACCTCCTCCTCCTCCGCGTCCTCCTCGTATTCCTCTCCTCCTCCGCCTCCTCCTCCTCCTCTCCTGGCTTCCCCACGGCCCCCGCCTCGCCCTTCCTCTCCTGCCGTATTTCTCCTCCTCCTCCTACTCCGCCGCCTACTCTTCCCTCCCCTTCTGCCTCCTCCTCCATGTCCTCCTCCTCCTCCTGCACCTCCTCCTCCTCCTCCTCGCCCTCTTCCTCCGCCTCCTCCTCCTCCTCGCCCTCTTCCTCCGCCTCCTCGTCCTCCTCGCCCGCCTCGTCCTCCTGGTCCTCCTGGTCCTCCTGGTCCTCCTCCTCCTCCTCCTCCTCCTCCTCCTCCTCCTCCTCCTCCTCCTCCTCCCCTCCCTTTCCCCCCTCCCCCACCCAAGAGCCCCTCCGTTCCGGCTCGCACGGGATGGGCGCCTCCCGTGTCGGCCCAGGCCTCGGGCCCCGCAGGCTCCAGGAGAACAAGTCCCCGTCCTGCGCGTCGCGGACGGGGCCCTCAGATCAAGGGAGCGGGAAAGGATCGATGCCCGAGGAGGAGGGAGGGAGGAGGGGGAAGCTCGAGGGTTAGGAGGCAACTACTGGGAGGTTCTCGTCGGAAAGATTAAGGAGGATTAGGCCCCATTTGGGAGCTGTTACGCCGGAGTGGGCCTCGGAGTAAGTGGGATTAAGCCGGATTAAACGGCATTAAGCGGGATGAAGCCGGATTAAGCGGGATTAAGCTGGATTCAGCCAGATTCCGGACCAGGGCCAAAACAGAATTTGACCTCCCAGAAGTTGTATCCGCATGGGAGGGAGGAGGGGGAAGCTCAAGGGGGACGAGGGAGGGGGGGGACCGTCTGGTCTTGTGCACCAGACTTCCTCGCGGCGCGAAGCGAGAACAATCGCGACGGCGGCCTAAGGCCATTTCCAGCTCCAGGGGGCCCTCACAAGGCTCCGCGGCCGTCCAAGCCAGACTCAGGACGAAACACTGGTCACGTGGAATGCGCCGAGATTTCTGGGGGTCGACGTTCTGAACAGATCTTCCGGCCTCTTGGGGGCTACTTGGCGTGTGATAGGGACGAGGAAAAGGGGGATGGGGGGGTGATCTGGAGGGCGAGGACAACGAGGAGGATTGCGGCTCGAGGAAGAGGATGGGGGGGAGGGTGGAACGAGGAGGAGGACCAGTGCAATCGCAAGACTGATCAATGATGTTGGAATACATCCTCCCTCCCTCTGCACAAACCCCTACAAAAATTAATCTCCACTGAAGGTAATGCACCGCTGAGGGACAACCGTGTGAAAATCCCGAAGCGTCCCAACATCGCTATCAAGACTTCAACGCAAAGAATCAACCTGAAGGTTGCGTCTTGGCGATCCAGAATCGCGCCAGAACGCCAAAATAGGGACTTCAACGCCGCGAACTAACGTACATGCTGCGCGCTGACAATCCTGAATCGTTACAGCAAGAAAGCATGTATGATACTGTAGCCCTGAAAACCATTGAACATCCTGCATCTTGCAGGTTGTTGAAATGAACGTGCGCGGCGAGAATGTGAGAACCACATTTTGAGAAGTAGCCGACAATGCGCGCGGCGCTCAAACCAACACCACATTTGGGAATCCAGACGCCCTCAATCCGTGAAACTCTTGCGAATTGTTTTGAGACTGCGCGGGGCGCTGAAATGATAACTAACCACACATTCAAAACCAACCGCCCTCAATCCGTGAAACTTCTGCGAAAGCTTAAACGCGAACATGTGCGCGGCGCTAAGGCGAGAACCACAGTTTGGAAACCACCCGCCCTCAATCGGGGCAACTCTTCCGAAACGTATAAAACATGTGCACGGCACTGAGGCGAGAACCACATCTTGAAAACAACCCGCCCTCAACCCGTCCCCCCCCTTTGATCGATGGCCTCCAGGATGGCCCGGAGAGGCTCCCCAGAGCTCCGCGCGAGGTGAAAAAAAAGCAGGATGCCTGCGTCCTGCCTATTGGGAAACATAAAAAACAACCAGTAGACCCGCCGCCGGGGGCGGCAGCGGGAGCAGGTCCAGGCCGCAAGCCCTCTAAGGGCTGCGAGGGCGTGCAGTGGGTGAGCCAGGTGGCCGCCTGCCAGCGCAGCTCTGGCGCGGGCTGGGAGAAGGAGGGGCGGGGGCTCTCTGCACCAGCAGGGGCTCACCAAGACCACCGCCAAACGGAGACCTCGTGGGGGGCGGAAGGGCGTCGGGGGCCCCAAGAGGGCTCCAAGAGGGCCCCAGGGCCCTCCAACAAAAGCCTCAAGAGGACCCCGACATCCCCCCAACGAGCACCAAGATGGCTCCAAGAGGGCATACGATTCCAAGTTTTTCTCCAAGATGGCTCAAGATGGCCGACGATGGTTCACTATAGCTTCTGGCACACCTCCAAGAGGCCCGACGAGGCCAACAAGACGGTTCCAAGTGCTCTCGGAGCCCCCTCAGACACCCCCAAGAGGCCCAAATCCATGAAACACCTGAGAGAAATCACATATGTTTGATCGCCTTTTCGCTTCTGGTGCGCGTTTAGAGCCTCAAGATGGCCCCGAGATGGACCGAGAGAGGCCCAAGAGGGGCCAAATCAAGCCTCCAGACGGCTCCAAGAGCGCACAAGAAGGGCGGCCCAAGAGCGCCCTAAGAGGGCCCCAAGAGGCAGTTTTCATGGCCCCAAGGGGGGGGGAGGGGGGGGGCAAAATTTAGGTTCCCCCCCTCGGCCCCTCGGGTCCGATGGCCTCCAAGATGGCCCCAAGAGGCCCCTCAAGACTCCCAAGGGACCGACCCCCTAAGAGGGCCCCAAGAGAGCCCCAAGACATCCCAAAAGAGTCCCAAGAGAGCCACAAGATCCCCCAAACAAGTCCCAAGAGGGCTCTAAGAGGCGATTTTGAGGGCTCTGTCCTCGTCCTCGTTGTCCTCCCTCCGTCCTCGTCCTCGTCCCCGTCCTTGCCCTCATCATCTTACTGTTCCTTCTTTTCCTCTTCGTCGTCGTGGTCGTCGTGGCCGTCGTCGTCGCCGTCTTCTTCCTCCTCCTCCTCCTCCTCCTCCCTTCGCCCTCACGCGGGCTCCAAGGATGACCCGACGAGGCCCTCCAGGGCCAACCCCCTGCTCCCAGAGATCTCCCTGCTCATCCTGGTCGCCCGCTTCGTCTGACCACATGTGTCTCCTCGCCCCTCCTCTTGTCCACCCTCGTGGGCACGGTTCCCGAATGGGCTGGTGAGATTGCGTGAAGCGTGACGAGCTGCCTGCTCCCAGCGATATCCAACGAATTGCTGGCGACGGCCCCAGCCCAGCGACAGGTATCCTGCCAGGAGGCCCGAGGCACGCGTGGCCAGGTCCACCGGAGACCGCACGCAGGACACACGCTGCGAGGCGGGGAGCTACCCAGTTCTGCCGCCCGGGGGCCCGACGTCCTGGGACCCATGCTGCAGGAGGGAGGGGGGCGGCGGAC
Source organism: Prorocentrum cordatum (assembly GCA_963575745.1). Lineage (NCBI taxonomy): Eukaryota > Dinophyceae > Prorocentrales > Prorocentraceae > Prorocentrum > Prorocentrum cordatum. The sequence goes on from CAUYUJ010007180.1 coordinate 354,843, forward strand.
ATGGATGTTCGGGTCGGGCGAAAGGGGGGGACAGCAAAGGGGGGGTTTGAGAATCAGCTCACGTAGCAGATTTTCCCGGCGCCTCCCGGCGCCGGAGTCGGCTATGTATCGAGGAATGGGCCCCTCGGTGAGGCCGAAACCAGCTGCACGCAGCAAATTTCGTCCCCCCACCCCTTTCCTCATCCCCCCCCCCTTTTCGTCCGGCCCGAGCTGTGCTTGGGACCCCTGGGGCCCAATCCATCCCCTCCACCTGCCCAATTTGACCCCTGGGCCCAATTTGGACCCCTGGGGCCCAATTTGGACCCCTGGGGCCCAATTTGGACCCCTGGGGCCCAAAGGTCGTACCCCCCCCTTTCCCAATCCCCCCCCCTTTCGTCCGGCCCGAGCTGTGCTTGTGAGACCCCCGGGGTCCCATCCACACCCTCCACCTGCCGAGAGGTCCCCGAGGATCGATCCCCCGGGCGGTGGTGCGGACAGACCCTCACGTCGGACATGCTCACACCTCAGAAGCCCGCGCGCTGGGTAGACATCTGGCCACGTCACGTGCAGTCAGCCAGCTCCTGCCCGGGCTGGCCACGTCACCCGCAGCCAGCTTCCCGGCAGCCACGGCGACGACAGCAGCAAGAGAGGCAGCGACGGCAGTGCCGGAGACGAGAAGAAGAAAACACGTCATAAACAGAAACTGTTGGCGCTCCGCGCGGATCTCTCGGATCCGCGCTGCACCCCCCTCCCTGGCGCGCGGAGCGCGTCAGGGGCGGCGCCGGAGGCGCCGCCAGGGGGGGCCCAACGCGGATCCAAGACAGCCGCGCGCAGGGCCACGAGTTTATGTGAATGTCGTCTTTGTTTTCCTGTTCTCTCTCCTTCGAGAGAGGACGTGCAGAGCAGCGTCTTGCGGAGCCGGAGGAGGCGCACCGCACGGCCTGCGGGCGGAGCCCGTCCTCCGCCAGCGACGTGACCACATACGTGGTGTCCTGGGCGCGCAGCACGGACGCCGCACCGCAGGAGAGGGAGGCCGCCCCCAGGGGCCGATCCAGGAAATCCGCGCGGACTCTCTGAAGACTGGCGTTAGGTCGGGCATGTTCCCCCTAGAAGCGGATTTTGGACGAGTAAAAACAGTTCCAATAGCATTTCGGGACTATGTTTGCATTGTCCTCCTCTGGAGGGACATGCCCGACTTCAAACTGGTGCTCGTGCGCCAATTTCCCCGTCGAGGGATGTGGACTGGGGAATGCAGCAGGTACCAAAATCGGCACTCCCCAGACCTCGCCCGTGGTGCGTTCTGATCAGGATCTCGGGGAGAATCCAGCCGTGCTGACGAGGGCCTACCAGGTGGGCCAGAACGGCGAGCACGAGGGAAGGGTAGAGATATCGGTACCCTGTCCTCCTCGGAGGGACGAGGCGAGGTGGCGGCGTGGTTTACCCTCCTCCTCCAATAGTAAAGGGCTCCCAGATGGTGTCGTAGATGAGGTCAAAGATCTCGCCGCATCGCCGATGCAGCAGCGACGCACGCGTGGAGAAGGTCGGGCTCCTCATGGAGCCGCATCGCCGATGCATCGGCAATGTAGCGCGATCCTCCGACACAATATACTCCGACACCATCTGGGAGCCCTAGAAACACCCCCCCCTCTGCGCTGCAGCAGACGGGCGGCATCCTGCAACGAGCGGTGCCCACTCTGGTTTTCTTCATAAGCGTGGGGGGTACCCCCCCGACGGGGGTCAACCTCGCCTCGTCGTCGCGCCACGACGGGCGTCGGAGCGCCTTCGGCGCGCGGTGGCTGCCCGCGACGGGGGTCGACGTGGGGCTGTCGGTGGGGGTGACGCCCCCCCCGACGCTTATTAAGAAACTCGGCGAACGCTGCCGCGAGATGGATCTGGTAGAGGGCTCGGGGCCAGGGCTGGGCCTCACAGAGTCTTTCCCGGGGCTCGCGGCCAAATGTTTTGTCACCAGCGCAGGGGCGGCCGAGGTGGCAGAGGAGGGAAGAAACGACGGACGAAGGGACAGCACGGTTGTCTTCCAACGAGGCAGTTCCCTCAGTAGAAATAAACCGGAACCGTTGTAGGGACCCATGAAGAGGGAGCTTGGTTGGAGGGAGGGTTTCTTCGAGCATCGTCAACGACTCTTGGGTTTCCACTGGTGCTCCTCCTCCTCCTCCTCTTCCTCTTCTCCTCCTCCTCCTCCCCTCCTCCTCCTCCTCTTCCTCCTCGTCCTCCCCCTCCTCTTCCTCCTCGTCCTCCTCCTCCTCCTCCTCCTCGTCCTCCTCCCTCCTCCTCCTCCTCTCCTCCTCCTCCTCCTCCTCCTCCTCCTCCTCCTCCTCCAGCGGGCGCGCAGCGGGGCAGGAGTGGGCACGACCGGCGGCCCACGCGTGCACTCCGCCGCCCGCCCGGGGCCCGCGCAGCCCCGCGGGCAGGCAACCGGCTCAGCCCCCCCCCCGGGCGCCCACGACCGCACGCTCGCGAGCAGAGGCGTCGTCCAGCGCACTATTCGGGGATGGACAGACCCCCCTTTAGTAAAACGTGGTTTAGTGAAAACGACCTGAGGCCCAAACCTGGCGGGCGCAAGCCTGGAAAATAACGGCCACGGCGCCCTCTCGAGAACCGAAAACGGACAAGTCACTAATCGACGTGTCACTGTTGGGGGTTCTGTCCACCCCCGAACTATAGCGGCTGCGCAGAGCTGGCTCGAGGTGCTCCACGGCAGGCAGAGCGGCAAGAGAAGGCGTGAGGAGGATCAGGCTCGACAGCGGCTGCGCAGAGTTGGCTCGAGGTGCTCCGCGGCGGGCAGAACGGCAACAGAATACGTGAGGAGGATAGGATAAGGCTCAACAGCAGCTGCGCAGAGTTGGCTCGAGGTGCTCCGCGGCGGGCAGAACGGCAACAGAATGCGCGAGGAGGATAAGGGTGACCCCACTCTTCTTGCTGCTGCTGTTGCTGCTGCTGCCGCAAGACCGAACACCGGCTGGACCCACAGCGAAACACGGGCTGACCGAAACGATGCCTGGAGGAACGCGGCGGCGCAGCAGCCGACGGAACTGGGGAAACTAAAAAATACACCTCTCCCGGGTGCGTTCTGACAAGGTTTTCGAGGCGAATCCAGCCGTGGCCTCCCAGGAGGCACAAGGAGGCGAAACGAGGGGCGGGTAGCGGAATCGATACATCTTTCTCTTTTGAGGGAAGCGGCGGCGCAGCAGCCGACCGAAACGAACCGACCACCGACCGAATGCGGCCGACTGCGATCAGCGCCATATGCGAGATCATTCGAGGCCATTCCGAGGCAATCCGAAGCCATTCCGAGGACAGGACATCTGAAATCATTCGGAAATCATCCGACGCCTTTCCGAGGCCATCCGAGACCATTCCAAGGCCATTTCGAGACCATCCGGACCCACTCCGAGGCTGCGAGGCCACCTGGAAGATGAACGCATGCAGCAGGAATCGAGACAGTGGAGGGCCCCCGCAGATTCTACGCAACCGACCGAATGCTGCCGACTGCGAGGCAGCCGAACCGCCCGAAGCGCGGACGCACGCTAGGTGGCGACATCCGAACACTACCTACACCAAGCATCGGTTCTCCTCCGTCGATGGGCAGCGGGGGTAGGGTTCGGACTTCGCTACGTGTTCGACGCATTTCGAACCCTACCCTCGCCGCCCATCGAGTTGCCTGCATCGCTGATCGGCGAGGGTAGGGTTCGGAGTTGTAGCGAAACCAAAGAAGTACCGATCCCGCTGCTCCCCGCACCTCCCCTGGTGTGCGTTCTGACCAGGGCCTCGAGGCGAATCCAGCGGTGGCGACGAGGTGGCCTCCCGGATGGCCCAGGAAGGGTGAAAACAAAGGAAGGGCAGCGGTCTGGGCACCTGCTTCTCCCCGGACAGACCCCCGCCGCCCATCGAGCTGCCCGAGTCGTTGATCGATGCTGTCAGAGTTCGGACTTCGCTGCCGAGCCCGGCAGCCGAAGCGCCCGAAGCGCGGCCGCCCGTGCACCTCGCCCTCCTCGGGGCCGAGGCGAGCCGGAGTGCCGCGGTGCTCGCCGCACGCCTCCCCGGCCCTCCCTGCCGAGGCGTGCGGTGCCGGGGCCCCTCCCCCCTCGGGGCCCCCGGCGTCGGCTCGTCACCGCCGCAGTCGCCCAACCAGCCAACCCGTGTGGGAAGGACGCGCGGCGAGGCTGCGAGGGCCTCGGCGGGCCCTGTCGACGCTCTGCGAGCGGGGCGCGGCCAGCGAAAGTGGCCAGGGATGGGCCCACAGGGAGGGATGCGACCTGCAACCCTGGAACACCGCTTCTCCTCCTCCTCCTCCTCCTCCTCCTCCTCCTCCTCCTCCTCCTCCTCCTTCCCCTCCTCCGTCCTCCTCCTCCTCTCTCCTCACCTCCTCCTCCTCCTCCTCCTCCTCCTCCTCCTCTCCTCCTCCTCCTCCTCCCTGTGCCGCTGACTGTGGGGCCCATTCGCCCCTCCATCCCCCCGGGCCCACGACGTTCGCGCGTGGTCCGCGCGCAGTCCCCTAATAGGGCAAACCTCCCGACTGCTTGCTGCAACTCGTGGGAGCCTCCATGCCATCTTGCCGGCTCTGCGTCGCTACTCCATGAACTTCGTAATAAAAGGGAGGGGGGGTCTGGACCCCTCAAGACAAGCCATTTTCAGAACTCAGACCACGCCCGTGGGAGAACCCTCCAATACATCGCGTCCCCAGACCCCCCCCGGCCCTCCAAGATAGCCTGGGAGAATAGACCTCCCCCCCCCGAAATGAGACCCCCCTCCCTTTATTACGAAGTCTGGAGTAGTCGACGCTAATCTCGACGGCAAGTCTGCGCTGTCTCATCGATTCCTAGACGCTAGCGGAAGCCAATGCACCCCAAAGACTGCCTTTCGAGGACATGGGAAGCTCCCATGAGTTGCGACTGAACCCGACACCAAGTTTGCTGAACAAGGCTGCGTTTGTTCTGCAAGTTTAGCCTCAGATGGGCGCCCGGCCAGCTGTCTCCACGACGTCTCCCACCCAGGGCGGCTCCAAGAGCCCCAAGAGCACCCATTGGAGGCCCCCCCATCAGAGCCCCAGATCTCCCCAAGGGAACCCTTTTGAGCCCAATCGAAGTATGAGTCCATCCAGCTGCAAAGTGGACTCGGGTTCGAGCCCGTTCGGCTGCCGACCGGTCCAGATTCCCACCCCCCTTTTGCGAATTGAGCCTGTCTGGCTGCCCAGTCGGCGGCCGAATCGGCTCAGACGCCGAACGGGCACAGAAAGAGATCCCCAGAGACCCAGAGACTCCTCGGAGACACCCAGGGGGCCTTCAAAGCAAGGCTGGATAGGGTGGCATTAGAAAATCAGAGCGTAGCAAAACTGCGATGTTTCGTCAGCTTTCTTTTGTGCCGCCACCTGCACACCTGAACTGTTCGCTCGCATCTGCCGCCGTGCCGTGTGTGTGTGCCGATGACCACGATGAGCAAACAGGACGGCCGAGGGGGCAAGCGGAAAATGACGAGTAAGGGGAGGGCGGGCGGGGAGTCAGGATGAGGAGAGCGAGAAGTGGCGGCGGGCAGGAGCTGGCAAGGTAACAAGAGGGTGGTGGGCATCTGAGAAGGGCCTTGGATGGTTCGGGGCATGTGGTTTCGAAAAGACTGTTTTTCAACGGGGGGCTAAGAGATGCTGACACCGCTGCTCCCCGGACCTGTCCCAAAAAGTGCACTCTGACAGAGGCTGCAAGGCAAATCCAGCCGTGACGACGCTCGACGGGTGGCAGTATTGGTGCTCCCCCCCGACCCGGAAGTCTCGACACGCTCCCTGGGGCCACTTTTCTGTCCTGGATCGTTGTTTGACGCTTCAGGGCCCTGAAGACGGCCCCTGCATGCAACAGTGGCACCTAATAACAAACAAACAGACAAAAAAAAAACAAAAAACACAATCCAGAACAAAGCAAGCAACAAGCAACACTACAACAAAACAGGAACAACATGGGGGCAAAGGAACAAAAAAAAAAAACAGGTACACAAACAGGGAAACATCACCAAGCATGCAACAGTGGCACCTAATCGCCGCCTCCCTTTCGTCAGAACGTCGGAGGTCCGGGCCTGGAGAGGAGGAGCCTCTGGGGGGCAACAGCAGCAACTTTTCGAGCTGCGCGGCCCCTCTGATCCTTGCTGCACGTCCGCGCGCGCGCTGCGCGAGCGCAACTGCGACAGGCGTAACGGGGTGGGCAGCGGCAGAGGCGGATCCTTTACCCTTCCCTCGTTCTGCTGTGTTGCTGCTGGACATCGCCAGAGCAACAGAACCCCGACGGGTGCGAGCTCTTGGTGCTGCTGGACATTGCCAGAGCATCGAAACCGATTCCCGTTTCCCCCCTTCCCAGAGATGGACAGAGAGCTGGGTTGGTTCCCTGGGGCCTCCTGGCGCCGGGAGGCGCCCATGTCTCGAGGACTGACTACCTACCAGACCACCCCAACCCAACCCGAAGACCCGAATCTGACCCGAATTTCGGGTCGTGGGGGGTACGGGTTCCATGTATTTTGACAATGTCCCCCGACCGCCCCACACTGGAAATGGAGGGCAAATTGAAGCCTTCGGGTTGGGATGGGATGGTTTGGTGGGTCGTGAAGGACTGGGCTCGGCAACGGGGCGGGAACCTGCTGCCTTCCTTTCCCTGTCCTACCTTTTTGTCCGGCCCTCCTCCTCCTCCTGCTCCTCCTCCTCCTCCTCCTGCTCCTCCTCCTCCTCCTCCTGCTCCTCCTCGTATTCCCTCCTCCTGTTCCCTCCTCCCTCCCTCCCAGGGATGGACAGAGCATGCATCAACCAGCCCCTCCCCCCCCTGTGGCCAAAAGGAGAAGGAACAGCGGCGGAGGGATGTAACCAGTGCTCCAGAGGTCTGGCCCTCCCAGGCCGACGGGCAACAGTTCCCCACCCCCCACCGTTGCCCGTCGGCCTGGGAAGAAAAAAAAAAAAATAAGGGGCCAAGACCTCTGAGCACTGGTTACATCCATCGCCCGCTGTTCTTCTCCGTTTGGCACAGGGTGGGGGAGGGCTGGTCTCTCGGGAGGCTACGGTTACGCACGACTCTGTCCCATCTCTGGGGGGAGGGGCAGGAGGAGGGAGGAGGGAGAGGGAGGAGGAGGGCGAGGTAGGAGGAGGAGGAGGAGGAGGAGGAGGAGGAGCAGGAGCAGGAGGATGCATCGACCTGGAACCGGCAATCCATCGTCGACGGGCCCCCGACAGCGAAACCGCACCCTCCCGGGCGGGTAAGGGGGACATCGGGCCCCCCTCTCGGCGATCCGTGGGCGCTTGGGGGTCGACGCGTCCCTGCGCCTGCCCCCTCCGTCGCTGCCCCCGGCCGGCCCCGCCCCCAGACAGGCCAAGAGCTGCCGGCCGCTCCTCCTCCTCCTCCTCGTCCTCCTCCTCCTCCCTCCTCCTCCTCCTCCTCCTCCTCCTCCTCCTCCTCCTCCTCCTCCTCCTCCCCCTCCTGCTCCTCCTCCTTCTTCGCCTCCTCCTCCTCCCCTCGGCCCTCGCATCGGGGGGCCGTCCACCGCGAGAGCCTGCGCCGCTCGCGCCCAGGGGCCATCCTGGGCCCAGGATTCGTGCACAGCCCCCTCCTGGGACATCCCTGGGGGGGGCGGGGGCAACAACTTCAGGTCGAGCGTGTCCTCCTACAGGCGGGTTTTGGACGAAACATCAAAAAGATACTCCAAGAGAAGAAAGAACGGCATAAACAGAAACAGTTGGCGTTCCGTGCAGACTTCTTGGATCTCCGCTGGACCCCCCTCCCTGGCGCACGGAGCGCGCCAGGGGCGGCGCCAGAGGCGCCGCCAGGGAAGCCCGGCGCAGATCCAAGAAATCCGCGCGGCACGCAACATAGTTTGTGTATATGGCGCTTTTTCTTCTTCGACTGACCAGGGAGGTGTGCACGCCGACTCTGGGCCCACGGTGAACCTGGCCACGATCGGTGCAGATATGCACAAGTGACGACGATGTCGGAGGCCTGGGCCTCCTCCCTCCTCCTCCTCCTCCTCCTCTTCTTCCTCCTACTCCTCCTCCTCCTCCTCCTTCTCCTTTTCATCCTGCCCCACCTCCTCTTCCTCTTCCTCTTCTTCCTCCTCCTCCTCCTCTCCTCTTTTCATCCTTCTCCTCCTTCTCTTTCTCCTCCTCTTCCTCCTCATCCTCATCCGTCTCTCCTTTTTTTTTCCCTCTCCTCCTCTTCCTCCTCCCGTCCGACGTGCGGATCTTTTCAAAACGAAGTCCCCAAGAACCCTGGCTGGCCCTTCCACCAGGGCCAGAACTGGCTTCTCATCCCGAGTAGCTTTGTCGACGGCCGCGGGGGCAGACACCGGCCACAAGAGGTCGACTACGTCAGAAGAGATCGATATCTCTGCAGTGCAATATGAGTTGTCGTCGTCGTCGTCGTCGTAGTCTCCCTTCAGGGTCGGCGGCACAGGCCGTAAGGCCTTCGCAATACGGCATAAAAGACCGATATCTCTGCTATGCGATACGAGTCCGAGTCTGGGGGTCGAAAAGTCGGCCCCGTGACGTATCCTGCTAAGCCTCACCGATCCTGGCAAGGAGCCGATCATGTGCCCAGGCTCTGAGTCTACGTCTCCCTGGCCAGACCAGGCGGCACACCGACCTCGAGCCCATTGTCAGAAACCGACAGCGGCCGCTGTTGGGCAGGGGGCTCTGTCTTCAAAGGACAACGTCCGCGGCGGCGCGGACAGCGACTCCTGCTCAAAATGAACAGGAACTGCTGGTCGGCATTGTACCCATTCGTCCCGACGGTTCAACATGAACATGAACTTTCCGTACCTATTTCGATCGTCCCGACGCACATTTCCTCCACCATCGGCTCGCCCGACTCGGAGGGCCGCGCGACACAGCGACGGCTCTCCTACCGTTAGGTCGGGCATGCCCCCCTACAGGCGGACTTTAGACGAAAAAAACACATTCTGAAAACATGCCTAACAACTACTCGAAAAATAATCGAAACATCGATCCCAGACTATTGCTTGACTTTTTGTTGAATTACATCGTGTAGATGGACAGGCCCGACCGAACCCTCCTCCCCGCCCAGATCCGCTCAAACTCGGCTCCAGGACCCCTCACGGGGCCCCTCGTGGCCAGTTTCCCGACGCGGACCCGCCCGGTGGCGACGAGAGGCCTCCAGGAGGCCGAAGCAGGACAGAACACAAGACGACAGATCAATTGATGGTTCCCCCATCGCACGTCAGGACCAGATCCCCCCAAATAATTCCGAGCACCCAGAACAATATCGAAACGGTGTTGAACGAGCATCGTCTCCCAGGGCCCAGCACGTGAAAACCCTCCAGTTTCGGTCTCGTAATAAAAAGGAGGGGGTCTTGGACCCTCCAAGACGAGCCATTTCAGACCTCCCCCGTGGGAGAACCCTCCAAAACATCGTCCCCAGACCCCCCAGGCCCTCCAAGATAGCCTGGAAGAGACCCCCCCCGAAATGAGACCCCCCTCCCTTTATTACGAAACCTGGAGTACTTTCTTCGGCAGTCAAGGCCCAAAAAAGGTTGGAACATCAGAATAAAAGGCCAATGCGAAGAGCAACCCTGGGGAAGCCACCGTTGCCTCGACCGGAACACCTCCGACCGAACGCACCAGATGCCCGGGACGGCCCCCCACCGGCGGTCCGAAGAGATGGGGTCGGAGGGTCGTGCCGCTTCGCCAATCCACCACCGGAGGATCGTGCCGCATCGTGCCGCATCGGAGGCTCGTGCCGCATGGGCGTGGAGACAATCGGACCCAACACAGAGCCGCATCGCCGACGCAGTGGCCCCGACCTGCTCGGACCCTCACCCGGGAGGCCTGGGTGGATGCCTGGGGGCGGTGCGAGGACGCCAAATATGCACCCTCACTGGTCTTGGCTGGGCCCATCCTGGGCCCAGGACCGCTGTATACGCCCTTCTGGCTTCGGCGAGAAGGCGGCGTCCAGTCGGGGCCCGACCACAAGAAACCTTCCGCAAGACACCCAACCCGGAGACCCCAGGACGTCCCGCGATCTCTGGTGTGGGAATGTCACGCTCCCCGCAGCAGAACCCTCGAAACCCAAGAGGCAGTGGGCAACACCCTGGAGGCATGCAGGGCGCTTCTTGCCGTGGGCCCCCACCGTACGCTGATGAGGGGGCAGCGAAAAGGGGGGGGGACCAGCGCAGCAAGGGCTCCCAACTTTGCGCTTCGCGCTGCGCAAAGCGCGAAGAGCAAATAACTTCGCGCTCTCGCGCCGCCTCCCAGGGGAGAAGAGGAGGATGAGGAGGAATCGGAGCCGATTCGCGAAGCGCGAATAACTTCGCGCCCTCGAGGGCGCCCTTGCTCAGGGTGGGCGGGGACATCGCTCTGCCATCGACGACACACCGCCGACCCGAGAGCGCATCCGCGCGGTCCTGGGCGGGGCGGGCTCTCTCGGGCCCCCCCTGCAGTCGGGGCGGAGTTGGGAGAGGACTCGGGAGAGGACTCAGAGACCCTTCCGAGGGCCACACCGCCACAGGAATGCAGCAGGGATGGGTCGCGAAGCACAGGACATCAGGGTCGACCTGCCAATCAGCCTCGATTGCATCGGCGACGAGTGGTCGATTAGGGATCGATGCACCTCCCTCCCCGGCCAGGAGTCGGCCTGGCCAAGGTCAGTGTAGGCGAAGAGCTGGTGCCCTCCGATCTGGGACCCGCAAGCCAGGGCGGGGGCAAGGCTCGACGACTTGGATGCGTCGCTGCACTTGAAATTGAAGAGGAGGAGGAGGAAGAGGAGGACGGGGATGAGGAGGAGGAAGAGGAGGAGGAGGAGGAGGAGAAGGGAGAGGAAGAGAGCAGGAGGAGGAGGAGTAGAAAGAAGAGAATGGAATGAGGATGAGGAGGGGAAGAGGAGGGGAGGAGGAGGAGTAGGAGGAGGAGGAGGAGGAGGAAAAGGAGGAGGACGAGGAGGAGGAGGAGGGGAGGAGGAGGATGAGGAGGGGAGGAGGAGGAGGAAAAGAGGATGGGATGAGGATGAAGAGGGGTCGATGAGGAAGAAGAAGAAGAAGAAGAAGAAGACAAGGAGGATGGGAAGAAAACTTCGCATCACATGACGAAGTCTTCCTGTCGTGGCCGCCGCCGCCGCGGCCGCTCCTCTCGCCGGGCCGGGCCGTCCTCGCCGTCGACGCCGGCCTCGGTGCCCAGGGACCTGGGCGGGCGCTTATGACGATGGTGATGCAGGTGATGATGACGGTGATGATGATGGTGACGATGATGACGATGCTGATGATGATGGCGACGACGACGATGATGATGATGCTGACTGATGATGGTGATGGTGATGCTGATGAGGAGGAGGACGATTATGATGATGATGGTGCTGATACTGAGAAAGATAGTAACACTGACACTTACAAGGATGATGTTCATTCGTACTATGATTCTGATGCAGAATATTGTGAGTATGAGGGTACTGATGATGACGATGAGGATACTGATGATGGTGCTGATGACATAATGATGAGTATCATGATGCTGCTGATGCTGATGATGATGCTGATGATGATGATGGTGGTGGTGGTGATGATGGTCAGGCTGCCAATGATGGTTATGACGAATATTACGGTGACAATGATCATGTGGCACGTTAGTGTTGATGGCGATGACATCGATGGTGATGTTGTTGGCAAAGACGATGGTGACGATGGAACATGATGGTGGTGATGACGCTACTGATGATCAGGACGCCTATGGTGACTCGAAGTATGAGAGTGTGAAGACACGCGGGGGACGGCACCGCTCGGAGTGGACAGTGTGCGAGGCTGGGATGTGTGCCCTCCACGCGGATGTGGATATGCGTGGCCCTCCAGAGGGCCCGAACCGATCCACACCAACTGCCCACTGTGGCCAGGGGACGGTCGGTTCCCCAAGCGGTGCGAAATATGAAGTGTAGATGCCAGCGGCTGGGACTTACACATCATGAATTCCGAGGCTGGGACCAAGCCTCGGAATTTCGGACAGGGGGCAGCTCGCAGACGAGACCCCGATTCAAGGCCCTGGGAGCCGCATGCTGGGGTCCTGTGGGACGCAAGCTGCTTCGGGGGGCCTTTTATGTCTCACCATCCGAATCGAATCCGCGGCGAGTCCACGCCGAATTCGCGCCCGACTCGCGTCGAACCTACCCGAAGATGCAACGCAAGGGAGGGCTGGGATTAGGTCGGGCATATCCCTCTACAGGCGGACTTTGGACGACAAAGACAACAACTACAAGTACTCAACAATAGTCTAAACTAGTCAAAAAATCGTCCACCGAAATTTTGTGTTGTTTGTTGTGTTTTTTCCCTACCTAGGCTCTGCCTAGAAGGGTTCCTACCTAGGCTCTGCCTAGAAGGGTTCTTACTCTCTTAGCTTAAAAAAAAAAAAAAGAAAAAAAGAAAAAAAAAAAAAAAAAAAAAAAAAAAAAAAAAAAACAAAAAAAAAAAAAAAAAAAAAAAAAAAAAAACAAAAACAAAACATAAAAAAAAAAAAAAAAAAAAAAAAAAAAAAAAAAAAAAAAAAAAAAAAAAAAAAAAAAAAAAAAAAAAAAAAAAACAAAAAAAAAAAAAAAAAAAAAAAAAAGAAAAAAAAAAAAAAAAAAAAAAAAAAAAAAAAAAAAAAAAAAAAAAAAAAAAAAACAAAAAAAAAATAAAAAACAAACAAAAAAAGGGGCCGGGCAAGTGCCTACACGCCCCAAGGCGGTTCCCCCGGTCCCCGCCCCGCGGTTCCCCCAGTCCCCTGGGAGCTTTAGCTTTAGCTTTCGCTTTAGCTTTAGCTTACTTTAGCTTAGCTGTAGCTTAGCTTTAGCTTAGCGTTTCGCTTAGCTTTCGCTTAGGGTTAGGTTTTAGCTTAGATTTAAGCTTAGCTTGAGCTTAGCTTTAGCTTAGCTTTAGCTTAGCTTTAGCTGAGCTTTAGCTTAGCTTTAGCTTATATGTAGCTTAGCTGTTGCTCAGCTTTAGCTCAGCTTTAGCTTAGCTTTAGCTTAGCTTTAGCTTAGCTTTAACTTAGCTTTAGCTTAGCTTCAGCTTAGCTGTGGCTTAGCTTTAGCTTAGCTTTAGCTTAGCTTTAGCTTAGCGTTACTGTTACTACTAATGCTGCTTTCCTGGGGGATCCAACTCCTAGGTAGGGTCGCACTGGGATAATTGTTTAAAGAAAGATGTTTTGAACATTCCCTCTGTAGAGGGACACGCCCGACTTCCGGCTGGGAGGAGACGGACGGCAGATGGCGTGGGGGGGGGCTGCGGCAGCTCGACCTGGGAGGGGACACAGGAGAGGGACAGTGATGAGCAACGCAAGGGAGGCACCAGCTCAAGGCGGGGGGAATTCTCGAGCTGGAATTTGGTCGGGCATTTCCTTCTACAGGCGGATTTTGGACGAAAGCTGAAACGTACCCAAATCATATTCACAGATAGCGCAAGGATTATCAACAAATCGTCTCCGGACTATTTTTGACTATTTTTGAATAGTACCCCTCCTGCAGAGGGAAACGCCCGACTGAAAGCTGGGATCGGCGAGACATCGCCGATAGATCGGCGATGGGCTCCCGATGGCGAATCCGCACATTTCTTGGCGGGTCGGGGCTTTCGGGCCCCTATCGGCGACTGTGGATCGATGCATCCCCCCCTGAGCCTACCCTCCCCGATCGTTGCCCCCGAGACAAGCCAAGTAGCCGCGCGCGAGCTATAACCTCATGCCCGTGAGAATAAACACTAGGGGATAATAAAGTTCGGGGTTCAGGGAGAGATAATAAAAGTAGCCCAGCATACCTCAGCATAATCTCGAAGTAAGAGATGATCAAGAGGAGACCAAGCCGAGCACGTTTTGAGACAAGAGGTGATCAAGAAGAAGAGGAGAGTAGAAGAAGAATACGAGGAGAAGAAGAGAAGAATAAGCAGGAAGAAGAAGATAATATTAAGAGAAGAAAACAAAAAATAAAAACAACAAGTTTCGAATGTATTACATTTTATTTACAAGCGCGTTGTGAAAATTGATGTTTTTAAGTGCTCGTGTAGGGTAGCTCATGTGCCTCACTTTCCCTGGATAATCAACCCCAGGGATAATCAAGTTCAGGCGAGCGTGGGGAGAGATAGAAATATAAAAGAAGAACAGGAGAGTAGAATAATAATAAGATGAGAAGGAAAGAAGAAGAAGAAGGAAGAAGAAGAGAAGAAGAATAATAAGAGAAGAAGATAAGACACATAAAAAAACAAGTTTCGAATGTATTCGATTTTATTTACAAACGCTTTGTGGAAATTGATGTTTTTAAGTGCTCGTGTAGGGTAGCTCATGTGCCTCACTTTCCCTGGATAATCAACCCCAGGGATAATCAAGTTCAGGCGAGCGTGGGGAGATATAGAAATATAAAAGAAGAAGAGGAGAGTAGAAGGATAATAGGAGGAGAAGAAGAGAAGAAAAAGAAGAGGAGAAGATAGCGTTGCTATCTCAACATAGCGTTTCGAGGTGATAATGAAGTTCGGCCTCAGCGCTCGCCGCCCAATTTGAATTTTGTAAAGGGCGACGATAATCAACTCTAAACACTGAAGGGGGGGGGGTCCCTTTATTATCATCGGCATGCGGTTATCTCACATCCTACCACTCCCGGCCATCCCTTCCCATTGCGCTGACGCCGACGGGAGACCCAACGGACCTGGATCCCAGAGAATGACCCGAGAGGGATGGTGAAGAAGATGCTATGAAACGAACGGGTCCTGAGGGAAACGGGGCCTGCACCCGAAGGGCCTTCCCCTGGGACCAACTCTCGGGAGCGGCCAAGAGAGGGGTGTCCAAGAGGGGGGGGGCTGCAAATCATGACCGGCGGCATGTGCGCGGCCGAGCGGGGGGGCGAGGGACGTCATGAAACAAGAAGAGGCGCCACGAAATCTGTGGAAATATCATGCCCCCCCCGCCATAATATCCACCCCCCCTAGTCATCACCCCCCTCTTTGCCTCCCCCGAAACTCTTCATCTTCCAGAAGCTTCTTGACAGCCCCGGGACCCAGGGAAGGCTCCGGGGAGCGGAAAACGGTGAACCGAATCGGGATCGGTCGGCATCAGATCGGAACTCACCTCAGGATCCGATCAGATCAGGAGGAGGAGGAGGAGGAGAAGGAGGAGGAGGAGGAGAAGGAGGAGGAGGAGGAGGAGGAGGAGGAGGAGGAGGAGGGGGGGAGGGAGGAGGAGGAGGAGGAGGAGGAGGAGGAGGAGGAGGAGGAGGAGGAGGAGGAGGAAAGGTGCGTCGGGTCGGGCCGCGGCGGCACGGAGCCGACACCGCATCGGCATTGGGCTGCGGCAGGCTGCACGACGGCACCGTGCAGGCATCGGGCCTCGCCGGATTCGCCTGCACGTGGGATTCAAATGGGGCCGAGTTCTTATGTTTATGTCATTGCTCGTTCCCCTAATTCGGGTGCCTCCCCGTGTCGACCTCGATCTCTTATACGCCTCGGTCCGACAGCGACAAGCGGACGACTTCAAACTTCTTGCGTCGGCGGCCAGGCAGGGCGACTGCGCTGGCGGAAGAGCACAAGTTGGACGAGCAGATGCGAAGGAAACCGCGGTGCACGAGAGGAGAGAGGAGGAACGCCCGGCGACGGCGGGAGGGGGGAGGCTGGGCCCGCTCACAGTGGGGACAGGCGGCGACTGACCACTTCAAACATCCAAAAATCAGCGCCCCTCTAAAGGGGACTCCACTAACGGGTACTTTGGCCAGCGACCCTGCGAACCCAACCCTCCCCGATGTGGGCAACGCTGCAATGCCACAAAGAGGCCCTAAAAAACAACTTTCGGCAATTTTCAAAAGTACCCGTTAGTGAGTACCCGTTACGGCGCCGCTGAAAACAGACTCGGGCTATTAGACCGGGTGCCAACACCTGGCGGGGAGTCTCGGGCGATTTGGTGTCACCACCATGTCTAGGGACTCGTGCGGTTTCCCGAGGATGTCCCGGACACCGGTGGGCCCAGAAGTGACAAGACCCGGTGGTGACCCCGCGCCCCCAAACCCAGCGTTGACCTTTTTGGGGATTCCAGGTCGCCACCTGGTATCTTGGGCGCCCGAGTTATCCGGGATAACTCGGGTGCGGGGTAACTCGGGTTTGGATTCCCGAAAAAGGAACCCGAGTTAGCCCTGACCCGAGTTACCCCTGATGATGTGGGGCTCTGGACGCCCGAGTTATCTGGGGTAACTCGGGCCCGGGGTAACTCGGGTTCGGATTTCCGAAAAAACGGACCCGAGTTAGCACTGACCCGAGTTACCCCTGATGATTCGGGGCTCTGAGTATCTCACCACCCGGTTTGGGGGGCTCCCAACACATCCAAACAGACCCGGGCTATTAGACCGGGTGCGGGCCTCTTCGGGGCGCCGCCCCCTCGGGAGGAGAGCTGCTCCCTCGAGGGCCGGCGGGCAGGGGGGGCGGCCCTCCCCCGGGAGTGCTCTCTCGGGGGCACCCCGGAGATGCATCGGGGGGGAAGCACGAGGATTGTCGATGCCATGGCAGCGGGCACCCGAACAATCCTACCCTTGAGTGAAACACGTGTCTCGAAGATTTGGGAATGCTAGAAATCTGGAAATGGCTTGGCTTGGCAACGTGTTTCCTCTCCATTGTTCGTCGTCCACAACACGAAGACACACGGTACTGTACTGGTACGATGTGTCCTCCTCAGGGGGGCGCGTCTGACCCGCACGTATGGCAACCACAAATCCTGCTGCACGTTTCCCGAGCGGTACGGCCAAAAACCACCCGCCACGACGCACAAATTACGGACTTCCCCGGGGGGCGACACACACGTAGCATCAACATGTCGGAGTGACACCGTCTCGAGGGCGAGAACCCCCGACGGCACTATGATTGTGCACGTCTGTGTTGACTGGCCGATCGCCACCACCACCACATCAGCATCATGACTCGTACTTTCTTATCTGCCTCCCAATGCCATGATGGGCCGTCGTCTCACTTGGCCGCATGGCAGCGCGTGCTCAGCATGCTATGCTTGGCCCCAAGGCAATGCTGCACGGCGGGGACACTGGCACCGAACATCTGGCACCCCGAGCCTGGCAAAGACACAGGCGGCGGCGAAGATGCAATGCGCATGGTACTCGTAGAATGTTGGATGCCACCTCGATGTAACAAATGACGATCTATAACGGAATATGACGATGGTATTGGCTCCGTCTGCTCAAGCAAGCCCCGGCATCCTTTGAAAAAAACGACTGGAAGATCACGGCGCGGCTTGAGGACCATCAGCTAGCCTATGAACATAAATCCGAGCTGCCCACCCGACTGGCTTATGGTGTATATGTGATGCGGCAACGGAACGTCTGCGAACGCGATCAACCATCCGTCGAGCCAATATTCTTGGCTCGACCTGCTTGAGACAGTCCGCAAACCTTGGGGTTAAAAAACACCGACCGGCGTACTCGACGAGGCGGAGGCTGTTAAACGCCTCTACTCACTTGTTGATCAGGGTGTTCAACGAAGGCTCCGAATTCTCGATCTCTTTGCCCTTGAAGCCGCCAGTCTTGATCGGCTTCGCGTCCGGCTTTGTGGTAATGCCGTAAGGCGTGTTGTACTTCAGCGCAGCGTTCTTCAGGACGGCCCCGTAGAAGACAATGCAGAATGCGCAGAAGCCCCACGCCAGCGGGCTGATGCCGTAGAACACGTCAAAGTACTCCTCTTGGGGCCAAGAGCGAAGAGGTGGAGAACGCTGAAGCGAAGAGCAAAACGAGGGAGAATTAGGGGAACAAAAAGTTTCATAAACATGAAAACTCGGAGGTCCGCGCGGATTTCTCGGATCGGCGCTGGGGCCCCCCGGCGGCGCCTCCGGCGCCGCCCCTGGCGCTCTCCGCGCGTCAGGGAGGGGGGTCCAGCGCCGATCCGAGAAATCCGCGCGGACCTCCGATGTTTTTATGTTTATGCCACTTTTTGTTTTCCTAAGAATGAGCCGCGGCATGCAAGCAAAAGGAGCACACCCGGGACGATGCGGAGTGTGAAGCGAGGGGGGCGGAAGGAGCTCCCTCCGCCTGCTTCTCCTCCTTCTCCTCCTATGAAGGGGCCCTGGGACACACAAATAAATACACACCAGTAACAGGATGTCCAATTGGTTTTATCATATTTTCTGGGTTTTTGTCTTCCCCCCCACTTCCCATACTTTCCCATATCTTCCGAGGAAACGACGATTCATTGTGTCTGTGCGTGTTTTTCCCTCCTGATCCTTCTCCTCCAGAGAGGAGAAAGAGAAGCAGGGTGAGGAGGCAGCCGGGGGGGAGGCGAGCGGGAGGCAGGAGGGACCACGCACAAGGGTCACTGGACCGACCTTGCAGACGTGCCGCAGCGAAGTTTCGCGTGGATCTGTCATCGCAGAACAACGAAACGGCGAGCGAAAAGCGACGTGAATTTCACATGGATTCTCTTGTAGTCTTCATTCCTGGCCAAGAGAAAAAAAAAACCACACGAAATCCACGCCGGACAACCCGGGCCCGTCCCAGTGTTTTCCGAACGAAATCAGATCTGCGATGCTGGCGCCATGACAAAGGGGGAGAGAAGGGGCGACAAGCAAAGGATGTACGGCTGGCTCGTGTCGTGGGACGACTTGTGCCTTGGTTTCTGACACCGCAGGGATCGCTCAACCTCAGGAGGAGGGCAGGAGGAGGAGGAGGAGGAGGAGGATCAATGCCTCCTCTTCCTCCTCCGCCTCCTCCTCCCCCTCCTCCGATCGTGGCCTGCCAATCGAACGTGACTGTTCGATACCGGTCGGTTCCGGTCCACTCGCGGCGTGCAAGCTTGATCGCCGGCGCCGGGGGCGCCGTGGCCTCAGCACGACGCGAACCTGCTGCATTCGCAATCGCAGTCATTCGCCGCATCACGTGGGCACGACGCAGATCTCGAGTGCGAGGTCAGCACACAAGGGATCGACCGGATCGGTCACGCCACCTCGGGGGTCCGCGCGGATTTCTTGGATCCGCGCGGACCTCCGAATTGTTGTGTTTATGTCATTACTCGTTCCCCTTGTCATCCGCCCCCCACCCCCGGCCCCACCACCCCCCTGTCCTCCTCCTGCCCCTCCCTCCTCCATCCTCGTCCTCCCGTTCCCTCCCTCCGCCTCTCCCCGATTGCAGGCGTCGCGAAACATGCAGCATCGTGAAAACAGCGATTGGGGCCGTGGATCTGGTCTTAAGTCAGGCCTGTCCCCCTACAAGGGAATTTTCGACGAGAAATCTAAAATACTCTAAGAATATACAAAAAAAACGAACATTGCAAGACAAAACATACAAAAAAACAGCAACAAATATATCCCCATACTATTTTTTGACTATTGTTTGAGTATCACGCCCGACTTAAATCTGGTCCTCCTGCGGCGCCTCTCGAGCAGGATCGATCCGTGAGGGCCCTCGTGCCCGACACTGGGCCCACGGCGCCCGGCGTGACAACTCGCAGTGCCAAGATCTCGGGGCTCCTCCCTGCTCTCCAGCGCACGCCGACGTGGACTACGGCTCCGTGGATCTGGCGCATGGGCGCCAGACGTAAGTCGGGCCTGTCCCTCTAGACGGGGATTTTCGACGAAAAATGAAAAATACCCCAAAAGTGGTCAAACAATAATCCAAACATAATCCGGGGACTATTGTTTGAGTATTTTTTGACCTTGTTTTGGGGGTATTGTTGGGTGTTGTTTATTCTTCGTCGAAAATCCCCCTGTAAGGGGGACGCGCCCGACAAAACGCCGGACCCCCGGACCCGGAAGCACACCCAGACACACGGAGCCACGCCGCCAGTTCTCTGCGGCGGCGCGCGTCGACTCTGCACGGAGGCGGCACCCGTCGCAGATCCACGCCGCCGTGATCCGTGCTTGCGCTGCCTCGACCTCCCTGCCTCCGCCGCCTCGGGGGCGTCCAGGAGGGGGACCGTCCACGGGGGGGGGGGGGGGCGCCAATCGTGGCCGGCGGCATGTGCGCGGCCCAGGAGGGGGGCAGGGACGTAATGCGATAAGGGGAGGCGCCATGAAATCTGGGTAGATGTCCTGGCCCCCGCCATGATACTCTCCCCCTCCTAGTCATCACTTGGAATGGGCTGGGGACTCAGGTCTGTGGGCGCCAATCAATGGGCGCAACCAACTTGTTCGGTCGCTGAAATTGAATCACCACACCCAGCGTCAAGCCAAAACTTCGAACATAAGCGAACGGTTGGACTCTGCACATCTGGCTTCAGCGGCGAGGCGTTTGACCACCCTGACGTCCATTTTTTCGGTGTCCCTGCAGAGGAAGGCGCTCTCTGACCCTCGAACCTACTCAAGAGATAACCCCCCTCCTGGCCGCTCCCGACCGTCCTTCCTGCCCTCCCCGTGTGAACGCGGCGCCGGGTCGGCGAGGGAGGAGAGGGAGGAGGAGAGGAGGGAGGCGGAGGAGGAGGAGGAGGAGGAGGAGGAGGAAGAGGTGTCTCCCTTCTCTCTCCTCCTCCCTCTGCTCCTCCCTCCTCCCTCCCCCCCCCCTCCTCCTCCCTCTTCCTCCCTCTCCTCCTCCTCAAGGTGCCTTGCCGTTGTAGGTGAACGCGTGCGCCTGGTCGGCCGCGCCCCCCAGGGCCAGCACGCCCAGCGCCGCCTCCCGAGGGCAGGCGCGGCGCACCCTCCTCCTCACCCTCCTTCCTCTCCTCCTCCTTCCCTCCTACTCTCACCCTCCTCCTCTCCTACTCCTCTCCTCCTCCCTCGGCGCCCTCTTGTCCTCCTCCTCTTTCGACCTCCTCCTCTTCCTACCTCTCCCTTTCCTCTCCTCCTCCTTCCTCCTCCTCCTCCTCTCTCCCTCCTTCCTCCTTCTATTCCCTCCCTCCTCCGCCACCGCCACCTCGACCTCCTCCTCCTCCTCCTCCTCCTCCTTCTTCCTCCTCCTTCCTCCTCACTTACCTCCTTCCTCCTCCAACCTCCTCCTTATCTCCTACTCCTCCTCCACCTCCTCTCCTCCTCCTCTCCACCTCCACCCTCCTACTCCTCCTCCTTGCCTCCTCCTCCTCTCCTTCTCCTCCTCCTCCTCCTCCGCCTCGCCACCTTGGCCTCGGCCTCCTCTCGCCCCTGCGGGTGCTGCCCCTCGTTCTCCTGCCCCTGCTGCGCCGGGGCCGGCCCCGCTGCTGCTCCTTTTGGTCCACCTCCGCCCCCCTCCTGCGGATGCTGCTCCTCTTTTCCCACCCACCTCCAACACAGCCACCCCTCACCACTCCTCCTCCTTCATCTTCATCTCCTCCTCCTCCTACCCTCCTCCTATCCTCCTCCTCCTTCCTCCTCCTTTTCCTCTTCCTCCTCCTCATCCTCCTTTTTCTCCTCCTCCTCATCCTCCTCCTCCTAACCGTATTCCGCCTTCCAGCTCCTCTCCTCGTGCAAATAATCCTCGAAGTTCGAATCCTCTTCCTCGTCCTTCCTCTGTGACATCAGGATTCTGGGGTCGTTCGCTCCTCTCCTCTGCTTTAGTCCTTGTTTCTGTCCGTCTCGAACTTACTCTGGTCCCCTATCGTCGAAGTACCCTGGTCTCCTCCTCCTCATCCGTCCCTCCTCCTCTCCCTCATCAATCCTCCATCCTCCATCCTCCTCCTCCTCCTCCTCCTCCCTCCCCTCTCTCCGCCTCCCTCCTCCTCCCTCTCCTACTCCTCCTCCTCCTCCTCCTCCTCCTCCTCCTCCTCCTCCTCCTCCTCCTCCTCCTCCTCCTCCTCCTCCTCCTCTCTCCTCCTAACATCCGTATCTGCTCGTACCGAATTCCAGGCTGCCAAGCAGGCGGCCAAGCAGGCGGTCCAGGCCGTCAGATCGCATCCATGACTCTAGTCAGACAGGATCTGTTTTGGATGGCATTCTAGCGCTGGAGAATGTGCATGTTATTATCCATGGTCGCACCGCATAAGGGCACAAATACACCACGGCAGGCATCCTGCGCGCAATCAGTCACGAGGCCGCGTACTCACAATCATGCCAGCATCGCCCCCACGGCCAGCCAACGATCTCAAGCACATAACATACGGTCGTCGAGATCGGGTTCCCGCGAGCCAGAAGACTACTTTTGCGCCGGCGGCTAGGCAAGGGTCGTCTGCGCCGGCGGGAGAAGCTAACTTTACGTGGGCGCCATTGTAGCGAATTGGCCATCATGCAAGGAGGAGGGGAGGAAGTAAGCGCTGGCGGCCGCGGGGTGGGGGAAGAGAAGCGAGGGCCGCTCGGGGGGGACGGGTCACTCCCAGGGAGGCAGGCGAGCGGGGACGAGCCAGAGCACGAGCACGAGCAGGAGCGCCACGCGCACGCAAGGCGAGGTGGAGCTCCCTCTCGTGGTGCGGCCAAGAGGGGGGTGTACAAGAGGGGGGGGGGCACATCGTGACCGGCGGCACGTGCGCGGCCCAGCGGGGGGGCCAGGGACGTAAGGAAACAAGAAGAAGCGCCGTAAAATCAGGGGAAATATCATGGCCCCCGCCATGATATCCCCCCCCCTCGTCATCACCCCCCTCCTTTGCCGGCCCCGACCCAAGACGGACGGGGGAGGAGGGAGGATGATGAGGTCCTCTTCCTCCTCCTCCGCCTCCTCCTCCTCGTCCTCCTCCGCCTCCTCCTCCTCTCCTACCCATTGTAGTCATCACCCTCGTCCTCCTCCTCCTCCTCCTCCTTCTCCTCCCCCTCCTCCTCCTCCTCCTCCCCCTCCCTCTCCTACCCATTGCAATCATCACCCCCCTTCTCGCCGCCCCCGCCACTCTCGTGGTGCCCTGGCAGTCCCCGCGTGCTGCCACGCGGGGCGCCGGGGCTCCTCCGGCCACGGCCGGCCACGGCCACGACTAATTATGGTGGCCCCGGATGGCGTGCTGCTCCCATCGAACTCAAAGGGCCACAGCCCAGAGATGATTTCGAGCACCCAGAGAAGTATCGGATCCCCCTCCTCCCCCTCCTCCCTCTTCCCTACTCCATCCCCAGGAGGGAGGAGGGGGAGGAGGGGGACATAATTTAGTGGCCCTGGACTGTGATGCTCCCATCGAACACAAGGGGCCACAGCCCGGAGATAATTTCGAGCACCCAGAGAAGGAAGGCGGTTTAAGTGGACTGGGTCCAGGCCCCCCAGGGAATAACAAAACACAGCAAAAACGTATCGATGATAGAAGTAGGAAGGCGCTTGAAATAGATTGGGATCTGGGAATCCAAAAAATACGACTTTCAACGACCAGCGTGTATCGGATCAATGTCGAACGAATATCGCCTCCCGGGGCCCGACACGTGAACCCCCTCCAAATTCGGTGCTTCCCTCCCTGGTGCTCGAAATTCTTTCTGGTGACCAAGGCTAAATCAAATTAGAGCATCATGAGCCCCGACCTAGATTCGAGAAGCTGCCCGGAAACGATAACGCCTCTTGGACCCAACGTCGCCCTCACTCCAGCACCCTTACTGCACCGCCCACCATGGGGACACAAAAAGATACCGATACCGCTACTCCCCCGACCTCTCCCCGGGTGTGTTCAGGCCAGAATTTCGAGGCGAATCCAGCGGTGGCAACGAGGGCCTCCGAGGAGGCCCAAAAGGGGAGAAAACGAGGGAAGGGTAGAGGTATGGGTACCTTTTCCCTCCTCTGGCACCAAGCACGCAGCGGAGATGCGGCGAAGCGCAACCCTTCGGCCACGACGGTGAGCGGGGCGATCTCGCACGTGTGCAGGCAGCTGCAGAACTTCTGCAGCTGCCTGCGCACGCGCGAGATTTGGGTGACCCAAAAAGGGGTCCAGCTGCAAGGGGGTGGCGCAATAGATTTGAGGCAATGGTCTTGCGGATGTACTGCGCCAAAGAATTGTGTTGCGTTGCGTCGCAAATAATGTACTGCACGCGAAAACCCAGCCATACATGTGCGCCCCGACATGTATTGCACGCCCCTCGTGTGTTGCAACCCGACAAATCGATTGCACCAAACCTATTGCACCACCCCCTTGCCGCTGGACCCTCTTCTGGGCCCACCCGAAGACCACATCCCGACCGACGGTGCACCCATCGGTCTGGGCCTGCCTGGCCACTCCGGCGAGGACGGAGCACCGCCCACGGCAGCACCGGACGCGATCGACGACCCTGGCCCGCCAGGAGTCCCAGTCGCGAGCCTTAAGTCGGGCGTGTCCCCCTACAGGGGGATTTACGACGAAAAATAAAAATACCCCAAACAGATTCCCAAAAAAGGTTGCAAAATACAAAAAAAATAGTCCCCATACTATGTTTGGATTATTTTTGTCAATTTTTGGGGTATCTTTTTTATTTTTCGTCGAAAATCCCCCTGTAAGGGGACAGGCCCGACTTAACGCGAGCCGCTCTGTGAGGCGGGTCTCAAAACTTACGGCGACCAAAACTTACGGCGACCCAAGGCAAACCGAGGCCACACGGATTGCGGCCGCCCGCTGCCGACTGCAGTGCGTGGCGAAGGACAATCAAGCGGATATGATGCGTTACAGTTGTTGCTCACGGCAACCGTGTCCCTCCCACTGCCTCAGAAGGAGTTTTCGCCTCGCAACGCCTTCGCCAAATGCAGATATGACGACATGTTCTCTCACACACACACACACATTCACACTGATTTCACCGTGCCACGTTTGAAATCTCTTGAGGCCCCGCTCCTAAGCGGTACGGCGATACAGTGCGTAGTCGTCGGCCCTGAAGGCCAACAAAACTATGCACCGCACTAGTCCTGGGTCGAACATCGACGACCCCCGGAAAGCGCCAACGCGATACGGTGCACACGTGTCTTCGGCGGACCGGTTGAATGTTTCCCCAAACTGGACAATATGGAGCTACAGCAAGCTACTATAAAAAGATTTGACAGCAGACCCACAATGGCCTTTTAATCACATAGATCTTACAAGAAACGGCGGGACCCGTGTCCGAACGGCAAGAACTGCAAAACTCACAATCAAACGAACCGATGACAAAACAACTCAGACCACTACCGGACATAGCAGCTCTTCGCGAGCACTACATATGGGGCGACTTCAGCATCAACATGGATGATAAGCTGACTCGCATGCTAGTGGAACTCAAACGAATGCGCTAACGCCACAATGAAGAGCAGCGAACAGTTGGTACACGAGGCTTGGACATCCAGACATGTCCCAGGCATGTGCATATGAAACCATGCCTGGCAAGCCCAACTCTGGAAAACGCAACAACAGCTAAAGCAAGGCCTCTCGTGCACGACGCAACCTGGCAGAACGAGACTGAATACATCGGACAGGCCCGTCAAAGTCGGCAATTTCTCTGAAATTCCCCCCGACGTAAGCCGACGAACGCACGCACGACTGGCAAGCACCAGCGCGACGAATGTAGAGGCACCGATGCATACTCAAACAAAGGATGGACAGCCCCCCCCCCCCCCCGCAATCTTGTCAAACTCCGCCTCCCTTCTCCCCTCATCACTCCTACTCTCCTGCCTCTCGCCTCGCTCCTTTCTGCGTGCTAGCTTAGCTTGCCTCCTACCTGGCCATCCCTGGGGGACTGCGATCTGCGAAACTGTCGAACCTTTCAAGGGCTGCTGAGGGGGCCAGCGGAGTGCGGAATCACCCAGACTCTCTGGGCTGATGAAGAACGTTTGCGGCATTCCAAGACGCGAGCCTGTGCTCCAGAGTGGTAACTGCCAGCAGAACTCTGCCACATTGCCTCACAGGGGCGCATTGCAGTGGAGAAGCTGTCCAGCACATTATCAATCATGCGTATCGAAATGGCTTTGTTCCACTGCGCGCACACTACAGCCAAGACTTCTCGGAGGAAAAACCCTGGAGGCCCCTGGAGGCCCACAGATACCCCCCGAAACGTGCGCAGACCCGACAAGGGCTCAATCCTCAATCTCCGAACCTCGATCCTCTTCAAGTTCGTGTCTAAACGATTCGCTAAAACGTTCGTTACTACCCCGCCTTCGCCCGTAACGTCACGATTCACGACAACAATGTTTAGGAATGGCCAGGGATAGCGGAATTCCAGACGGCGATGGTGCAAACTGTGGCACTACAGGCCCCCTCTCCACCCCATGCAGGGAACGGCCACTACGCAAGAAGATCTGTCAAAACAAGCTGATCCTTCTCTTCAACCTCATCCAACGCAGACCGCCGACATCGTGACTTTTTAGCAACGTGGACCCCGAAGTGCCTCGACCCTCGACACGTCCCCCGGACAAAGCTGCCATCCCGAGTGACATTTTGACGGTCACGGGGGCCCCGATGGGGGCCCCAAGCGGGCTTCGATGGCAACACATGTGGGCCTCCCATACCGCCCTGCTGGCTCTTGCAAAACGACGCGACTCAACGCTCATCGACGCTGAGCTACGCTAATCGACGCTAATCAACGCTACCACCAAATCGGCGCTTTCTCATCGGTTGCCAAACAAAGCAAACCTACGGGGGTACAATGAAAGGCCCCCGTGACTTGCCGACCGACAGGCAGGCGCAGATTACCCAGAGCATCCCATTGTGATCTTATGCTTTGCATGCAACAGCGGCTCGCCATCGCTCGGACGTCCATCACCTGTGTGTGTGTGTTTCGGATTCGTGCGTGGCTTTTTTTTCGCCAAGTGATCGAGGATGCTCCTCGATGGCCCTCGCCGAAGGAAATATGCACAAGTCCGAGCGATGCCAAGCCGAAACCACCGGTGGCGGTTTGCCTTTGCCTGGGTAGTCGAAGCCAATCTGGCGCCAATCTGGCAGGCCCAATGTGGCAAACGGGGGCAATCTGGCGAGGGAGCCAACGCGAATACAGTCTGGCGAATCACCCGAATCCTCCAGTTTGGCCGGGCCAGATTGGCCCTTGGGGCCCAATCCAATCTGACAGTCTGGCCTTCGACTACCCAGTCCTCGATGGCCCTCGCCGAAGGAAACATGCACAAGCCCGAGCGATGCCAAGCCGAAACCACCGGTGGCGGTTTGCCTCTGCGCGTGGCCGGGCGACCGACCGGGCGCGGCGGGCCTCGCCCGCGGAGGGCGCGGGAACGACGCGAGAGACGCGAGGTCGCCAGCGGCGGACACGAGCCTCGACGACGGCGACGCGAAGACGACGACGACGGCAACGACGAACGACGAAGACGAAGGCGCAGGCGCAGGCGCAGGCGCGGGCGCAGACGTCGAGGCGTCGACAGCGACGACGACGCGACGACGACAACGACGCGACGACGAGGACAGCGGCGTCGGCGTCGACGGCGACCCCCGACGGCAAATGCGAGAGGACGGCGACGACGACGACGACGAAGAAGGCGACGGCGACCCTCGACGACGACGACGACGACGACCCGAGGCGGGCCTCGCCGCGGAAGGCGCGGGCGCCCTGCGGGGCCGGGAGGAAGGCGCTGGCGCACCGCAGGGCGGCACAGCAGGCCGCGAGCACGGCGGCGGTCGCGGCGGCGGAGCGCGCCTGGTGGCGGGAGGGCGTCTGGCACGTCGTCATCGTGGTCGTTGTCGTCGTCGTTGTCGTCGTGGTCGTTGTCGTCGCGGTCGTCGCCGACGCCGTCGTCGTCGTCGCCGTCGTCGTCGTCGTCGTCGTCGTCATTTCCCTGGGCGGGGGGGGAACGCAGGGAGGAGGTGGGCAGAGCGCAGCACGATCGTATCTACTTGGGCTTCCAGCAACTGCCTGTGCGGCTCTGGCCGGCGCTTGAGGGCACGACGAATGGGTTTGTGTCCCAGGCCATCTCTCCGTCCGTGGGTATCCTGCATCACCTCGTCCTCGTCCTCATCATCGCTACCGACATCACCATCATCATCGTCCACATCCCCATCCGGCGTTATCATCATCATCATCGTCAACAACAGCACAAGCAACAGCATCATCACCTGCTGCGACAGGATTTCTGGCACGACGATGAGGTCTGTCTCCCACCCGCCTCAAGAGCAACGCGGGGGGCGAATGCATTTTGTTCCCGTGGGTCACATAGGACTCTGCACAAGGGAGGCTGAGAGGCATGAGAGGCTTGGGATTCACAATGTGTAATGCACGCATAGTCGTACTGCAACGTATCCGTAATAATGTTGGCTTGAAGTTTTCGCGTTGAGTGGGGAAGCACTTGCAAGTCTTTGAGATCGAAACTTCGTTCGTTTCAGAGGTCATTCCAACATCGTCTCTGCATTGATCGTTGGTCTCATCTTTCTAGGCGGCTCCTCCTCCCATCCCTCCTTCTCCATCGCCTCCCCCGTTTCCACCTCTGCACCGCGAGCACTCCACTAGCCCGCGAGTGCAGCAACACGCATGTGAAATCTCAACTAGCTTGCAAGCGCTAGCCGTATCGCGCATGTGAGGACCTCAGCGTGCCTGTGATCACCGAAAGGTAGGCACACCGCAGGCGCAAACAGCTGAGGTTTAAGCTGTCGAATAGATCACTGATGCTGTTCCCTCACTCCCTCCCTCCCTCCCTCCTCTCCCCCCTCCGCCCTCGTCCTCCCCATCGTCCTGATGCACGACCTCGCCCTCGTCCTGTGAGCCTAGCAGCTTGCCTGTCGGCACCGCGGTCCGATTGCAGCCAGCGTTCGGCGAGGGAGGCGGGACCCCGCCAGAAACAGCAGGATGGCCTGAACGAGACACGCGCCCGCACAACAGTGCGAGAATTAGGCCCTGCCAGCAGGGCGCCACGATACGGCCGAACCTAAGGCAAAATACATCCCTTCAAAAACATCATGAGACCCGCCGGCCAAGCGGAGGAACGTTCAAAGGACCCTCCCCCAAAGATGCACAAGAACACCCAACAAACACCAAGGATATTAGGGCACCCTCCCCAAACCGACATCGATTTTATACCCCGTTCCGACCGAACCTGCGACGTTGAAGGGAGTCTTGGTAAGATCCTGTAGAAGAAGCGAGTCCTCTGGGCGCTGTGTCCAAATTCTAGCACACTGTGTCAGAACTGCACGTGAGCTGCAAAGGGTGATTCCAGCAGGATCGCGTGGAAACTGTAAGGGGTTCCATCAGGATCGCGTGGGAGCTGCAAAGAGTCAGCAATATCACAGCCTGCGAACATCACACGGCATGCCTGTGAGCGGCTTTCTGGCGCTACCGTCGCGAGGGGGAAGGGATCGGAGTGGGGGCCACGCGCTGTTCAGGAGGGACAACAAAACGGACAATTGACGACCTCGTCATCGTCGGGACGAGCCCGCATTATCGTCGACCCCGTCATCGTCATCGTCGAGACGGGCGCGCGTCGTCGTAGACCCCGTCGTCGTCATCGTCATCGTCGGCCCCGTCATCGCCATCGTCGACCTCGTCCTCGTCGACCTCGTCGACGCCATGCTCGACCTCCTCATCGTCATCGACACGAGAGCGCGTCATTGACGACCTCAGCACCGTCGACCTCGTCTTCGTCACCGTCGCCGCGAGCGCGAGCGGAGTTTGACGCCCGCGGTCGCACCATCCGCCGAGCGGCAGGGCGGCGGAGGCCGGGGCGGACGGCACAAGGCGGCGGGGGCTCGAAACAGCCTCGAGCCAGGGCGGCGCGGCGCAGCACGGCAGGAACGCGACGGCGGCGACGACGACGAGGGTCCTCCTCCTCCTTCAACTCAAGGGGCCCAAGGACACACAAATGAATACACACACATAAAGACGATTCCCCATATTTCCCCATATTTTCTGGGTTCTTGTCTTCCCGCCCAATTCCCATCTTTTCCCATATTCTCTCGGGGGCCGACGATCACTTGTGTCTGTGTTTGTTCCCCTCCTGACTCCTGGACGCCCGGCCCGCTTGCATTGCTCGACGGACCGCGCCATCTCGAAGCTCGGGTCGGGCGAAAGGGGGGGATAGCAAAGGGGGGGTTTGAGAATCAGCTCACGTAGCTGATTTTCCAGGCGCCTCCCGGCGCCGGAGGCGGCTATGTATCGAGGAGTGGGCCCCTCGGTGAAGCCGAAACCAGCTGCATGCAGCAAATTTCGTAACCCCCCCTTTCCCAATGCCCCCTTTCGCCCGGCCCGAGAAGCGGGGGTTCCCAGAGATCCCGGCGCCCGTCTTCGAGCTGGGCGCGCGCGCGGGTAAACTTCAGGCCCAGGGACCACCACAGACCGACCCGACTTGACAAATACACCCTGCGAAATGTTTTAGGAATCATGGGTTAAGAAATTCATGATCTCAGAATTTAGAGAAAAAACAAGAATGTATATTCAAATCTTGAGATTTACATTGAACATTAAGCATGATCGAGACTCTGGCCGAAAACTTGGGTTTTCTTAGGCATCGCCTAGAGCGTAGCGCAGAACAAAAAAAAGATGGGGTTATGGGTTCTGGTCAAGACTTTGCACGATCTTGCAACTTCTCGCAACGTGGGATAGCGAGGTGCATCCACAACCACCGCCTCGGGAAAGCGTCACAGCCGGACCTGGGACAGAAGAACACCTTTCAGGAACATGAGAGCCTCCGCTGGCCAAACTGAGCAACATTCAAAGGCACCCTCCCCCCCGAAGGATGACACACCCAACAAACACGAAGGACATCAGGGCACCCTCCCCGAACCGGCGTCGATCTTATGACCCTGTGCTCGTGACAGTACCCCCTTGGGGGGAATAAAATTTGGGGTCCAGGCGTGATTATATATATATGTATAATCAAAAAAACCTTTTCCCGGAAATATCAGCATAATGATGAATGTGATGACGATGATCATGATGATCAAGGTGATCCGAAACGTCCATGAGAATAATGAACCAATCCACATGAGTCTTTTGGGAATCCATACGAATTCGATGTACATCCATAGGACTCCTTACGATATCCATAATATCCCCTCAGAAATCCTTAGTTTCCCCCTCGACGCGCATGGGATTCTCTAAGGATTCAACAGCTTGTCGTAGGACATGTTGAGGAATTGTTAGAAAATCTTTCGGAGGAGGATGAGGAGGAGCACCAGGACCGGCTTTCCAACAACAACTTCGATTCGGGACCTAAGGCTTTTTATTACTGAAACTAAATTTTGTTCAATCGTTTTCAATAGCGCATGTGTGTCCATGGCGGCTCTTTGGCGGGAATAAGAAACAGCGTGGAAAACAAGCTCGGGAGCCTTAGGAGTCCTTGCTACTCAACATAAGAAGGGAGCAAGTTCGCCCCCGCGATTGCAACATTCGGCCTTGCCGCCTCTCTTCCCTGACTCAACCTGTATTCTAGATTGGCCGGGGATAATCGACACTCAGTGGTGAAGGGGGGGGGATTATTCATTATCCGGGCCCGGGGTTAATACCTCGATCCGACCGTATGTGAGGCAAGAACCTGCGACGTTGAAAGGAGTCTTGCCAGGCTCCTGTAGCAGGAGCGAGTCCGTTGGGCGCTGCGTCCAAATCCAAATGTACTGTATAAGAGCTGCGCGGAGGCTGTGGAAGGTGACTCCAGCAGGATAGCATGGAAACTGCAAGGGATTCCAGCAGGGTGCCCTCCCCGAACCGACCTCGACCTTGTACCTCGATCCGACCGTAGATGCCTCGATCTTAGAGCCCGATCCGACCTCGATCTTCTATACCTCGATCGGGCCCAACTTGTAGGGGATGAACAAAAATGGCATGAACACAAAAACTCGGAGGGCCGCGCGGATGTCTCAGATCGGCGCTGGACACCCCTCCCTGGCGCGCTCCGCGCGCCAGGGGCGGCGCCGCCAGGGGGGTCCAGTACGGAGGGGATGGAGGAGGAGGAGGAGGAGGAGGAGGAGGAGGAGGAGGAGGAGAAGGAGGAGGCGGGATGATGATGCCCGCGTAGCCGGGGGCGCACGCCGCTCCGTGCGCGCCCGCCGATGGGGGCCCCCGAGGGCCCCCGCCGCGATGGACCAGTCGAGGGCGCCGCCGACGACGCAGCCCATGTGCCGCGGGGGGGGCCGGGGGGGCGGCCAGCCGCGAGACGGCCAGGCCCCCTACCCCCCTGGCCCGCAGCCTCCCCCGCGGCCTCCGGGCCCCAGGCCAGCCTCCGCGGCGCGCCGCTGGAGCAACGCGGCCTCCAGCTTCGCCCGCTCCGCCTGGAGCGCGGCCTGGCGGCCCCCCGCGGGCGGCGCGAACGCCACCAGCGCACCGCCAGCCGCCGCCGCCGCACCGGCAGCGCTTCCCGCGGCGGCGGCACCAGCAGCAGCGGCTCCAGCGCACGGCGCCTCCGCCTCCGTGCCGGTGCGCCGCAGCCGCCTCCGCGCGGCGCGCGAAGGCGGCACGTCCGCCCACTCGTCGTTGAAGTCCGAGCCCTCGTCGACGCCCATGGGCACGGCCTCGAGCTGCATGCCCGTTCCGGCGCCGCCACCGCCCGCCACCGCAAGCGCGCCGCCGCCTCCGCGTCCAGCATCTCGAGCCTCGTCTCGCCGCCGTTGCGCGAGGCGCTGGCGGCGTCGCCTGCGCCGCTCCAGCTTGGCCGCAGAGGCGGCAGCGGGAGCAGCAGCAGCAGGACCAGCTCCAGGAGGCGCGTCGGCAGCAGCAGGCGCCGCTGGCCGTTCGCGCAGCGCGAAGAGCGCTGCGCTCACTGCCGAGCGCGCCACGGCCGCCACCGTGCGCCTTGGAGCCTTTGCAGTCACGGCTCCCCGCACAGCCGCCTCGACGACGGCGGCGGCGCCCGCCATGAGAGCCCCTCTAGGCTCAAGCCACCGCGGAGGGGGGCCGAGCCGTGCGTCCGCTTGAGCCAAAATGAGGAGGAGGAGGCGGGGGAAGAGGAGGAGGAGGAGGAGGAGGAGGAGGAGGAGGATGCGGGGGAAGAGGAGGAGGAGGAGGAGGGAGGGGAGGAGGAGGCGGGGGAAGAGGGGGAGGAGGAGGACTCGCCTTCGAAGAACACGCGATTATATACCCTTCGGTGATGGTTTGCCCCACACGGCAGGATGCGACTGTTCGTTTCGGGCATATACAAAACTCCCGACCAGCCTCGAACACCCTGCATACCTTTACAGCGGCCGGCAGGCCCCAACGGCCCCGTTGGTCCCTCGATCTAGCCGTGCGTCTTCGACGAATGACGACTGCATGCCGCCTCCAGACCCCACGAGTCCCGGTGGTCTCGGGGGGTCCCACCTCGCGCCTTCGACGAAAAACTGCCTCCAGCGAGATCCCAACGAAAATCCAACACGCTTCAGATCAACAAACCCAGACTCGGCTGCGGGACTTGCCGTGTGCAACTGGAAATAAATACGTCAGAGCTAACATGGCGGCGACCGTGCCGCGAACGCCACCAGGGGGCAGCCGCCGGGCGCCGCCGCAGCTCGCCGCCGCAGCCCGCCAGCCACACCACGGCGCGCCTGCACGGTTGCCGCAATCCGTCGCTGCCAGCGGCCCTCTCGTGCGCGAGAGGCCCACTGGACAGCAACGGATGGCGGCGACCGTGCCTCGAACGCCACAAGGGGGCAGCTGCTGGGCGTCGCCAGGCGCCGCCACAGCTCGCCGCCGCAGCCCGCCAGCCACACCACGGCGCGCCTGCACGGTTGCCGCAATCCGTCGCTGCCAGCGGCCCTCTCGTGCGAGAGAGGCCCACTGGACAGCAACGGATGGCGGCGACCGTGCCTCGAACGCCACCAGGGGGCAGCTGCTGGGCGTCGCCAGGCGCCGCCACAGCTCGCCGCCGCAGCCCGCCAGCCACACCACGGCGCGCCTGCACGGTTGCCGCAATCCGTCGCTGCCAGCGGCCCTCTCGTCGAGAGAGGCCCACTGGACAGCAACGGATGGCGGCGACCGTGCCTCGAACGCCACCAGGGGGCAGCTGCTGGGCGTCGCCAGGCGCCGCCACAGCTCGCCGCCGCAGCCCGCCAGCCACACCACGGCGCGCCTGCACGGTTGCCGCAATCCGTCGCTGCCAGCGGCCCTCTCGTGCGAGAGAGGCCCACTGGACAGCAACGGATGGCGGCGACCGTGCCTCGAACGCCACCAGGGGCAGCTGCGGGCGTCGCCAGGCTTGGCTGCTGGGCGTCGCCAGGCTTGCCGCCACAGCTCGCCGCCGCAACCGCCAGCCACACCACGGCGCGCCTGCACGGTTGCCGCAATCCGTCGCTGCCAGCGGCCCTCTCGTGCGAGAGAGGCCCACTGGACAGCAACGGATGGCGGCGACCGTGCCTCGAACGCCACCAGGGGGCAGCTGCTGGGCGTCGCCAGGCGCCGCCACAGCTCGCCGCCGCAACCCGCCAGCCACACCACGGCGCGCCTGCACGGTTGCCGCAATCCGTCACTACCAGCGGCCCTCTCTGTCGAGAGAGCCCACTGGACAGCAACGGATGGCGGCGACCGTGCCTCGAACGCCACCAGGGGCAGCTGCCGGGCGTCGCCAGGCCCGCCACACCACAGCCCGCCAGCCACACCACGGCGAGCCTGCACGGTTGCCGCAATCCGTCGCTGCCAGCGGCCCTCTCCGTCGAGAGAGCCCACTGGACAACAACGGATAGCGGCGACCGTGCCTCGAACGCCACCAGGGGCAGCTGCCGGGCGTCGCCAGGCCTGCCACACCACAGCCCGCTAGCCACACCACGGCGCGCCTGCACGGTTGCCGCAATCCGTCGCTGCCAGCGGCCATCTCCTTCGAGAGAGCCCACTGGACAGCAACGGATGGCGGCGACCGTGCCTCGAACGCCACCAGGGGCAGCTGCCAGGCGGCGACCGTGCCTGGAACGCCACCAGGGGCAGCTGCAGGGCGTCGCCAACCCCGCCGCCACAGCCCGCCAGCCACACCACGGCGCGCCTGCACGGTTGCCGCAATCCGTCACTACCAGCGGCCCTCTCTGTCGAGAGAGCCCACTGGACAGCAACGGATGGCGGCGACCGTGCCTCGAACGCCACCAGGGGCAGCTGCCGGGCGTCGCCAGGCCTGCCACACCACAGCCCGCTAGCCACACCACGGCGCGCCTGCACGGTTGCCGCAATCCGTCGCTGCCAGCGGCCATCTCCTTCGAGAGAGCCCACTGGACAGCAACGGATGGCGGCGACCGTGCCTCGAACGCCACCAGGGGCAGCTGCCCGGGCGTCGCCAGGCGCCGCCACAGCTCGCCGCCCCCGCCAGCCACACCACGGCGCGCCTGCACGGTTGCCGCAATCCGTCGCTGCCAGCAACCCTCTCGTGCGAGAGAGGCCCGCTGGGCAACAACGGATGGCGGCGACCGTGCCTCGAACGCCACAAGGGGCAGCTGCCGGGCGTCGCCAGGCGCCGCCACAGCTCGCCGCCCCCGCCAGCCACACCACGGCGCGCCTGCACGGTTGCCGCAATCCGTCGCTGACAGCGGCCCTCTCGTGCGAGAGAGGCCCGCTGGACAGCAACGGATGGCGGCGACCGTGCCTCGAACGCAACCAGGGGGGGCAGCTGCGGGCGTCGCCAGGGCCGCCGCACAGCTCGCCGCCGCAGCCCGCCAGCCACACCACGGCGCGCCTGCACGGTTGCCGCAATCCGTCGCTGCCAGCGGCCCTCTCGTGCGAGAGAGGCCCGCTGGACAGCAACGGATGGCGGCGACCGTGCCTCGAACGCCACCAGGGGGCAGCTGCCGGGCGTCGCCAGGCGCCGCCACAGCTCGCCGCCCCCGCCAGCCACACCACGGCGCGCCTGCACGGTTGCCGCAATCCGTCGCTGCCAGCGGCCCTCTCGTGCGAGAGAGGCCCGCTGGACAGCAACGGATGGCGGCGACCGTGCCTCGAACGCCACCAGGGGGCAGCTGCCGGGCGTCGCCAGGCTGCGACGGAGCCCTTCCGCCAGCTTCACCGCGGCGCGCCTGCACGGTTGCCGCAATCCGTCGCTGCCAGCGGCCCTCTCCTTCGAGAGAGAGGCCCACTGGACAGCAACGGATGGCGGCGACCGTGCCTCGGCCAACTGGACTCATTACTTCATGCACTCGACCAGGTTCATGACGCTGCAGTCCAGCGAGGAGGCGCCTGCACGGTTGCCACAGTCAAGAACATCTCCCCATGTCACCCCTCCCTAAGTGTGACCGACGAGCGACAGGGCAAGCACATCTTGTCACTGGGGGGGCAACGCTGCAAATTGCGAGATGGCTCATCGCGAAGGGCAACACGGCCAATGAGCTCACTGATCTCTAGTGACCGCAAGACCCCACCAATGACTCCAGAGCTGAACTGGCTGTACTTACACGCGTTCCCGAAAAACAACTCATTGCCTCATCAGACCTTCTCCGTGCTCACTCACCTGGCCACACATTGACCAGCGATACGCCATCCACGGCACGGCCAAATCACAAGATCACAAACTAATCGCGGACAGGGCAGTAGGGATATTTCACCGAGGGAACCAAAAAGGTTGGGCAACACACACAACACCCACCACAAGCGACATTGACGGGCCTGTGTTCCACCCCCACCACCATAACTTGGAGGGGGGAGGAGGTGGAGGATGAGGAGGAGGAAGACGAAGAGGATGAGGAGGAAGACGACGAGGAAGAAGAGGAGGAGGAGGAGGAGCAGGAGGAGGACCCCCAACCCCTCCTACTTATGGTGGCGGTAGGGACAACGAGCCCATCACGCCATTCAGAGCCTGGCAGACGACGGTCGGATGCAAGGCGAGCGCGCCTCGGCACCTCCGGCGGCGGCGTGCCGGCGTCCGCCGCACGCCGCTGGACAGCAGCGGCTCGATGCCACGTCGCCCTCAGAGGGGGAGCAAAAACAGCTGCACGATCCCACGCCGCTGTGAGAAACTGGCTCTCGAGAGGCCTCCAGTCTGGAGTTGGCGGAGGAGAACTCGCCATCGCTCGGACGTCCATTCCCTGTGTTTTTTGTGCGGTTTCGTGCGTGTTTTTCTCGACAAGTGATCAAGGATGCTCCTCGATGACTTCGCCGAGGAAAAAATGCACACGTCCGAGCGATGCCAAGAGAAACTACATAAGCATGTCCAGTCGCAGCCCCGCGCGGATTTCTTGCATCGGCGCTGGGACCCCCCTCCCTATCGAACGGAGCGCGTCGGGAGCGGCGGCCATGGCGCCGCCACGGGGCCCAGCACCGATCCATCCGCACGAAACTCAACCAATTCATGTCGTATGCCGATCTCGCGTAAGGTGCGGCAGATGAGCGACGAAAAGAAACGGGTCTTACGCAAGATGGTATGGCGACCTTACGAGGTGGCTTACGCGGGCCGCCAGCGCGGCACGCTACACCGGAGACGGGGACGTTTACGCGCAGATTCTACCTAGAATAATTAGCAGGTTCACATCGGCCCTCATCCCTCCTCATTCCCATCCTCCTCTTCCTCCTCCTCCTCCTTCTCCTCCTCCTCCTCCTTCTGCTGCTCCTCTCGTCCTCGTCCTCATCCCCCTCCTCATCCTCGCGAAAGGGTCGGCGGCGCTGGCCGCAAGGCCTTCGCAAGAGCTGGTTCGCAGCGGCCCTAATCTGGGACGCATGAGGACGTACTAGTGTTATGTGCTTCTGTTGAAGACGCCGCAACTACAGAGTCTTATGGTATTAGGTCTGGCGTGGCCCCCTACAGGGGGACTTTGGACGAAAAAAAGAAAAATGGTTCAAACAAATTCGAGAAAACCAAAAAAATACTCAAGAGATCGTCCCCAGACTATTGTTGGACTATGTTTTGAATATTCGTCCTGTAGGGGGACACGCCCGACTGAATTGTGGTACATCGTTTCCCGAAGCTGAACGCGGAAACGCCGTGCCGAGCTTGGAACCGTCGATCTCGGTCAGCGTCAATTCGTGAACCGTCCCGGCGAATCGGCGACGGCCGACATGGGTTATGACCAAGTAGGGAAACGAACTCTATATACACCGACGCTTTTCCCGACCCTGCGCCGAAATGCGCACAGGAACGCGGATTCTGGTGTATACGGGACCCTGGTGTATACATCTTTCGCTGTTTCCCCAGGGAGCGGATCAAAAACCATACACCACACCGCCCCGACGTCGTCCCCGACCCTCGAAAACTCCGGGGATTGCACAACAGCCCACCACTAGTGATGTATACGTTCCAATGTCCGACAGAGATCGGCATCGATAAACTGCCGCGACATCTTGGTCATGGACCATGTCGGCCGTCGCCTAGGCCTCGCGCGCCGGCCCATGGGGGCAACCGCCGAGCCTCGCCGGCCACGGCCCACCGCCGCTGCTGCCCAGCCCCGCCCGGCAGCCGGGCCGCGCCTGAGGACAACGACAGACGTCTGCTGGCAGGAGCGGCGAAGAGATCCTCACCCGCGCCCTCGCGGTCTGGATTCCGGGTCGCGATCCCGCGGATACGCGGTCGCACGGATGTGGTCCGCCCGGGACATCTGCGAGGAAACGGTCCGCATCCGCGGGGTCGCGGCCCAGGGGCCCGGCCCGCGAGGCCGCGCATACGGATATTTTTTTGTTGCCCACGATACGAGCAGGCATGAGATAGACACTTCAGGCAGAAGAAGGTGGGTGAGCCTTCCTAGGAGCCTCTGTGGGCCTCCGTGGCCCTATCATAAAAGTGATTTCGGCTGGACTTCGTCCAAATGTCGGCCGCCCCTGATTTCGCCCAAACGTGCACCAAATACGAGAACGAAACTGGACCACATCTCCAAAAAACACACAAGGCCTTGTGGGACCCTCTGAGGCTCCCACGAAGGACAACACAAAAGTCAGGCAACCGAGACAAAACAAGCGAGGGGCAGACCCCGCCAGCGTGCCCACGCCACCCCCTGCTATCTCACGCGCGGCACAAGTCCAAAACAAGGGCGGGCTGCAGCACGCTGCGCCGCGCTTTCATGCATACACATGTATGTTTATCCATAGATATACAGATGCACTCATGCAGGCGTAAAATAGATTCACATATCTATAAGTACACACATATCTGTATATATGTGTATATGTATATGTACATATGTTTCTCTCTCTCTCTCTATATATATATATATGTAAATGTGTTCTATCCTATATAAGGGGTGCGGCAGTTCCCCCTACGACGCCTACGCCCAGAACGAATGAGCATAAACTTTCGGATATCCGCGCGCGGAACGCGCCAGGGGCGGCGTCTGAGGCCAGCGCAGGTCCAAGAAATCTGCGCGGACATCCGACAGCGTATGTTTCGAAAAGGGGGGAACATAAAGAGAGAGGGGGGAGGAGAACACGAGCACGAACCAAACATACTGAGCAGGAACGATTCTGAGACTAGACAAGGACAGGACGAGGGAGGGAGATTAAGAGAGAGAGAGAGAGAGAGGAGATAAAGAGAACGATACATATATAGTGTTCCGCTCCTTCCTCCCGCATGCCCGGCCGCTCTTCTGATGACGGCGCGTGGCAAGAAGTCTCGGTGAAGAGGCACGCCCTATGGCGTGGCAGCGGGGTGGGGGACACAGGGCGATAGCCGGCAGAAGAACTGCAGGCTACCTGACTGTGACACCCAACAGCTGCAGGTTGGGGGGCCCTCTGGCGCGCCCAACCCCCTAAACCGACAGGGCGCGAGGAGCCAACCTACGCCCACCGCGGCCAAACAGGCGAGTGGGCGGCGGATGGCGCCCCGAAGATCATGCTAAAAGTGGCGGCGGGGAGGTGGAGGTGCCGAAATGCCTGCGGGTGCTATCACTCCGCACTAGCATCCGGGGCGTATTCATAGTGCTCCGCTCCTTCCTCCCGCATGCCCGGCCGCTCTTCTGATGACGGCGCGTGGCAAGAAGTCTCGGTGAAGAGGCACGCCCTATGGCGTGGCAGCGGGGTGGGGGACACAGGGCGATAGCCGGCAGAAGAACTGCAGGCTACCTGACTGCGACACCCAACAGCTGCAGGTTGGGGGGCCCTCTGGCGCGCCCAACCCCCTAAACCGACAGGGCGCGAGGAGCCAACCTACGCCCACCGCGGCCAAACAGGCGAGTGGGCGGCGGATGGCGCCCCAAGTCTCCCTTTCTACGGAGTCAGAACGGCCTCACAAGGCGGCATCTTGGCGAAGCAGCCCTGCTCTGTAGCGGAGCTGCTGCTGCGTCGCCCGCGGGATCGCCATCTCCGTCAACAGCTGGAGCCCCTCCGTGACGTAGATCCTGGCTGTGGTCTGCGAGCGCCAGCGGCCTAACTCCATAAGAGTTGGCATGTCACGCCGCCTCCGGAAATGCTCTGTGGCGCCACCCCGCCGGATGCTGTACCAGCGGAGGCCAAAATTCAGATTGAGTGCAGCTGCAGCTCTGGCCAGACGGGTCCGGTGGGTAGTGGCCCGCACATCTGACAGGGGTTCAGTGCAACCCCGGTGCTGCATGTAGACGTAAAGGAGTTTGACAGTCCAAGGGTCGAGCAACGGAAGCGACTCCAAGCAGCCGCCACGCGCGCCTCCTTTGCTGTGTGGAAGGGCCCACACCCCAGACGTCAAGTCACCAGCAAGTGTGAATTGAGAACGAGTGGCGTTGAAGAGCTCCATGGGCCTCGCGAGCGTGTCAAAACCGAGGAGGATGAAGAGCCCGGTGCAACGCCATTGCTGTGCAAAGCAGTATTGTGCGAGCGCGTGCGCCCACAGTTTCGGAAGTGGCGGGGCTCGCGAAGGCAACTCTGAGCGCTGCCATGCGGTCAGGAGGCGCCACGGCCCTCGGATGCAGCCTCGAACTTGAGGAACAAAATGTGAAATACCAGAAAGCGCATCCGCGGCCATGGAGCGAGGCTCGCCTGTTTCCCATAACTCTTCGATGTACCCTGACAGCAATGTGTCAAGCGCCGCTGCTGTATTCGGCCAGCGGCGGCCAGAAGTGACGATGTGCTGCAAAAAGCTCCGGACAGCGTCAGAATACCGGAGCCGGGTGGCTGGCCGAACTAAAAGATCACGCAGCCTGCCCAGAGAGCGGCGCTCCGCCGCTTTGCCGCCGCGGCCGGCTGCGCCTGCAGCCGCCTGTCCGCGGCGGCGGCCCCTGCTCAGGGGTGCTCCAACCTCCGCCGCTTCCACCGACTTGGCCCGTCTGCGGGGTTGCCCTTGCTCGGCACCCACCCGTAGAAGGCACGGAAGTTAGCAAATCCGCTGATGGCAGCAATGCGGAGGAGCACTTGGTTGAGGTTGCTGGATGAGGACCGCCCTTTCGTGAGCGCTCCGATGGCCGCCTGGCTGTCCAAGAGGAACAGCTTGCGCTTCCCGTGGTGCTTGGGAAGCTTCAGATGAGAGCGCAAGAAGTCCAAGACAGCAGTAGCCTCTAAGACGTTGATGTGTTGCTGGTTCCGGAACGCGTAGGACAGCGCAACCCTCCAGGTCCATAGCCCTGCGTCAAGAGGAGAATAAAAAAAAAAAAAAGAAAAAAAAAAAAAAAAAAAAAAACAAAAAAAAAAAAAAAGAAAAAAAAAAAAAAAAAAAAAAAAAAAAAAAAAAGAAAAAAAACAAAAAGGGAAAAAAAAAAAAAAAAAAAAAAAGAAAAAAAAAAATAAAAAAAATAAAAAAAACAAAAAAAAAACACAAAAAAAAAAAAGGAAGAGGAAGAAAAAAAAAAAAAAAAAAATAAGAAAAAAAAAAAGAAAAAAAAAAATTAAAGGAAAAAAAAAAAAAGCCCGGGGCCACGCATCGAAGCGATGGGGGAGGCCTGCGTCAAGCCGGATGTCTGACCCCCGGTGATCAGCAAGCCGGATGAATTCCTGGACAAGCTCCGCCTCGGGCGCGAGCCTGGAATCGGTGGCTGCGGACGCTGGCGCAGGAGCAGCCGAGATGGCGGGGCCGCCGTGCGCCTCGGTCCACTTGCGCGTCGAAGCGCGCTGCGCCTCCGAATCGAGCCTCGCCCATGCAGTCCAAAGATCGTCAATGCAACCCCGCTGCAGGCCTTCCGGGGAGTGCGGCGAGGACGCCACGAGCACGAAGTCCCGCACCATCCGCGCGATGACAATGGGGCACGCGCTGCTGACAAGCTCGGCCTTGGCATCCTCGAGGCCGGTTTTCGGGGAAAGGCGCTCGACGGGCCGGAAATGGCCCCAGCGGAAGCCCAGCATGCGAATCTGTTCATCAGCTTTCAATCGCCGGGGGCCATGGCGGTCAGCGACCAGATTCTTATCCTCGTAGTGGTGTGCGGGGTGCCTGAACAGATCGTGGACGCAGCGCTTCCACGCCTTCTCAGAAACCTCCGCAGGACGCTCTGGCTGCCGCCCTGGCGCGGGGCGCGGCGCCGGCGGCGTGAACGGCTGGAAAGGCGTTTCTGCGTTGACGACGCGCCTGGCCCCAGACTCGAGGAAGTCGTGCACGGCCGGCGTACGAAAGCAAGAGAATGTCCAGAATGCCCTACCACGCTCCGAACCTGTGGGCCTGAAATCGGAAGCCTCGCACGGCCGGAAGCCGCGAACCCAGAAGAAGGACTCCCGGGCGCAGGGGAGGGCGGCAGTAGCTTGCACGTGGATTGGCTGGTGGCCGACCTGCCTGCTCACCTCCTGCACGTCCGCCTCTGCGATGGTCGCCTCGTACTCGATGAGGTCCGCGACGCCCCAAGCAGCGTGCCGCCGCAAGGACTCGGAGATGCGCAGCGGCACCTCGAGGTGAGAGATGGGCCCCTTCGAGTCCGGGCCGATCCGCGCCATGCAGCTGTACTGGAGAATCCGGCGGGCCTGAGGATACCAGCTACTCCACTTGAGAACCTCCTCGCGCGCGACGGCGGAGGCGTCGGGGTAGCAGAAGGCCTGCGGCCAGGCTGCGCGGACCACGCCGCGGGCGACCTTCGACGGCTCGACGGCGATAATACCGCAAGGCGTGATGCCCAGCAGATCGAGGGCCATTGCTGCCCCACCCGCGGCGTCGAACACGCTGACGACGAGAATGTCGGAGGGGCAAGCGGGCGCGCCGGCGCGGAGCGCGCCGAGACGGGCCACCCCCTTGGGCGAAAGGCCAGCAGAGACACATGCGCCTCCACCCGTCTCAGAGGCGTCGGTGGCCACGACTTCCCCGGACACCTGCGCGGCGAGGTCTGTCCAAAGGAGAGGCGTGGCGAGAACGACTGCCAGCAACTCGTCCGTCGCGTCCCCGCCGAGGGGCCGGGGCAGCCGCCCGACCGAGAGCTCGCGGAAGATCCGGCCGAGGAAAGAGAAGTAGCCGCGGCCGAACTGCATCATGAAGGTGATCCGCCCGACGTCCGAGAGGAGGTCGTCATCGCGCACGCGCTCTGCGGTGTGGCCCAGCGCGCGCCCGAGACAGTAGGAGCGCCGCGATGGCGACGTGCCGACGAGCCTGTCGGCCCCCCGCAGCTGCGCTCCGAGCGTCTCCCAATTGATGGCCCCCTCGGCAGACTTCTCCGGAGCCTGGCGGACGCCGGCGGCAGCGTAGGCAGCTCGGGCGGCGAGCTGCTCACCGCTGGGTTTGAACACGTACTGCTCCGCCTCCGTCTCCAAGACCACCTTGCCCTGGCCCCAGTTATCTACGTAAGCGGAAAACCAGTTCCGGGGCAGACCTGCGCTCGATGGGGGCACGGTGGCCCATGCGGACAAGGAGGTCAGCTGAGATGCCAGCCCCGCTCGGCGCCTTCCCGGTGACGAGGTTCTCGTGCGCCTCCTGGATGAACGCCGCGGCGTTGACCCAGCCCATGGGGCACGTCCGTAACCGCGGCCGCACCCAGGCGGAGCCAGGGAGCCCGAGGACCTCTCCAGGGACGGCCTCCTCGATGACGAAAGCACCCCGCCAGGCCCGCGGCGCCCTGTAGAGGTGGAAGCACCCGCTCTGATCCTCCGAATAGTGGACCTGAATCTCGTCAGGGTGCAGAACAAGAAGGGGCCAAAGGCCCGGGTAACCCATGGCCTTCGCAGCACCCCCATAATGCCGCTGCAACGCGTTCGTCGGCACGAGGTTCACGATGAGGCGAAGTACCCGACGCTGACGATTACCTACTTGTTTCCAGGATTTGTGGACCCCAAAGAGCCCGTTCCGGACAGGGACGCCTCGATGCGTCCACGTCTCCTCCGGGACCTCGGCCTCCATGACGCCTAACTTGCACAATGCCTCCACTATCTTGTAGTACTCGGCCTTGGACTCTACGAGGACGCGAGCTTTCAGGAGCGGCTCCTGGACTTCGTCCTCGGGGAGCCTGAGGATGCTGGGGTCGAGGAGAACTTCGCGAGCAGGGCCACTCAGCAAGTCCGCGAGCTCCACCTGGGCAGCAACCTCGGGGCTGGGAAGCCCGGGCAAGATGCCGTCAAGCGTGAGCGGGAATGCGCGCGTCACCTGCTCTCCCCAAGAGAGCTCCGACGCCCGCTGTTCAACGACGGCGGACGGGGCGAGGTTGACGGGGTCCCCCTCGTCTACAAGGATGGTGGCGAACCTCCGGAAACGGGCCAATGCTTGCACCTGTGCCGGAGAAGGCTCCGCTGGGTACTTGAGGAGCTTCGCGAGGAGGCGCGGGCCCCCCAGGAACCCGTAGTTCGTGACCAGGGCGGTCAACTCGACCCAGGCGTCGATCCCGACCTCACGGCTCACGGGGGGAAGGGACTGGGAGGCTCCGCGGCGGCTCCGGATTGCCGCCAGCGCGGCAACGAGGCCAGTCGAGCGAGTCGGCCGCGGCACGGGCAGCAGCTCCCCGGGACCGGCCAAATCTTGCCACGCGCCGCACGGCCAAAGGCGGCTGAGTTCACCTAGGCCGCCGGGTCTGCCCTCGATGTGCTCCACGAGGACGGCCCCAAGCTGCGCGACCGATGCCCCGGTGGAGAGCTGCTCGGCTAACCGGCGCCGCGCCCCTCGCATGTCGAGAACTGGCTCGCTTGCGCCGCGTCCAAGGTCCAGGCGGTCTATGAGAGCCTTAGCCGTCTCAGCCTCCAGCCGTGAACCAACGCGGAGGCTTCGCCCGAGGAGCGCCTCCCGCTCAAGGGCTTCGGCCCCAGGGTGACCGCCCCATTCGGCCCAGTACGATCGCGGGAGTCCGAGCGACGGGACGCCTCCTCCGACGTACACGGATCCGTCCGCCGAAGTCCGCGAACCGAGGTCACCGACGAGGATGTGCACCCCGGAGTGGACGCAGATCTCCCCATTCGCCGCCTCCTTATGCCCCCGCCGGCGCTTTTCCCCGAGTCCGGAGCGATCCTCCGCACCAACAGCGGCGCCTAGTAGCGGGGCCCTCGCGGGGGAGGCCGCCGCGGGCTGGGCC
This sequence comes from Prorocentrum cordatum, assembly GCA_963575745.1. Lineage (NCBI taxonomy): Eukaryota > Dinophyceae > Prorocentrales > Prorocentraceae > Prorocentrum > Prorocentrum cordatum. Next base: position 399,696 of record CAUYUJ010007180.1, read on the forward strand.
TCCTTCCTCTCCCTGCTTCGTGCCCCCCTTTTCCTTTTCCTTTGGGATCTCGTCCTGGCGGAGGCCGCCGGCGGCTCCTGCTCCTCGAACGGGTTCCCGATGAGCTCCGGCCGCGGCGCCGAGGCCGGGAGGGTGCGGCCCGCCTGTCCTGCTCCTCCTCGCGCCGCGCGTCCCGGAGGTCCCCCCTGTCGTACGTCCCGACGGTGTTCACGGGGATCAGCTCTAGCCAGCGCGCGTTCGTCCAGTTGCCCTCTTCGATGGACAGCTCGATCGCCTTGAACCTCTGCACGGCGATGTCGAGGGCCGTCAGAATCCTGCCCTGCAGGATGGCCTCGATGATGGCCGCGATGGTCTTCAGCTCGCGCGCATTCCGGAGGCCCACGGCGGCCTCCCCGGCCGGGCGAGCGCCGAAGAACGACGTGACGAGGTAGGCCCGGATGACGTTGTTGAGGAGGCCCCCCCCGAGGAGGTCCTCCGCCGCCACCCCGCGCATGTGGCCCTCCATGCGCCGGAGAGCCTGCTGCGCGAGGACCCCGGGGAACCTGGCCGCTACGACGTGCGTCGGGGGACGCCCTCGGTCGCGCTCCCCACGGCGGCCCTCCCCGGCCGCGTCGGGAACGGCCCAGAAGGCCGCCCCTGGATCTCCTCCACCCTCCGTGTCCGCGGCCGCCAGGATGCGCCCGACGAGCTCCTCGCGGAGCCGCCCCGTGAGAGCGGCTGCAGGCACCTCGCCTGGCGGCAGCGGCAGCGCGGGCCTTGCAAGGTTCATCCGCTCCCGGGCTGCGCGGAGGAGTCCACGTAGCTCGGCGGCACGCGGATCCTCGCCCGCCGCGCCTGCGGCAGGGGCGAGCGGATCGACCGGAGCGCCCCCAGGACCAGCACGCGGCGGCGCAGCGCTGGCCCCTGGCCCCGCAGCCGCCGGCTCCACGGGGGCCGCAGCGGCGCCTCCAGCTCCAGCAGCTCCCGCGGCCGCGTCGGGGACGGGAACACCGAGGGCGCCCGCAAGCGCCTGGAGCTCGTCCGCGAGCCCCGGATCTGCAAAGGGTGCCTGAGCCCCGGGGGGCCCAGGCGAACGTTGTGATGGCCGGCGGGCGGCAGCGCCCGGTGCAGCAGCAGGCCGGCGGCGGGCGGCCTGCGGCACGGCGGCAGCTGCCGGTCGCCGCATGCGCGACGACATCGTCGCGGTGCAACGCGGGGCGCCGCTGGCAGGCCCGCGACAGCATGCCTATGTGCCGAAATGCCTGCGGGTGCTATCACTCCGCACTAGCATCTGGGGCGTATTCATATAGAGAGAGAGAGAGAGAGCGAGCGCGCAACAGAGTCAAACAGAGTGAGTGAAAGAGAGA
>CAUYUJ010007180.1:406141-441141 GCA_963575745.1 Prorocentrum cordatum
TCCCTCCTCCCTCCTCCCTCCTCCCTCCTCCCCTCCCTCCCCCTCCTCTCCTCCCTCCTCCCTCCTCCTCTCCCTCCTCCCTCCTCCCTCCTCTCCTCCCTCCCTCCCTCCCTCCTCCCTCCCTCCCTCTCCCTCCCTCCCTCCCTCCCTCCCTCCCTCCTCCCTCCTCCCTCCCTCCCTCCCTCCCTCCCTCTCCTCCCTCCCTCCTCCTCCTCCTCCTCCTCCTCCTCCTCCTCCCTCCTCCTCCTCTCCTCCTCCTCCTCCTCCTCCTCCTCCTCTTCCTCCTCCTCCTCCTCCTCCTCCTCCCTCCCCCCGTGTCGCGCGCCGCCCACCCGGGCCACCGCGACGCAGGCCCTGCAGCATACGGCGCGGGCGCGCGCGGCCGGGGCTCTCCCCACCAGGGCCCCTCGCGTGAGGGGGAACGCCAGGGTCATGCTTGGATGCTCGTTCTGGGGACCTTCCTGGAGCCACTCGCTCCACTCGTGCGTCGAAGCTGCGTCGAACGCCAGTCGATTTGGGTCGACCCTGAGTCGAATCTGAGTCGAACCTGAGTCGAACTTGAGTCGAACTTGAGTCGAACTTGAGTCGAACTGGGGTCGAACAGATCCGTTAGGTGGGCTCCAGGAAGGTCCCCGAAACGAGCATCGAATCATGCTGCTCCCGTCGCGCATAAGGACCACGTCCCGGAACTCATTTCGGGCACCCAGAAAAGTATCTCGAAACAATGTCGGACGAGTGTCGTCTCCCAGAGCCCGACACGGGAAAACCCTCCAGTGTCGGCACTTGTTTGGTGCTCGCAATTCTTTCTGGTGACCAAGGCGAACGTAGATTGGAACATCATAACGCTAGGGGTGGACCACCTCCTGGGGGATATCGACCCGCCCGTTCATCTGGGAGCTCCGCGGAGCGGGAAAGCGCACGCAAGCGTTGGGTTCCGAGGTTCGAGGTCTTCGGACGCGTTCGTTGGTTCTCAGCGTTTTTTGTGTTAACTTCGGGACGCCTTCCAACGGCTGCGCCTCGCAAAGGACGCTCTGGGGGTCCCTGGATCGTCCGAAGGGCCGCTCAAGGCTCGAAAAATCATCCGAAAACCATCAAGGCACTGGCTCAGCGGGAGGGACATCGACACGGAATCGGCGATCCATCGCCGATAAATCGGCGATGTGAATGTGTCCTCACGTAGCGAAACACAACAAATGACACACTAATGCTTGCTATTGCTGGGATTCCGGGGGTCCTTACTGGCCGCACCGTCAGAATTCTACTCAGGATGAGAAGCGCCTCCCTGGCCAGAGGGGAAGGGATTTCGACCTGGGCTCGGCGATGCATCGCCGATAGATCGGCGGTGTGCCCTCGCGTCGCGAGAACAACGCGACGGACCGGTTTACTATTTTAGTTTCTGGCCTTTCCTGGGCTTCGGGGCCGTCAGACAAGACTGAAAAGCTGGTCCCTAGAAAAGGCTCCAGACCCTTGGGGGCTCACGTCATGGACAAAAATACGTCGAGGGCCGTTCCAGGGGGGAACATATATATATATATATATATATATATACATATATACATATCCGCTGGCCCCCTTCGGGGGCGCAAGCCTGCGAAAGTGTGTGCGGTCTGCTGTCATGTGTTATGTGCTATCTTTTGTTGTTTGGCATTTTGTCTCTCCGGTCCTGTTTCCCGACTCTTGTTAACTGTCTGGTAAGAGGCACCGCCGCGTCACCAAACAACCAAACCTCAAATCCAGGCTGCTCCGGGCCACCACAGGATTGCCAACCAACGCCGCCGCGCGGTCAGAACAGCCCGAGAGGCCTCCAAGATTGCCCGGACAGGCTCGGAAGAAAGCCTCAGGTGGCCCCAAGACGCTCAAGATGCTTTCAAGCTGGCCCAAGAGGCCTCCAAGAGGCTTCTCCAGAGGGCCCCACGAAGCAAACATCAACGACTCTTCTAAAGACGGCCCCAGGAAGGCCGAAGAGGGCCCCAAGACACGGTCCAAGAGAGGCCCAAGAGGGAAGCCACGAACCGAAAACGCGACCTTTCCGCCCCGAGAGGGCACTAGGAGTCCCCAAGAAGGTCAGAAGAGGCCCCAAAGAAGCCCCCAAGAGGCCCCCAAGAGGCCTCAAGGAGACCTCCAAGAGACCCAAATAGGCCCCAAGAGGCTCCAACAAGGCTTCCAAGAAGCTCCAACAATGACCCGCAAGCGCTGCCAGAAGCCCGCCACGAGAAGCACCCACGGCGTCATCCACCCAGCCGCACGCACTAGTATTAGGGGGACTGGCGGCAGAGGGCGAAACCCTTAAGAAAGAGAGAGAGAGACCTGTATATATATATATATATATATATAAATGTGTATATATATATATATATATGTGTATGTATATATATATATATATATATATATGTATATGTTGCCCAATCAGAGCTTGCCTCTGCAGGGGTTCTAACGGATTCATATGGTTAAGTGAAGCTTGGAACCGATTTCGGCGGCACGCCCGGGTGCCCGAATGCCCGGGTGCCCGGGTGCCCAGGTGCCCGGGTGCCTGGTGCCCGGGTGCCCGGTAGCCCTATAGCCCTACAGCCCTATAGCCTTATAGCCTTATAGCCTTATAGCACTATAGCCCTATAGCCCTATCGCCCTATAACCCTATAGCCCTATAGCCCTAATAGCCGTATCATAGTTTAGCCCTGTAGCCTTTTAGGCCTATAGCCCTATAGCAATCTAGCCCTATAGCCCTATAGCCTTATAGCCCTGAAGCCCTATAGGCCCATAGCCCACCCAGTATCCCTAAACAAGATGATGATAAAGGGGCTTTTCTCCGGCATCAGGAATATCTGTACAATTTAAACTGTCGGCGGTCGATCGGCGCTGGGCATCCGATAGCGAATCCGCACGCTAATGGGCATGACAGGCTATCGTGAAGGGGCCCCAGGACACACAACTAAATACACACAAATAAACAGATTCCCCATATTTTCCCATATGTTCTGGGCTCCTGTCCTCCCAACCACTTCCCATATTTTCCCATATTTTCTGGGGAATCGAGGATCAGTTGTGTCTGTGTGTTTCTTTTCCTCCTGATATCGGGCCCTTGCCGGCGATCCACGGGCGGCTGGGGGTCGACGCGTCCCCCCTGAACCTATACCCCGTCCCCGAATCGGGCGTCTGGCGGGCAGGCGATCCGGGCATTCCCGGAAAGCTCTCGTCCAGGCGCAGCTACCTGGGCAGTCGAAGCCAGTCTGGCGCCAATCTGGCAGGCCCAATCTGGCAAACGGGGGCCATCTGGCGAGGGAGCCAGCGCGAATCCAGTCTGGCGAATAACCCAAATCATCCAGCTTGGCCGGGCCAGATTGGCCCTTGGGGCCCAATCCAATCTGACAGTCTGGCCTTCGACTACCCAGTTTGGCGGGCAGACGATCCGGGCATCCCCGGAACGCTCTCGTCCAGGCGCAACTACTGAAGAGCATCCAGAGGCTGGGAAGGCGCAGGGTATCTCGAACACGCCGGTAGAACCTCGAACTCGACTGCTGCCCCCCCCCCTGCGCCCATCCCGTGGCGTTGCCCCTCACCACGGCCCGAAACGCGGGGCCTCGCCCCCGGCAAGGGGGGCCGGTGGGTCATCCGCCCGGCCGCGCGGCGGGCGTTCCGAGCGTCTGGAGGGGCGCGACGTGTAAGCAAAAACCACGTCGTCTGGTCGGCCGAGGAGCTCGAGGGGCTGAGGGGCCGCGCTCGGCAGAGCGACGCGATCTGTGCACATCCGCTGCCCCAGGCCTGGCCCATGCTGGGCGGCACTCGCACGCCCTCCGGATCGGCGAGGAGGAGGAGGAGGAGGAGGGAGGGAGGGATGAGGAGGAGGAGGAGGAGGAGGAGGAGGAGGAGGAGGAGGAGGAGGAGGAGGAGGAGGAGGAGGGGAGGAGGAGGACGAGGAGGAGGAGGAGCCCATGCTGGGCCCAGGGGCGGTGCGTGCGCCGCCCTGGCCAAGACCAGGGGATGAACATCGACCCGCGCGTCGGTCAGCAGAGCGCCTCCGCGCCGCGAGCACAGAACGAAGGATTGCAAAAAAACGAAGGATTGCAAAACAAACCTTGAACGAAGGATTGCAAAAAAACCCTTGAACGAAGGGTTTGTTTGCAATCCTTCGACAAACTGGTCTCGCTATGGTTGGGTTTCCGGGGGCCTGCTTTGCCAGCCTTCGGAAACGCCAAGGGAAGAATACCAACCTGAACAGCCGCTCCCTGGAAACGGGCCCAAACCCCTGGGAGCTCACGCCAGGGACGAAAATACGACGTCGCGGGCCGGCCCAAAATGGGGGAGGCATCGACCATAATCAACGCTATATCGCCGATGAGTCGGCGATGCGCCCCGATACCGAATCCGCACGCCTTTGGGCGGGCTGGGGCCAGTCCGTCCCGTGTTGGCCGGCAGGGGGTCGACGCATTCCCCCTGAGCCTAGCCTGGCCCAGCGCTGCACCTGACGCGTGCACACCCCAACATCCTAACCAGTGCGACGCTGGAACATCTGCGCACCGAACTCCTGCGCCGAGTTCATTGGCTGCTGGGCTGCCCATGCGACGTGGTGTGTACATCGGGCCCCTCCAAATCGAGCGCGCGGCGGTGGGTGGGGCAACGGCGAGGTCAGCTTGGGGGGAAGCGGGCCCTGAAGGAACCGGGCCCAAAGCTATTTCTCGCCGTTCGGTTCCTCTGCGTGGCGCCCTCCACGGGCCCCAGATTGACTGTGCAAGCTGCGTGGTAAGCGCGCGCGCGCGCTGAACGACCCACGGGACAGCAGGACAAACTCAGGCTCCTCATCGCGCTGCACCGCGGATGCGCCAGGAGGTCCCAGACCCCCGACGTCATGCTCTCGTCGAAACGTCGACCCCCAAGAGTAGGGGAACAACAAGTGGCATAAACATAAAAGAACATCGGAGCGCGCCAGCGAGGAGGATCCAGCGCCGATCCAAGAAATCCGCGCGGACCTCCGAGTTTTCATGTTTATGCCTCCTTCTGTTCCCCTGATCACAACGTCGACCCCCGAGAGGTTCGGACCCGCTCCCCAGGACCGGCTCTTCGTCCTGAGCCGTTTTGTGCACGGCCCAGCGGCCTGGCAGGGGCCGCGAGAAGCCGACGCTGGAGGAGAACTATCCGTCGTAAACTCTTCGTGGCCCGAGGGCGCGGGAAGAGGAGGAGGAGGAGGGTGGGAGGGAGGGAGGGAGGGAGGGAGGGAGGAGGAGGAGGGAGGAGGGAGGAGGGAGGAGGGATAGAGGGGAGGAGGGAGGAGGGGAGGAGGGAGGAGGGAGGAGGGAGGAGGGAGGAGGGAGGGGGAGGGAGGGAGGAGGGAGGGAGGAGGGAGGAGGAGGAGGAGGGAGGAGGAGGAGGAGGAGGAGGAGGAGGAGGAGGAGGAGAGGAGGAGGAGGAGGAGGAGGAGGAGGGAGGAGGGGGAGGTGGGAGGAGGGAGGAGGAGGAGGGAGGAGGGAGGAGGGAGGGAGGAGGGAGGAGGGAGGGAGAGGAGGAGGGAGGGGGAGAGGGAGGAGGGAGGGGAGGGAGGGAGGAGGAGGAGGAGGAGGAGGCGAGGAGGAGGAGGAGGAGGAGGAGGAGGAGGAGGAGGAGGAGCGAGAGGAGGAGGAGGAGGAGGAGGAGGGAGGGAGGAGGAAGAGGGAGGGGAGGAGGGAGGAGGAGGAGGGAGGAGGGTAGGAGGGAGGAGGAGGGAGGAGGAGGGAGGAGGGAGGAGGGAGGAGGGAGGAGGGAGGAGAGGAGAGGGAGGAGGAGAGGAGGAGGAGGAGGAGGAGGAGGAGGAGGAGGAGGAGGAGGAGGAGGAGGAGGATGGAGGAGGAGGAGGAGGGAGGAGGGGGGAGGAGGGAGGAGGGAGGAGGGAGGAGGGAGGTTGGGAGGAGGGAGGAGGAGGAGTGAGGAGGGAGGAAGGGAGGAGGAGGAGGAGGAGGAGGAGGAGGAGGAGGAGGAGGAGGAGGTGAGGAGGAGGAGGAGGAGGAGGGGAGGAGGTGGAGAGGAGGGAGGAGGAGGAGGAGGAGGGAGGAGGAGGAGGAGGTGGAAGGAGGAGGAAGATGAGGAGGAGGCGGAGGAGGGGGAGGAGGCTGTGGAATCGAGGTGGTGGCGGGCAGGAGGGGGAGTGGACCCACCTCCGACGGGTCAGCGCCGGGAGGCGCCCGGGCCGCGGGGGGCCAGGGCGGCCCCCGGGGGCTACTTTCAGGTCTTGCACTCGGCCCTCGGCGCTGCCGGCAGCGCCAGCGGCTCCACCTCGGGGAGAGGGCCCGGGCCAGGGAGGCACAAACAAACAAGTAGGCGCAAATGCCAGGATTCCGCTCTAAAGAAATGTGGTGTGGATGTTCGTCTTCCCCTTTGCTCTCCAATAGTTCGCATGTTTGCGTGGGCTCATCGTTCTACACGTACTCCTGATCCGATCCACACCACAACGTTGCGTACTTATTTAACTGAGTTTCCTACTGATCGTATTTGTGCTGGTCCCGTTTGCGGCCCTCCCTCTCCTCGTCCTCTCCCGCCGGATCGTGCTGTTCTTTGCCGTCCCAAGGGACAAGCAAAACGAAGTCTCCACTGTAGTATGCTGTCATATCCCTCTTCCACCTCCTCCTCCCCCTCTCCCCTCTTCCTGTTCCTTACCCTCCTCCTCCTCCATTTCCTCCTCTCCTCCTCCTCCTCCTCCTCCTCTCCTCCTCCTCCTCCTCCTCCTCCTCCTCCTCCTCCTCCTCCTCCTCCTCCTCCTACCCACTTAACCACACGATTGCTTTGTTTACCTCGGAACTCTCGACCTCTCCGACCGCGGCCCCTGGCAGATCCGAGCCCGCTGCGGTGCTGTTTGAGCCCGACTTGTTTCGCTTTCCTGCGCGCGGGGACTGGCGCTGCACGCGGTGCACCCTTTTCGCCACCACCCCCGACTCCTCGCTCCAGCTGCAGTTAAGTAGCCGTACGGTGCGCGGGCATTATATATCACTAGCATGGCGAACCGGGGAAAAAATTGTTAGCCCACGGGGCTGAGGGTGTCTCGATGTCATCGAGGGCGGTTCAATGTCCGACGTTGTCTGTGGATGACGCCCTGGGGTCCGTACCGTTGCCTGAACCGCCCCGAGCCAGACCTATCCGTCGAGTCTGCACTTGGCGACCAGGTGGAGCACCAAAACCGATTCTTCTTGTAGGCTGTGCGTCTCCTATCTGCCTGACACGCAATGTCGTGGTCTGAGCCTCCTGTGCAAAAGGCGCAGTTACCACCCCAAGTCTCGGTTGAACCAATACCGATCGGGTGTCCGATTTCTGCATCAGCTGCAGATTGCATGCCTAGTGCTAGATGCGGCGCCACTGTGGGCGCACCACCTTCTCGCCATCCTGGAAAGCCTCGAAACAGATATGACACTCCTTGTCATCGCTGGTGAAAACATCGACTGGGGAATGCTAACTAAGCAGGCGGCGCGGCTGGCACAGGAGGAATCTTGATAAAGGCGTCTGTCCAGATCGGCACGGCCTGCCGTCGCTGCTCGTCGAGCTGCCGCGCGAGTTCGAAAGCGAGCCGTGTGCCGTGGAGCTCTCCGAAGCGCCGTTGATGCGCACGGTCGAGAATCGCGTTCGCGTCGCCAGGTCTCGCGGCCGGCGAACCACGCGGCCGCTCTCCCAGACGGTTGGCTCATGCCCAAGGGGGCTGTCTGGTTGAACCAAGGCAGCCCCTGGGGAGATTCCGGCACTGGCGGTAGCTCGACTACCAGCGCGGACTGCGGCGGCCACGCGGAACTCGATCGATCCATATTGGCCACTGATGCCCGAGGGCTGAGACTGAAGGCGGCATGCATGCCCAGCTCGGCAACTGCGCGTTGACACGCGGGGCCGTTGGCGCGGCAATTCGCGCGTCGACGTCGCCTACCCGGTCGCTCCCCTGGGCTTGCCCCAACGAGAACGCACCGCCCACTCGCGTCCGCTTTCGCGGCGTTGGCTGCGGCGGCGCCGTTGAAGCTGCTGGGGCCGCTGGCGCTGCAAGCGCTTCCCCCCCCGCTGCTGCTGCGCGGGCCGATGGCGCAGTCGCGGGGCCCGCCGGTAGCGCAGTGTCTGCGCGCGGCTCATAAGTTCTACAATATCCCGTCGCAGCCGTCGCGCGTAGTTCGGCGTCGCAAGGGGTGGGGGAGGACGAAGAAGAGGACGATGGGCCAACCCATCTCGACCAATAGATGCGGCCGAGACACGCTGCCAAGATCTGGCGGACGACGCGCTTGGAGCGGCCGCTGCTGCTGCTGTCCGAAGTGCCGCCGCCGCTGGATTCGGCCTCCGCCGCCCAGGAGTCGGCGCTCTGCGTGGGATCACCCCCCCCCCCGGGGGCCCCGAGCCGCAGGCGTGCGAGTTCGAGGGGGGGCCCCGCCATTCAAACCGCGCGCGCCCCTGGCACGGGCCACTGCTCACATGGACCTGGCGGCCCGCGCTTGCTTGGCAGCGCGAGCGGCGAGGGCGCAGGCGGCGATGGCGGCGGCGCTGGGGCGCCGGCGCCAAGAAGGAGAGCGCGCCCTTGATTGCGGCGCCGGAGTCGCGCGCGCGGGGCCCCTCGAAGTCGCGTTCGCGGCATCTGAGAAGCGCCGCGCCAGGGCCCGCGGGGTTGCCCGAGCGGCCCGAACCCACGCCGCTGGCCCTGCGCTTCAGTCGAGGCGCGCGGGCCCGTCGTCGTCGAAGAGGCGCCAGCGTGCTTCGGCGCGCTCGCAACGGCGCCAGAGGCGCGCGCCGCGTTGCCCCGCGGGGGCGCCGCGCGGCGTAGCTCGGGATCGCTGTCGCCGACAGAACTGACGGCGTCAGCGTCGGTGCCTGAACCGACGCCCGCTGCCGGGAATGCCCCCTGCGCTGGCGACGCCGCGCGGGCATTGGAGGCTGCTGCTGGCGCAGGCGGGCCCGGTGCCGATCGCGGCGCAGCTGGGGCCATGCCACCCAGGCCCGATCTGGCCACGGTGCCACAGGGGCCCTGAACATGGTTGCTGCGCCCAGCTTGCTGCGCCCGGTTGCGAAAGATGTCGAAACGTTCGCGGAGGTTGTCGATGCGCTCTTGTGGCGGCCAGTTGAAGTTCATGAGCGCTGGCGCTGCCGAGGCGCGCTCTCCCCCCCCCAGTTGGCCCTGCCGTTCGGCCCAACTGGCCATGGGAAAAGTAATCGGTGGCACTGGGCGGCCGTTGGAGAACCCTCTCTGGACCTCGGCAGCTGGCGGCCATTCGTCCGCGCGCTCGCGGGCCATGCAGGAAGGGCGCGACGAGACGTAGGGCGCCTGGCGAAGCTCGTCGAGGTCCGAATTCGCCACTCACATGATCATCACCACCCGCGCCTGGGTTTGCTGCTCGGGCCCCCAGGTGCGAATGCGTCGCGCGTCGCCGCTGCTTCTGCCAACAAACGCAGCTGGTGATGGCGCCCATGCCCACCTCGATGCATCCGGAGAGTAGCTCCCTCCACGTGTCGCGAACGTGCTGGAAGCCGGGGATCCACGGCGCTGCTCGGGAAGTGCGCCTCCGAACCGGCGTGGATACTTGCTCTGGATGTGTTCCTCCCCGCCTGCGTATGAGCACCGAAGGACCAACCCAGGGTTATTCCAGTTCCGTTTCGCTGCATCTCTGGGCGATGGTGACGCAGTCCCCACGCCATCCATTACATCCTTGCTCTTCTGTGACTGCTCCTCCCCATGCTCTCGCGGCACAGCGGCCAAAACTCGAGATCCTTCACTGACACCGTACATGTGACAACTGTGTCGAACAACTGCCTGGCATTAATGAACGACTAAATCCACAAGCGGGTGCACTCACGGTGCAGGGTCGACGAACTGCGCCAGTCTGTACAGGCCGGAGAGAAATTGTTGAGAACTCGTGCGCGCGGCCGGGGTCATTGTAGGTTTCGTGGAAGTCGCTGTTGAAGTAGATGTGCGCCTTCCACGTCACCAGGTCCTAGCGGATGGGCTGGGGCTGCCCCGACGGACCCTGGAGTGACGACGTCCCCTACCACACCGACCGGGAGGACGTGCATGAACGAGATGACCATCGGGGGATGATCATCTGGATGTGGAGCGGCGCGATGTAGAACGGCAGATAGATGGGTGAACCCATGGCCATCGAGGCGTTGCGGGACATGGCAGCCGTGGCATTGAAGCCGAAGCCCCACTGCCGATTGACGAAATGAGTGCGAAAAGAGATGGGTGGAAAGGAGATGCTTTCTGACAGCGGAATGTAAAACATGTACAGCGTGGCAAAACAGTGGGCGCGGGAACACTCCAGGTTGTAAGTGGCGCAGGGAAGGACAGGTTGAACACAGGACAAAAAGGCAGGACTGGTACCATTCGGGTGAAAGGAGGAGGAGGAGGAGGAGAAGGAGGAGGAGGAAGAGGAGGAGAAGGAGAAGGAGGAAGAGGAGGAAGAAAAGGGTGGAGGAGGAGGAGCAGGGGAAGGAGGAGGAGGGGGAGGAGGAGGAGGAGGAGGAGTAGGAGCTAGGAAGAGGAGGAACAGCAGGCAGCAGCAGCAGCAGCGGCAACATCAGCAGCAAAAGCAGCAGCAAAAGGGGGGGCCACCGCCCAGCTGCGCCGGCCGGCGGGCCCGAACCGCGCCCTTGCCCCCGCCACGGCGGTGGCCAGGCACGCCGCGGCGGCCAGGCCGCCAGCGAGCAGCGCGCTCCAGAGGGGCCTGACAGTAACAGCAGTAGCAACAGAAGGACGGACAGGGAGGAGGAGCAGGAGGAGGAGGTGGGAGGAGGAGGAGGAGCAGCAGGAGGGAGGATGGGGATGATGATGATGATGATGATGATGAGATGAGGAGGAGGAGGAGGAGGAGGAGGAGGGAGGAGGAGGAGGAGGAGACGGAGGAGGAAGAGGAGGAGGAGGAGGAGGAGGAGGAGGAGGAGGAGGAGGAAGAGAAGGGTGGAGGAGGAGGGGCAGGGGAAGGAGGAGGAGGAGGAGGAGGAGGAGGAGGAGGAGGAGGAGGAGGAGAGGAGGAGGGGAGGAGGGGGAGGAGGAGGAGGAGGAGGGGGAGGAGGAGGAGGAGGAGGAGGAGGAGGAGAGGAAGAGGAGGAGGAGGAGGAGGAGGCGAAGGAGGAGAAGGAGGAGGAGACGGAGGAGGATGAAGGGGAGGGGGAGGGAGGGAGGGAGGGAGCAGCAGGGTAATAGCATCCTTGAAGGATTCGCATGCCATCATCGAGTCAAATCGAGGAGGAACAGCAGGAGGGAGGAAGAGGAGGATTAGAGGACGGCTGGTCGAGACAACAACGGAGGGGTACGAGGAGGGAGGAGGGCTGTGTGAGATCCCTTGTTGCAGCACCGCGACTTCTTCGCACGGGCGAACGGGCTAACAGGGCAACGGGAGACACTGGGGGCACGTGTCCTGACGCCGACCGCCGACCCTGGTGGAACCCTTTGCAACGGGGTAGCTTCGGTTGCTCTGTCACGAGCGGCCACAAACACTCGGCTGGGCGCAGAGGCGGGAGTAGGCTCAGAAAATTGTCTGATCATTCTGGGGAACTTCCTGGAGCCACTCGCTCCACTCGTGCGTCGAAGCTGCGTCGAACGTCCGTCGATTCGGGTCGATCTTGCGTCGAACCTGAGTCGAACCTGAGTCGAGCTTGAGTCGAACTTGAATCGAAATGGGGTCGAACAGATCCGTCCGGTGGGCCCCAAAGAGCTCGCCAAAACGAGCATCTAAAGAAAGAGGCCTGGCGCAACCGTCAAGAGTGGGGGGGCAAATCATGACCGGCGGCACGTGCGCGGCCCAGCGGTGGGGCCAGGGACGTAATGAAATAAGAAGAGGCGCCATGAAATCTGGGGAAATATCATGGCTCACGCCATGATATCCCCCCCCCTAGTCGTCACCCCCCTCTTCTCCGCCCCCGAACCTCACGGCGCGAGGCCTTTGAGCATCGTCGACCTCCGCTGGGGCCCTCCCGAGGCCCCCCAGAAGCCACCGAAGGCACGCTCGGGAGGGGCCTCGGCCCCGCAGGCGCGCCCGAGGAAGGGAGCGAGGAGGGAAGAGCTGGCGGGGCCTCGCGAGGGTGGGAGGCTGTGCGGTCCGCGGTCTGCCCGTGCTGTCTGCTGTGTCCCGGCCGTGCGTGCCCGTCCCCCGTCTTCTGCCTGCTCCTCCTGCTCCCCCCCTCTCCGCCCCGTCTTGAGCAGGAACCAAACGTCCCGGCATTCCTATAGTCCTACCAAGACATGCTCTCGGAACCCACAAACGTTCCAAGAGCAAAAGCAATGTTCTTAGAACACAGGCCTGGTGTGCTAAAACAGCACAGTCCTGGCCAGAAATGTTATAAGAACATATCGTGCAGATCACAAAAGGTTATTAGAACATTTTTGGTGGGGCTATAGGCGAACCAGGAGCCCGTCGATCCTCGATCCCCGAGAGGCGAAAAAGCCTCCCGTGGCCCGATACAGTCATAGCGTGTGTTAAGGACGGGTGGCAAGGACGCAAGACCCTTGGAGGCCGAAGCTGGGATTTGTTGGGCGGCGGGCGATCAAAACCCCAATACAAATGGCATAGGACGGGCCGCAGATGCAAGGACACCAGGGCACCCTGGGAAAGGCGCGCGTCCTCACTGTGCGTGCTGACTGTGGCGCGTGCAGTCGGGTGGCGCGGCTGGGGTGGGCCGTCTGAGAAGGCCCCCCGTCTTCTGAGAAGCCCCCTATGCCCTCCCCCAAGGCCCCCCAGCCGCGCCCACCATCTCGATTGGGTAGCCGAATCGAGGAATCCTGCTCTGGAGGACGCGGGTGTTGGATACACGGCGGCGTACCCCAAGCCTTGCTCGCGGAGAACTCACCAGAGCCCGCGGACGGCGGGAACGATCAGGACCCTCTTCCTCCAGGCTGGCCTCTTTCTCCACGGCGAGCCCCAGCGCCGCCGACGGCGGCACGACGACGATGGCTGCGACGGCGACAGCACGCGACGCCGACGGCGGCGACCAGGGCGGCCGACGGGGGCGCCGAAGCGGCGGCGGCGACGGAACCACCCATGCCCTGCCAGGGCCATGCTGGGCCCTACGATGGCGTAGGACGGCCTCTTGGCCGAGGCCACGCACGAGGGTCTCATACGCCATCCTGGGGCCGAAGATGGCTCTTGCCGTAGGTCGGGCATGTCCTCCTACAGGCAGATTATGGAAGAACAGATAAAACAGATCCCAAGACATCAAAACATAATCAAAGAAATACTCGAACAACCGTCCCAAGACTATATTTATAACATTTCCTGACTATTCCTCCTGTAGAGGGACGTGCCCGACTTAACCCTGGCCAGGCATGGTGGTGTGAGTACGTAAGCGCCTCCTGCGCACGGCAGGCGCGCCTTCCCCATGCGTCGACGGCGACGGCGACCGCGGCGCGAGACCGCGGCGGCGGCGACGGCCACGCGACGGCAGGCGGCGCCGGTCACGCGACGGCAGGCGACGGCGGCGGCGGCGACGTCGGCGCGGGCCGCCTCCGGCGGGGCCGCTGGTCCTCGCACCAGCGCGCGCCGTGGACCGCGGCGGCGCCCAGCGCCACGAGCTGCAGGGCGCGCAGGGGGCCCGGGCCCGCGCGGCGCGAGGCGCGGCGCTGGCCGTCGAGGGCCTGCGGCAGCGGCGGCAGCGACGGCATCGGCGAGGCGCCGTCGTCGAGGACGACGAACAACACGGAGGCGGCAGCGACGGCGGCAGCGAGGCGCCGTCGTCGAGGGCGACCACGGCGGCGGCAACGACGGCGGCGGCCACGGCGCCAGCGATGCAGCGTCGTCGACGACGGCGGCGGCGGCCACGACGGCGACGGCGGCGGCGGAGGCGCGGCGCTGCCCGTGTGGGGCCTCCACCAGCGGCAGCAGCGTGTCCTCGACAGACGGGCGGTCCTTGAGGTCATCCCAAGCGGGGATGGAACAGATACCGTTGAAACACGTAGCTGGAGGCTTCCCGCATGGGCTGGAGCAAATAGATGGGTCAATAGGATCGCAGCGCATCGCCGATGCAACGGGGCTCTGGATAGCGCCGCATCGCTGATGCACCGACGATGCGGCGCGACCCATCTGCTCAGGACCCCAGAAGTCCTCGAGCTCGGTCTCTTCCGCGGAGGCCTCCGTAGGTCTCCAGAGACCTCTCGAGTCTGAGGTCGCAAAATTATATACAGTCGGGTCTGATTGAAGAGGACACGCGACAGAACACGAGACCCTTCCGAGGGCCACGTTGCCATACAAATGTCGAAGGCATGGGTCGCGAAGCACAGGACACGAGGGTACCCTTGATTTGGCAGGGTCGACCTACTAATCAATCTCGACTGTGCAAAAACCTGGATCCTCCTTCTGTCGTCCCCGTATGGGCGCTCTGGAGCGGTCCGTGTTGGTCTTCGAGTAGTACGGCAGGACCACGGTGCCGCTCCCGTCCAGTAGCACGTCGCCGCCCATGCGATGTGGGTCCTCGTCGTCGTCGTCGTCGTCACACTCACCATCGCCATCACCATTCACATTCACATTCGCATTCACATGCACCATCACCATAACCATCACCATCACCACCATCACCACCATCATCACCACCACCACCATCATCAGCATCAGCATCAGCATCATCATCATCATCAGAAACAGCAGTATCGTCAGTATCATCATCAACAGCATCATCATAGCCATCCTCAGCATGACAATCATAATCACGGTCAGCATCATCAACCACCATCACAACAACAGCATCAACCAAGTTCATCATCAACAACATCAGCATCATCAACAACATCATCAACATTCATCAGCATCAGCATCAACATCAATATTGGCTTCAGCATCATAAGCGGCCGTACCATTTACGTCAACTACAACAACATCATACTCATCATCATCATCATCGTCACCACCATCATCAGCACCATCGTCGTCGTCAACCTCATCATATCTATGAGCGAGGAACGCCACTACGTGGCGTCCCAATCCCCGTGTGGCATCTTGCCGAGCGTCTGCTCCAGAGGAAACTACGTTTCACGGCAGCTGGAACCACCACATTAGGATAACATGCTTGTCAGAAGGTGGTGTCCAGCGAGCCGCGCCGCGCTCCACAGTTGCCACCCGTGCGAGCAAGGTCCGAGGGTTCGTCGTTAGCATGGTGTTCGCATATCTTGCTAGACTTGCGGCGACACGAATATTCTGGGCGGTGGCCAAATGGCTTCTTTGCATGCGCTCAGTCTTGAAGTGCATCAGGCTCCGCGGTGGGCCAGGAGGTCCTGCATATGTGGCCGTGGACTCGAGAGTACTGATCGGAGCACGGGCACCCGATTGCGCTTAGGATCACAACACGCTGAGCATTATGAGGGTCATTCGTGGCGGCAGACTCTGAGACGGGAACCTCGAGCGTTTGCAATTGACTCGGGCACCCAGGCCAGAGCTCTGGAAATGCAGACCGTACGGCGACATGCGGGCGCCCACGACACCGCTGCTCGATGCGTCGTCGAGCGTTCGAAAGGAATGGTGTTCACGCAGATCCGCCCCAAGCAAGACGTCCTGGCACAATTTTGCTGCGGGGCAGTCTGGGAACCGTACGTCTCATTGTGCCCAGGCGACCTCCATCGTCCATCGCACGCCCAGGCAACCGAGGAGGAGGAGGAGGACAAAGGAGGAGGAGGAGGAGGAGAAGAGAAGGAGAAGAAAGAAATGGAGGAAGAGGCGGAGGAGGAAAAGGACGAGGAGCAGGAGGAGGGATTTGACGTTGGAGTGGCCCTTGTGGCGTCCCTGGCACCGTCCTGCAACCAGGGCGGCCCAAGCTTGCTGCGAATCGAGTTCGAGGAGAGAGGTCTCCCCGTCGGCCCGCATGCTCAACAAGACCACGGCGGCCCCCTCTACTCGGAAACTGGGCGAAAGCTGGCAAATCCGTGGCTGCTAAACCGGTCTTCCCGGAAGAAAATCACCGGACAGCTCGCCCCTTGGCCCCCCCGCCAGCCCCAGGCCAAGGGGCGAGCATATATACGGGCGCAGCACCGCGCTGGATGCGTAGCCGTCGGCTGGGCAAACCAAGCGAATGACGCATCGCGTGGCGGCTGGATGCCCGCGCCGAGCACAGATATTCTCTGTTCCTCCCTCCTCCTTCTCCTCCTCCTCCGCGGGCTTAAAACTGCCATCGAAATATCCTCACCCGCTGGCTTAAAACTACCGAAATATCCTCACCCGCTGGCTGAAAACTGCCATCGAACTATCCTCACCCGCTGGCTTAAAACTGCCACCGAAATTTCCTGACCTGCTGGTTTAAAACTGCCACCGAAATGTCTTCACCTGCGGAAATGAAACTGCCACCGAAATATCCTCACCCGCTTTCTTAAAGCCGCCACCGAAATATCCTCACCCGCTGGCTTAAACTGCCACCGAAATATCCTCACCCGCTGGCTTGAAACTGCCACCGAAATATCCTCACCCGCTGAAATTAAACTGCCACCGAAATATCCTCACCTGCTGGCTTGACACTGCCACCGCTCGATAACACTCGATACCACATCGATAACACCTCATGCTATCGAGGTGTCATCGAGTGGTATCGAAGTGCTCTCGAGCGTTATCGAGCTCGATCACACTCGATAGCACCTCGATAACACCTCGATAACATCTCGAACACATCTCGAAAACATGTTATCGAGGTGTTATCGGGTATTATCGAGGTGTTATAGAGCGGGTGATGGTCACCCGCTGGCTTGAAACTGCCACCGCAATATCCTCACCCGCTGGCTTAAATCTGCCACCGAAATATCCTCACCCGCTGGCTGAAAACTGCCACTGAAACATCCTCACCCGCTGGCTTAAAACTGCCACCGAAATATCCTCACCCGCTGGCTTAAAACTGCCACCGAAACATCCTCACCCGCTGGCTTAAAACTGCCACCGGAATATCCTCACCCGCGGAAATAAAACTGCCAGCGAAATATCCTCACCCGCTGGTTTAAAACTGTCACCGAAATATCCTCACCCGCGGGCTTAAAACTGCCACCGGGCTATCCTCACCCGCGGAAATGAAACTGCCACCGAACTATCCTGACCCGCTGGCTTAAAACTGCCACCGAAATATCCTCACCCGCGGAAATAAAACTGCCACCGAAATATCGTCACCCGCTGGCTTGAAACTGCCACCGAAATATCCTCACCCGCTGGCTGAAAACTGCCGCCGAAATATCCTCACCTGCTGGCTCAGAACTGCCACCGAAATATCCTCATCCGCGGGAACAAAACTGCGACACAAATATGCTCATCTGCCGGCTTAAAACTGCCGCCCAAATACCCACACCCGCGGAAATAAATCTGCCACCGAACCGAAATATCCTCACCCGCTGGCTGAAAACTGCCACCGAAATATCCTCACCGACTGGCTTAAACTGCTATCAGAATATCCTCACCCGCGGGAATCAACTGCCACCGAAATATCCTCACCCGCTGAAACACCGAAATTTCCTCAACTGCTGGCTCAAAACTGCCACCGAAATATCCTCACCCGCTGGCTTAAAACTGCCACCGAAATATCCTCACCCGCTGGCTTAAAACTGCCACCGAAATATCCTCACCCGCTGGCTTAAAAATGCCACAGAAATACCCTCACCCGCTGGCTTAGAACTGCCACCGAAATATCTTCACCCGCGGAAATAAAACTGCCATCTAACGGCCTGGTGGTTCAATTCAGTCTGTCTACCTCGCGAAAATCAAATTACGGGCTGCGCCCGTAAAAAAACACTTTCTCGGAATAACCCTCAACGCACTACATAAGAAACGGGCTGCTTACCGGAGGAAGAACAACAATTTCTCAAAACTCCGTTCTAGCAACCATGGGTTTGACACACCTCTCGCGGCTCCTGATCCACGCAATCGGCCTTCAGAGCGGTCGCCAAGCGGAATGACGGCTCGTGAGTTTGTCAAAACACATGTAACCACGAAACCACGGTCGACCGGGACTTCTCTGCACGGGCTATCTCCGACCACGAGCAAGAAGCGGGCGCCGTCTTGCTTTCGCGAATCCGTTCGGCTTCGTCTGTCAAGAATACCGGGGACGACGATGAGTGTGGCGAGTGATATCCTCTTGGGTGAAGCGGGCGCAACATGATACGAAAAGAGAAACAGATGGAGGCACAAACTACATCGCTCTGAAGGCAATTCGCTGTAACTACACGGCTGCTCAACATCGAGTGCCTGGGCACGCATCTCGGCGGCGCAGCTTCAACTGAACAGTGTGCCTGTCGTGGGAAAGAGAAATATATGTGGACGCCAGCAAATGGCGGATGCTTATGAAGCCTTGATGCATCATCATCATCATCATCATCATCATCATCATCATCATCATCAGCATCATCATGATCATCATCATCATCACCATCATCATCATCATCATCACCACCATCACCATCATAATCATCATCATCATTATCACCACCACGCCACTTTAACAATCCTACCAATCCTTTGGGTCGTGATGACTTTGGTTCACTTCAGCTTCTCAAGTATGTCGTCTCCTTCGGGGCGGGGCTTGGTTACCCCTCCTTCCCCCTTGATATGCGTGACAAGTCACAGAGTCCAATATAACCCAATCTGGCTGTAAGATGATCTCATCTCGATGGCAGAATATAGCCCAAGCGCAAGTCTCCAAACAAACCCAAGACTGCCATAACGTAGTTTCGAATGGCCCCACAATGCCCCATGGTTGCCCCTGCAGGGGAACAACATCGTCAATGCGTGGTTGTGCCTTGTCGCCTTTTCGCTTCCAGAGTGGCCTCTGAAGCTTCAAAGTGGCTCCAAAAACGCCCACAAGGAGCCCAACGAAGAAAGGCTCCAAGAGGACCCCAAGGGCGCCCCAAAGGCACCCCCGAGAGGCTCCAGGAAACGGCCGTTGTAAGTATGGCACGGGAGACGGTGCGACTCCGCGCCGCTTTTTCTTTGTTGATCGATGTCCTCCCACGATGGCCCCAAGAAAGCCCCAGAGGTCCCAAACAAGACCCCCAAGGGAGCTTAACGTTTTCGCCGGGGGCCCCCGTAACGGCTCCACGGCAGCCCCAAGATGGCACATCGAAGTCTCGAATGACGACTCAAAGCGACAGGCCCACGAAGGCTCTGTGGGTCGACTGTCGTCAGATCGCTCGGACATCACTTCTGGACGGGCTGGTAAGGGTACGCGAAGCACCAACAACTGATATCAACAACTCATGAGCATCTCATCGACTTACACAATCCTCCATTGTATCACCATGAGACGACCCGGCTGCCATCACATAGCTAGCGCGCGCACGGCTAATTGGTAGTGGAAGGGGGACGGCTGACAGGAGGCACCACGAACATACCAGAACAAACATTGCCGCTACCAGCGTCATTCGCAAAAAAATATGGTGCCCGTCGTCAGACCTTCGGCCGTGATGTCCATGATCGTGCAATCGGCAACGTTGTCGTCACCATCCCTTGCACGCATCAAAAATACAATCCGAACTCCGTCCAACACGCACATGTCACCACATCTTCGCTGCACTTTCGCCAAAACCATGTTCTCGCCCGCGAACACCTGACATCACCGCCACCATCGCTACCGCCGCCGTCTGCCACCATCGTTGTGCGAAGGCCTGGTCGTGGTGGTCGGGAGCGGCCAAGAGGGGGGCGTCCAAAAAGGGGGGGTGAAAATCATGGCCGGCGGCGCGTGCGCAGTCCAGGGGGGGACCAGCGACGGAATGAAACAAGAAGAGACGCCATGACATCTGGGGACGTAGCATGGCCCACGCCATGACATCGACCCCCCCCCCAGTCACCCCCCCCTTCTTTGCCGCCCCCGAGGTGGTCGTCTTTGTCGCAGTCGCCCGGGAGCGACACCCCTTTCTTCTCGGGCGAGCCGCGGAGACAGAGCTCGTCGCGTCGGTAGCGGCGGGCTGTCGCCCGCCCGCCTCCTCGCGAGCGCACGGACACTAAAGTGATGGAGAAGAGGCGCTCCTACACTTACGTCGGGCCTTTCCTCCTACAGGGGGATTTTGGACGAGAAATCAAAAATCAACAAAACATGCCCCCAACATGGCCAAAAGTACTAAGAACAAGTCGTCCCCATCATATTGTTGGACTATTTTTCAATCGGAAGTTGGGGGGTGAGATCGCAGTGGAACGGAGACCCCAACCAGGAAATCGTTTCGTTTCGCTCGTGTCGTGTGTGCGGGCGAGGCGAAGCTGCGTGGGCGCGCGAGAGGACTGAACCCGCCGTTGCTAGGGCGAAGTCAAGACCAATGGTTCTCCTCCGTCCGTCAGTCCGGCGGTGGCTCGCGGTGTCCCGCGGTGTCCCGTGGTGTCCCGTGGTGTCCGCCGCTGCTAGGGCAAAGTCAAGACAAATGATTCTCCCCCGCCCGCCCGTCCGTCCGTCCGTCCGGCGGTGGCTCGCGGTGTCCCGAGGTGTCCCTCCCGTGGTGTCCCGTGGTGTCCCGTTGAAGTGAGATCGATGGTGAGATCGATCGTGAGATCGATAGTGAGACCGATAAGGAGATCGATAGTGAGATCGATGTGGTGCCCCGATATGTTCCGCGGTGTCCCATGGTGTCCCCAAGAGTGAGGTCGATGGTGAAATCGATAGTGAGATCGACATGTGTCCCGTGGTGTCCCTTTGAGTGAGATCGATAGTGAGATTTATGTTGTGCCCCGAGGTGTCCCGTGGTGTCCCGCGGTGTCCCAAAAAGTGGGATCGATAATACGATCGATAATGAGATCGACATGTGTCCCGTGGTGTCCCGTTAAGTGAGATCGATAGTGAGATCGATCGTGAGATCGATGTGGTGTCCCGAGGTGTCCCGTGGTGTCCTATGGTGTTCCGTTTTGTGAGATCGATGGTGAGATCGGTAGTGAGACCGATAGTGAGATCGAGAGGTGTCCCGCGGTGTTCTGTGGAGTTAGATCGATAATGAGATCGATAGTGAGATCAATCAGTGTCCCGTGGTGTCCCGCTGAGTGAGATCGATTGAATCAGGGGTTGGTTCACCCCCCTCTCCTCCCCCCACCCGAAAACGGTGGCCGTGTAGGTATTCCCCCTGTAGAGGGACAGGCCCGACTTCATCCGACATCGCAGACAGCTTCACGCCCGCCCCCACCAGGTGCCTCTCAAGCCAAGAGCGGTCCCCTCCTAGTGGGGCAGGCGGCGGGGGGGGGAGCAGCTCGGGGAGAACACGTCGAGCCGGAATCGGCGCCTGGGCGGGGTGGGCTGTCGGGCACCCATGTCAAAGACGAGTGGGCGATTTGAGAAGGAGGAGGAGGAGGAGGAGGAGGAGGAGGAGGAGGAGGGGGAGGAGGAGAAGGAGGAGGGGGAGGAGGAGGGGGAGGAGGAGGAGGGGGAGGAGGAGGAGGAGGAGGAGGAGGAGGAGAAGGAGGAGGAGGAGGAGAACGAGGAATACTGCCCAGATCCACTCTCTCCAGCGTTACCCTTTCTGGCTTTCGGCTCATAGATGGGCCCCCCCCGGCGGCCGCTCGGAACGCTTTGGTCACAGCCCACAGAGCGCTCTCGGCGAGGCGCAGCTGCTGGCGAGCACTCCGAGGCCGCAAGCCTGCCGAGAACCGACGAGAATATTCGCGAGTCTCGAACCTCGAGTCAGAAAACATTGAACCTCGAAAACCGAGAACCGAACGAGAACATTCCCCATGGACTCAGCGGACGAATGACAGTATGGAACAATACGCTGTTTTTGGCTACCTTTGGAGATTTTCCGGAAAAGTATGTAAACGCCATCGGCCCCGCCCGTCTCAAAACGGTCACGTCGAAAAATAACGGGGGGCAGGCTCACTAGCTCTTCTGGGGCAGGCGGTCCCGATGGTGAAGCAGCTGATTTGGGCCGTCAGTCGTTCGCGACCCAAGCACAACTCGGGACGATCCGGGTTGCCCCGGAAATGCTCCTGGCGAGGCCCAGCTGTTGGCGAGCGTGCCCCGAAGCTGGAAGGCCGCCCAGAACCTGCGAGAACGCTCCGACGCCCAGAGCCCGAGCCCATGTATCCCCCCCTACACTGCCCCCGGAGGCCCTGCAAGCTGTGTTCTGCCATACCCAGATTCCCCCCCTTCCAGCACACAAACTGCCTCTGAGCACTTTCTCAGGGTGGAGGGCTCAGGGTGAAATCGAAATGGGCTTCTGCACCACGAAAGACAATCCGTCTTGTGATCCGCCTCTTGCAGAGATTCAAGCCTCGAATTCCCATCGAAGCGGCATTTCAGATCTCACCCTTCGGCCTCCACCCGAAGAAAACGCTCGGTGTATGCGATTCCCCCCCACTCTGCGGGCTGCTTCTCGCCAGGTCCTGCCCCAGGGACGGGTGCAGCTCGCGCCCGCTCAGCTTCTGGTCGCTGTAGAACCTCGCCGCGGGTGGGCGGAGGGGGCGGGCCGGGGACCCCCCAAAGGGGTGGCGGCATCCGAATCCCATCCGCACCAGCCATGGGTTCTCCAGAGTCGATGGGAGGCGGGAGCAGTGCTCCCACCAGCCCTCCTGGGCGCAGGTGGTTCCACAAGTGCTGTTGTCTTCTCTCCTCCTCCTCCTCCTCCTCCTCCTCCTTCCCCTGCTCGGGGGAGGGGTTTACCCCTCCCCCTGCACCCTCCCCTGGGCCTGGGAGGGGCGGGGGCGGGGAGTTAAGAGTGTCAAGGTGGGCCCAAGATGGCTCCAAGAGGGCACTCGGTAGCTCGAGGCAGCCTCCAAGACGGCTCGAGATAGCCGAAGATGGTTCAATATAGAGCCTCCTGCATACCTCAAGAGGCCCCAAGACAGTCCCAAAAACGGTTCCGTGTGCCCTTCGAGACTTCCTGGGCACCCGGGAAACATCAATTTGGTTGGGCTTCTCGCTGTTCCGCTTCGGATGGGCTTCTGAAGCCTCAAGATGGCCGAAGAGGGCCCCAAGAGAGCGCCCAAGAGCGCTCCAAGAGCGGCCCAAGAGGGCCAAAAGAGACAATTTTTGAGTCTCCGAGGAGGGGATCCAAATTGGTTACCCCCTCTTTTTGAGCCATGGGGCCCAAGAGGCCTCCCAGACCCCCCCAATAAGCCCCAAGAGGGCCCCAAGGGCCCCAAAATGAACCCCAAGAGTGCCACAAGAGGCCCCAAGGGGACCCCAGAGAGCCTCTTAGGATGGCCTCTTTTTGAGCCATGGGGCCCAAGAGGCCTCCCAGACCCCCCCAATAAGCCCCAAGAGGGCCCCAAGGGCCCCAAAATGAACCCCAAGAGGCCCCAAGGGGACCCCAAGGGGACCCCAGAGGCTTCAAGAATCTCTCACAACAACATATCTCCAAAGCCCGGCTTCTCATCCTTCCTGTCATCGTGCGTTCCTTTCCTGCTCCTCTCCTGCCTCCTCATGTCCTGTCTCCTCCCTCCTTCTCCTCCTCCTTCTCCTCCACCTCCCTTTCCTCCTCCATCTCTTCAACTTCCTCGTGCCACATTCCTCCTTCTCCTCCTCCTATTCTTCCCCCTCCTTCTTCTTCTTCTCCCTGTTTCCTCCTCCTCCTCCTCCTCCTCTGCCTCTTCCTCCTCCTACCCCCAAGATGGTCCCGGAGGTCGAGCATGGCTCTATATAGCCTCCGACAGACCTCCCAGAGGCCTCTAGACAAATCCACGATGGCTCAAGATAGCTGAGCATGGCTAAGGATAGCCTGCGAAAGCCTCTAGCGGAGCATGGCGCAAGATAGCCTCCAAGAGGCCTCAAGAAAGCCTCCGATCGTGTCCGGATGGGCGATCGTGGATACGCCAAGCGTCAAGAGATGTGAGGACATATCAGGTGAGAACCATTGTTGCTGTTGTTGTTGAAAACTCGGGGGGGCCAGGGGCACAATCTGACGCGCAAGACTCTCCGTTGTAAACACCAGGGTGCGAGCCTCTGGAGGAGCACTTGGAATGAACAAACCACGAGGTGCACTCGAGGGGGGTCAACAACAAAGATTTGTCAGATGTAAGCTTTCACCAACAACAACAATCATGGTCAGACTGTTTGCTCGTATTTGTTCGCGTGTAACTCAGCATGCGCATCCCAAAGTCTCGATGCCCGCCGTCTGCTTCGATCGTATCCCCCTTGGAGGTACATCTTCCTTACCTGCAGCGTGTAGTTGGTGCAGCCCTAACAACGTGAGAAGGAAGGGAGGAGGGAAGGGACAAGGGGCAGGGAGAAGGATGGAGAACGAGCAGGCAGGGCAGGGACAAGGGGCAGGGAAGGGACAAGGGGCAGGGAGAAGGTTCGGAACAAGAGTTCAAGCGGCAGAACCAAACGGGCAGGTCGGCCAGGTGGACCCTAACGGACGGGTCGGGCGGGCGGGCCCAGACGGCAGGGTCGAGTGGGCGGGTCACTGAAGCATCAGTGCAGCATGACTCACGAAGCACGAATCACAAGATAATGATGAGGACGTTCAGAGCGGGAGCGTAATTCCTGAGTGTCGAGATCGCGGCGTCTCAGAAAATCCCACGCGAGAGCGCCATTCCCGCACACATTGTGAGGAGGTCCCGCGCGAGAGAACGAGTTCGAACAACATGTAAGGAAGTATCCGGCGGGAGCCGTTGTTGTGGTAGTTCGGGGGCCAGGGGCGAATTCTGAGGCCCAAGACGGCCTCTTGACAAAAAACAGGGTGCCAATCCAAGGAGAAACGCTTGACTTGCAAAAACACACAAAAGTCTTATTGGAGGGGTAGGGAATGTGCAATAATTGCTGCTTGGAGAAATTAAATCAACCGGGAAACGTACACACATACGCACACGCACACACAAACGCACATGTGCGAACGCCCTGGCAATCACGAGTGCATGTACACAAAACGGACAACACACACACACGCGAACGCGTGATTGCGCAGACGCACATAAACGCACACTTGCACGCACGCGCACTTTAGCGCCAAAACATCTTCACAAAATGAAATGGGCAATATACGCATTTCCGCAAGATCCTGCTATGAAGGCTCAACGCGCTGGGCAAGAGCAGGCAGAAATTATGGCACATTGCACGAATCAGTCGTTTTTCTCGAGTCAACTATTTGAGTGACGATGATGAAACCATACATAAGCAGATCCCTATCTTTGATTCCGCATGTATACATATCTGTATATCTATGCATAAATCTCTCTCTCGTTGTCCTGCCTCCTTCCACCGCTTCCGCCCACCCCCTCGCCCACGATGCGGTGACAGACGGGCGCAAGTTCTACAAAGGAAACGCCCCCATCCAGGGGGTAAGGACTCCAACATGCCTCATCCTCTAAGGCGCCTTTTTCCGTCTGTCAGCTTGACCGCTTTGCTGCTTGCTCCCTGGCATGGGGTGCGGGCCGGCATGGCCGAGGCCTGTTTAATCCCACCAGTCCTTTAGGGCGTAGGTGGTCTAGGGTGTTTTGTCTTCGATCTGCCCCTCTTCCCCTGTGGGGAGGGGTTTACCCCTCCCCCTACCCCCCCGCGGACCTGGACGGGGCCGGTCGCGAGGTGTCAGGGCGTCCAAAACGGCCTCGGCGAGGAAGCCAAAATCATCGGTTTTACTGAACAGTTGCGGCCCTCTTATTTGATCGATGTCCTCCACGATGGCCCCAAGAGCGCTCCCAAGGCTCCCAAGAGCGCTTCAAGAGGGTTCCAAGAGGCGCCCAAGAGACCCCCAAAAGGCCCCAAGAAGCTCCCCGAGGCACCCAAGACGCTCCAAGATGCCTCCGAGACCGCCAAGAGGCCCCCAAGACGCTCCAAGAGGCTTCCACTGGGGGGCCCTCCCTCTGCGTGCTGCCCACTTCCTTGATCGAGGCAACTCCACTGGGCATCGTTTCTGAATGGGCTGGTGGGGGTTACGCAAAACGGCTGGAATGTTTGCTTCCTGGTGCCGCAACTGGGTGTCCGCGTCCGCACCTGGGGTTGCACTTCGCTGTTCCTGCTAGCCTTTCAGCTGTAGGTCAGCTTGCTCTGCCGGTAGCATTCTCCACGGTGGTTCGTCGGTCCCCTCCTCCCTTTGGGTCGCGGGGGTCGCTCGCCTCGCCGCCGTCGGTCCGTCGCGGGTCGGCCGCGCGGCGGGGTCTTCCGCCGTCGTCTCTTCGGGCTCCTCTCTGGCTTTTGCCTTTGCTGCGTGCCCTTCCTCTCCATGATCCATTTTCCCTTTCCCGGTCGTCCCCAGCGCGGGGGTCTGCCTCCTTCTGTCCGAGCGTTGGCGTATCCCGTTGGCGGGTTCGTAGTGCTTGCCTCCGTTTTGATGGTGCCGCCTTTGGGTCGGTGTGGTGCGACATTTGCGGTGACGCGTACAGTCCCTCTTGTGGCTAGGTGGTTACCCCACCTTTTGTTGTTTTGATTTCGCCTGTTTCATGCTAGCTCTTCGCAGCGTTGGTTGCGGTTGGAGTTGATCTTTTAACGATGGCGTCTGCGCTGCACGTTGGCCATGCTCGCGCCTGTCCACCACCCATGTGTGCCGCCGCGTGTCGCGGTTGCTGTTCGCGGTCGCCCGCGTTCAGTTTTGTTGTTGTCCAAGGCTAGGCCAGCCTCGGCCGCGTGATCACCTTTATCACGCCGACCTCTTACATTATGTTGCAGGGTCGTTTTATCTGGTTCTTGCCCGCTGCAAGGTCGGTGGCGTTGCTCTGTCACGCAACTTGCCTGCGTGTATGCACCACCACACAGCTGGCCTGTCTGACAACCTTGCAATTATGTTTCGTTGCCTCCTTGAGGCATCAATGAGCACCAGACTGCCGTTTGCGCTTCAAACTTCCCGCGACGAGTTTTCGTTCCGCGGGTTGTTGGGCCGCTGCACTTTGGCATTCGAACGCCTCTCTTTTTCCACCACCAATCTGCATGGCCGTGACTGTATTGTTTCATCGTGGCGCGTTCGACTAAGTTCGTTCGCAATTGGCACCTCCACCTGCCGACCGCGCCTCAGGCTCCTCTGCGCCGCCGACTGACAAATTGTGTCTTCGTTACAAAATGTGTGTGTTCCGCAATGTGTGTTTGTGTGTTGTTCCGCAGTGTGTGTGTGTGTGCGTGTGTGTGTGTGCGTGTGTGTGTGTGTGTCCTTCTCGTCCCAAGCCCCCACAGCAAAAGCATGAGTTTCCCCCGCGCGAAGCGCCTCCTGGAAAAACACTGCCCCATTTGGTCCGCAATTCAGGCGGGATCACCGTGTTAACGAGGGACTGCCCTGCATCTTTCCTCGGCGGCGAGCCCGGGGGGAAGTGAGAAGGAGAAGGCCTTCTCACAATGCTCGGAAGCCCCCCGGCCGACTGAGAAGCCTCCTGAGCCTCCCCCGAGGACGCAGGACACCTCTCAGAAGTCCCGCCGCCTTCTGAGAAGGCCTTCTCGTTCTCGCTTCTCCCCCTCGCCCTCCGCTGGTCTCCAAGTATGAAAGGGGAACGACGAATGACATAAACATAAAAACTCGCAGTTCCGCGTGGATTTCTCGGATCGGCGCTGGACCCCCCTCCCTGGCGCGCGGAGCGCACCACCCTGTATGAGGAATGCGACACTGACGAAATACAGACGGTCAACTGCTTACTCCAGATTTCGTGATAAAAGGGAGGGGGTCTGGACCCTCCAAGACAAGCCATTTCAGACCTCCCCCGTGGGAGAGCCCCCCCAAAACATCGTCCCCGGACCCCCCCGGGCCCTCCAAGATAGCCCGCAGCGCGGCGCTCGCGAGAGCACGGCGAGTGGCCCGCAGCGCGCGCTCGAGAGAGCGCACACTTGGAGGCGTAGAAATGGGCACCAACACCAATGCCGAGGGTTGCCTCTACCAGGGGAGGGTGATCCTAGATTTCGGTGCTGGTGGTAATATTTCGGCCACCTTGGAAGCCCGAATACTACCCCGAAATGAGACCCCCCTCCCTTGATGACGACATCCGGAGTACGGGAATGGTTCCACGGCGGCCACGCCCGGCGAAAGCACACAGCGCCCTCCGGCCGTGCAGACGTGGCAGCGGTGCTGGAGTCTGACCGCCAGCTTGAGACTCACCGTCCGCCATCCTTTGCAGCAAGGGCAACATTCCTACTCCAGATTTCGTAATAAAGGGAGGGGGGTCTCATTTCGGGGGGGGTCTCTTCCAGGCTATCTTGGAGGGCCTGGGGGGTCTGGGGACGATGTTTTGGAGCGTTCTCCCACGGGGGAGGTCTGAAATGGCTTGTCTTGGAGGGTCCAGACCCCCTCCCTTTTATTACGAAACCTGGAGTAGGGAAACGAATTGTATACACCGACGCTTTTTCCGACCCCGAACTGAAATTCGCACAGGAACGCGGATCCTGGTGTATACGGGATCCGGGTGTATACACGTTTCGCTGTTCCCCTTGGGAAGCGGAGGAAAAGTATACACCACACCACCCCGACGTCGTCCCCGACCCTCAAGAAGTCGTAGGATTGAAAAAAACAACCCCCCACTGGTAATGTATATGTTCCAATTTCCAAAATTCCACAATCTGAGAAACACTTATACGAGAGCACGAGAAGAGAAACCATCCTCCATCCGTGTAACTCGTGCCATTGTCTATGGCGAGTGTGCGCGGGGCCCAGGCGAGAACCACATCATGAACACTGTTCGACCTCAATCCGCGCAACGTTTAGAAACGTCAAGCTTCAAAATCGCAAACGGTGAGGAAGACAGAGGCGAAACGCACGGCCCGCACATGCAACGCCCCGGTGGCGCGACAGGGAGGAGTGGAGGAGAGGAGAAGGGGAAAAATGAAGGAGAGGAGGAGGAGGAGAAGGAGGAGAATGAGAAGAAAAGTGGAGAGGAAAATGGTGAAGGAGAGAAGAAGACATGATGATGGAGGAGAGGAGGGGAGGCGGAGGAGGAGGAGGAGGAGGAGGGGGACGAGGACCAGGAGGGGGGCGAGGATGAGGAAGACAATGAGGACCAGGTGGGGAGGAGGGGGAGGAGGAGGGCCAGGGCCACGCTAACGGCAATGCTGGTTCAACGGCGACTTTACCGACGCCGAAGTCGCAAAAGACAAAATGTAGGAAAACACGAACAACGCTTTCTTGCAATTGGGTTGGCCACGAAACACCACCACGCATACTACCGAGACCTGCAACGCCGTTAGCGTGTCTACGGAGGGGGCCCGCCTGAGGGACTTGGAGGACCACACCCCGGCGAAGGACTTGCGGAAGCCCCAGGCCCTGTAGGTGGCCCCCGCGTCGCCGGGCGAGCCCGGACATGCCGGGTCCATCAGCTGCAGGAAGGGGGAGCCAACCTCTGCGGAGCGGTCCCAGCCCGTTCTCGTTGCTCCTCGCTTCTCTCCTCCTCATCCCGGGGAAAACAACACGATCGGACGTGGGAGAGGACGGAGAGGAGGGGAGCAGGACTCGAACGAGGATGAGAGTAGGAAGGCGAGGGAGACGAGGAAGGTAGCATGATGAAGAAGAGGTACGGTCGGACCTGGGACAGAAGAACATCCTTCAAGAACCTGAGGCCCTCCGCCTGCCAAACTGAGAGACACTCGAGGGTACCCTCCCCCAGGATGCACGAAGAACATCCAGGGCTCCCAACTTCGCGCTTCGCGCTGAGCCAAGCGCGAAGTGAGAATAACTTCGCGCTCTCGCGCCGCCTCCCAGGGGAGAAGGGGAGGATGAGGAGGAATCGGAGCCGAACCGCGAAGCGCGAATGACTTCGCGCCCTCGAGGGCGCCCTTGGATGCACGAAGAACATCCACCAAGCACGAAGAGCATCAGGGCACCCTCCCCGAACCGACCTCGACCTCGGACCTCGGCGCCGACCTGCCCAGTGGCCAGATCGGTGGCCGCCCTCGCCGATCGGCCGACGGCGCGGGCGGCCTCTGGGGGGCGCGCTTCGAGGCCCAACGTGTTGGCTCCACGAAGAGGAGACAGATTTGAAGGACACACAAATAAATAAATACACGCAAACTGAAGGATTCCGCATATTTTCTGGGTTTCTGCCTTCCCCCCCCCACTTCCCATAGTTTCCCATATTTTCTCGGAAATCGACGGTTCATTGTGTCTGTGTTTTTTCTCCTCCTGAAGATTGGGATGATGATGAGAGGAATGCGGCCAAACCTGGGACAGACTAACACCCTTCAAGAATACGAGAACCTCCGCCGGCCAAACCATACAAAAACATCCAAAGGTACTCTCCAGAGGATATCACAAGAACATCCAACAAACACGAAGATGAGTACGTAGCGTACCCTTCCCGAACCGACATCGATCTTATACCTCGGACCGACCGTGTGATAGAAAGGTGGCAGGACGAGGAAGACGTCCTGTCGGAGCTATGCTCGAAATCATCCTGCTCCTCCTCTCATCTTGCTCGTCTGCCCACCCCCCTTCTCCTCGAAGTACTCGCAGCTCCCCCCCGTCGTGGTCCTCCAACTGCCCCATCTCGTTTTGTTCTCGTCCTCTCTCCTCGCCCTTCTCCCTCCTCCCGCCCCCCTCACCCCTCCTTCCGTCCCTACGCCTCCTCCTCATGGCCTTCTCATCTACCTCTCCCTGCCTCCCTCCTCCTCGGAGGGGCGACTCTCGCGATGCGCCCTGCCCGCGGCGCCTCCCGATTCCACCGCTGGCCGGTCTCGCAGTCTGGATTGAAGGTGACGACCACGACGGTGCAGCGCAGGTCTCGCAGCCTATCGGCCTTCGCTGGCGGGGAGGGTGTGGAGGCAGAGGTGGAGGAGGGCACTCCAGATTTCGTAATAAAAGGGAGGGGGTCTGGACCCTCCAAGACAAGCCATTTCAGACCCCCCCCCCGTGGGAGAACCCTCCAAAACACCGTCCCCGGACCCCCCAGGCCCTCCAAGATAGCCTGGAAGAGACCCCCCCCGAAATGAGACCCCCCTCCCTTTATTAGGAAATCTGGGGCACGGCGAGCACGGGATGCACCGCATCGCGGGGTCGGAGCCGCAGCGGATGGGATGGCCAGCGGAGCGTCCCGGGTGGACACACGACGATGGATCGGATCGCCGCGCGTGGCTCCCGCTGGCCCGCCGCAGATGCAAATGGATCGCACAGATTGGGCAGGGACCGACCGTCCCGCCAGTCCTATAGGCCTACCACGGAATGCCCTTAGAACCCACAAATGTTCGAATAACGAAAGCAGTGATCTTAGAACATGACCCCCGATGTGCTAAAACAAGGCAGCCCCAGCCAGCAGTGTTCGAACACTTTGCGCAGACCACAAGAGGCTCTCAGAACAGTATTTGGTGGGCCTATAGGCGAGCCGAGACGCTTCGCCACTGCTTGAACCGAATCGAATCGAATCGGAATCGCCGACATCGCGGCCCCAGCAGGCGAACCGAATCACATCGAATCGTAGGCGGCCCTGCACGGCGGGTTCGCGCTGTGACGACGTACGGCCTGGTCGCTGACACCGCGGGAATCGTTCGACATCGCGCAGGATCGTTCGATACCGGCCGGCTCCAGCCCACTGGCGTTAGGTCGGGCATGTCCTCCAACAGGCGGATTCTGGAGAAAAAACCAAATCATATTCAAACATGGTAAAAACGAGAAATCGTCCCCCGACTATTTGTTTACGATCTTTAAATACTCCTCCTGGAAAGGGGCATGCCCAACTCAACACTGCCGGCATCCAACCTTGAACGCCCGCGCCAAGTCGCCGCCGCGCCGACTCGACACGGACCTGCCGTGACAGGGTACTTTGACTGCGCTGTGCCTCTGTAGTCGACCTCGCCCTGGCTGCGCCGACGAGGGCCAACTTAAGAGCATCCCAGATGGGGTCCGATAGGGTGAGGTCGGAGGATCACGCCGCATCGCTGACTCGTCGCCGCTGCATCGGCGACGCATCGGCGACGCTGGCGCTGCATCGGCGACGTCGAGGTGGGGGCGGCTGTGCTCCAAATCGGGCCGAATCGCCGATGCATCAGCGATGCGGCGCTATCTTGCGACCGTCTGCTCGGACCCCGCCTGGGAGGCCCAGACGACCCTGAGCGAGTCAAGCCGACCACGCAGCAAACAGCACCCCTTGGACAGCAGAGAGGAAAGAACAGACGAACGGACGCGGGAGCCATGCACCCTCCGCATTCGAGCCCGCCCGTGCCCATCCGGGCATGGCGTGAAGGCCATAGCCTCTTCAGCGAAGGACACGAATTCAAGCGTACGACACCCCCAGCGCTGGCTCCTGACACCGCGGGGATCCTTCAGCCTTGAACGATAGGCCGCTTCCGAAACGTCAGATCGAGCAACTTCGACCAACTCTGGATCGCAGGTGGCGTTCAACGTTGAACGCCGACGGCGTGCACACCGCCAGTCGACACGACACGAACCTACCGTAGGCCGGCCCACGTACTGACAGCAGAGAGGCAAGAGAGAGGAGGGAGCACAAGCCCGTCCTCTATTCCTGCTCCCTCCTCCCCTCTGCCGCCACGTGTCATGCGAGATTGGACACGTCAGCGCAGGTAGCCACTTCTGCTCGTGGTCATGACCTCGGTTTCGAATGGAGAAAAATTGTATGCCGGAATGTCGCAAGCACACTTTGTCCCTCCTTCCGTCCCCCTCTCCCTCCCTTCCCAAGCGCCGTGACTTCTTACGGCGTGGGCCCCACGCAAGTGAAGACCCTGTCCGCGGGACTGGCTACTCATCAGGAGCCCGGTGAGGGCAACCTGGATGACCGACATTGCCAAACACCGCCCGTCTAATTCTGCTGACGACGACCAATTCTGTTCTCTGTTCCCTTGAGGGCAGAATCAATGAACATTGAATCGCGAACCGGGCTCGAATCTTAATGCGCGTCGGATCGGGCTGCAATGGCACGGAGCCGGACTCGAATCGGATGTGCTGCCCTATGCTCCACAGCATCGACGTGAAAGACTCGGGGCGCCTCGGATCGCCAGAAGATCGGCATCGAACCGGATCGGGCCGGCCGAAATCGACCTCGAATCAGATCGATCGGACCGGCATGATGCGGCATGACCTGTGACAGAAACGGATCCCGAGGGAAACGGGGCCTGGACCCAGGGGCCCTTTCCCTGGCCCAGCTCGTCGTCATGATACGGGGGCCACAAGCGAACCTTACCCCTGCCCCCCACGATCTCTGAGGGGGAGGGTGGGGTTCACTTCGCTCGGGAGCTCCCGAGCGACGTGAGCCCCGCCCTCCCCCTCGAAAATCGTGGGGGGTAGGGGCAGGGTTCGCATGCGGCCCCCGACCTGAGCAGTTTTCGGACGAGTGGAGCGCCCCGGGAGCCCGAAAACTGCGAGAAACCTCAGGGCCCGTTCCCCTTCATGACGCGCCTCTTTCGTGGAGGGGGGCAACTGCTGGCGGGGCAACTGATGGGGGGCAACTGATGGGGGGGGAGAGAAAGCCGCACTTCTCGGACCCTCTGGGGCCCAGTCTTGGGCCCCGTCTTGGGCCCCTTCCAGGGCCGCAGGGGGCCCCTCTCCTGCAGCGTTCGCCGTCCCCCCATGCATCCGCCCCCCCCTCAATTACGCGAGGCCCCCGTTTGAGCAGGGACAGACCGTCCCGGCATTCCTATAGGCCTTCCACGACATGTTCGTAGAACCAAAAAATGTTCTAAGAACCCGATGTGCTAAAACAAGGCAACCCCAGCCAGAAATGTTCTGAGAGCATCCCCCGCAGACCACAAAAGGTTCTTAGAACATTCTTTGGTGGGCCTATAGGCGAACCAGGACGCTTCGCCACTGCTTGACACGTTGCGACGCAGTGGACCTCGCCGGGGCTGCCCGGCCTTCTTGATCAGCTCGGCGACGTGGTCGCGTCAGGGGACTCAGCCGAAGTGGCGCATGAAGACCAGGAGCACCGAGGACGGGTCCTCGGAGAGCAGCCCGGGCAGGGAGACCTCTGAGGCGCAGGTCGTCGTCGTGGTCGTCGTCGTCGTGGTGCTCGTCTTCGCCGTCGCACTCGTCGTCGTGGCGGTCCTCCTCCTCCTCCACCACTTCCTCCTCCGCCTCCTCATCCTCCGCCTCCACCTCCTCCGCCTCCTCCCCCCCCCCCTCTTCCTCTTCCTCCTGCCCTTCGGCGGAGTGGGGAGGATGGCGGCGGAGGCGGGGAGGGAAAGAAGAGACGAGGGCGAGGCAAGGATCGGCCCAAAGAGCGCTTTTGTTCGACATCGTCTTGGTTCGGTTTCCCCCTAAATTTCTAGTCCTATAATTATTAAACCCTAAATAACCTAAAAGCGGGCGTTTTGGAATCCGCCTCCATCTACTGCAAAAATAGCATTTCCTGAGCATGCGCGCATAATCTCCTGTATTTTACACTACAAAGTGCCCAGCCCCCGTTGCGAGCCCGCTCCATCTACTGCAAAAAATAGCATTTCCTGAGCATGCGCGCATAATCTCATGTATTTTACAGCACAAAGTGCCGAGTCCCCGTTGCAACCCCGTTATGTAAACCCGCTCCATCTACTGCAAAAAATAGCATTTGCTGATTCTGAGCATGCTCCATCCTGAGCGCAGAATCTCCTGTATTTTTCAATACAAAATGCGACCCCCTTGTGTACACCGGCTCCATCTCCTGGACAACCTCGCGCTTCCTGCGCATGCGTGCTTAGAGCACTCGCGTGCCAACTGGATCGCACATCCGTCGTCGCCGTCGTCGTCGTCGTCGTCGTCGACGTTGCACTCGCTGTGGTTCTACCGAGGGGAGAGATGATCTTTATGGTGGGGTGGCGTGCGGGTGGGAGCGACGGCCACCGCAGGTGGGTTCGCGGTCCAGGTGTACTCGTGGCCACGCCTAGTAGACCCTAAACCCTGAACCCTAAATTCTTAATCCTATAATTATTAAATCCTGAATACCATAAAAGCGGTCGTTATGCAAACCGGCTCCATCTACTGCAAAAAAACATGTTCTGAGCATGCGTGCAGAATCTCCTATTTTTACAGCACAAAGTGCTCAGTCCCCGTTGCGACCCCGCTCCATCTACTGCAAAAAATTGCATTTCCTGCGCATGCGTGCAGAATTCCTTTTTTTACAGCAAAAAGTGGGCGGTCCCCGTTGCGAGCCCCTATGTAAACCCGCTCCATCTACTGCAAAAAATAGCATGTCCTGATCTAAACCCTAAATCCTAAACCCTAAACCCTAAACCCGTGATGTGCTCCATCCGCACGTGCCGCAACACGAAATCGAGACAAATGCACGAAATCGCCAAAGCAGTGTCCAGGTCGACCCCTGGGGTAGGGAAGGGCGGAGGAGGGGAGC
>CAUYUJ010007180.1:443641-521338 GCA_963575745.1 Prorocentrum cordatum
AACACCGATCCGAAAATGAGGCCCACGCTGCAGCGGGAGCACGATTCGGAACGATTCGGGAGCAGAAATGAGGCCGGCGCCTCAGCGAGAGCAGCACTTTGAAAAAAAACGCATGCGAAAACCCGTTTCCCGGGAATCCTGTGTGTAAAAGAACAGTACGCGGGGGGGTGTCGGATATCTTCGGGACGCCATCAGGGGAAGTGGGAGAGTATTTTCATATTGTGTAATTGTAGAAGGGGGGAGAGGGAGGACGAGGGGGTGAGACGAGGGGGAGAGCACGAGGGGGGGAGGGGGGGGGAGGACGAGGGGGAGGGGGGAGGACGAGGGGGAGGGGGGGAGGACGAGGGGGAGGGGGGGGGGAGGGGGGAAGGGGGGAGGGGTGAGGACGAGGGGGGAGGGAGGGATGGGGGGGAGGGACGAGGGGGAGGACGAGGGGGAGAGGGAGGGGGGGAGGGGGGGTGGGGAGGGGAGGAGGGGGGGGGGCTGGAGGGAGAGAGGCCTGCCAGATGGGATCAGAATGGACGGAGTCGGAGGATCGCGCCGCATCGTCGATGCACTCCTTCCTCTTCCTCTTCGAGAGGCCTCCTCGCTAGAGTCCTTCCTCCTTCCTCCTCTTTGGAGTCCCGAAACGATGCGGTGACAGACCGTGCGGTGACCTCGAAATCCCCCAAGACCTCGACGCACGGTCCGTCACCGCACGGTCTTGGGACCCTGGAGGCCCCTGTCGCCCGAATCCCCACCGACTCACCGTACGGTGTGGTCACCACCACGTTTGGGGGCCCCCGATCCTCCCCCTTTCAGGCCGCACCCCCCCGGGGACCTGGTCTGTCCCGTCGCGCCACCACCCGCGTGGAATCCGCGTCGAATCCAAACCGAACCCGCGCGAGTCCATGGCCAATCCGCACCGAAGCCGTGCCGAAGCCGCGCCGGACAGCAGGAGAAGAGGCCCGAATGGACGGGGCAGACGGCGCCCGGACGTGGCCCCTGATCGGGGGTAAACCGTGTGGCCATGGACCTCTGTCAATGGGGCCCCAGGACGCACAAATGAACACACACGAACAACAAGATTCGCATATACGCCCGGGCCATATTTTCCCCTATGTTCTGGGTTTTCGTCTCCCCCCCCCACACTTCCCACAGTTGCCCATATTTTCTGAGGAATCGGCGATTAATTGTGCCTGCGTGCTTTTTTTTCCATCCTGACTCTCCTGGTGTGCGCACTACCCCGCCCCGAATGTCGAGGCCGATCCAGCCGTGGCCACGGGGGCGCCCTAGGACGATCGACAACATCCAGAAAGCGGGCACCAGTCCTCCAACAACTCAACCACCCCCCCCCCAAGCTCCTGCCTTCTGGGATGGGCGCGGGGGTTGCTGAGGGGACAGGGGGGTAATCCATGGATACCAAAATCGGGTTCTACCTGGCAAACCCTGTCTTATAAACGGGTTGCAAATGTCCCAACTGGCTTAGGGGAGTTGACGATACGGGCTAAGTGGGCGAAGACCACCTGGCGAAACTATCTGACCAACCCTGGGCCACTGGAAGCATCTGTAACCCGTTTGTAAGCAAGGTCTTGCCATGTGTAGGGACGCATGCCATGTCTATGTTGTGGTTGTCTAAACAATCGCTCGTTCCACTCACTCCGTTTAACAATGCTTTGTCATATGGTGGGCCAGGGTATGATGCTACTTCGTGTAATAGTAATGATGCAACACAAACGGTATAACATACATTTAACGCGTGGCGTCTGGGATGTTTTGGTATACGTGCTTCACAGATGCTTGTTCCACAGATGCTTATCCAGAACATATGACATGTAGTTCTTACTATTGGTATGATCAGTCAGTGATCAATAATAATCTGTTTTATGGTTCGCATGCTCTGGTTCAAGTAATTACTGTTGTAGCTGCAACACCCGTATACCTGGTATGATTCAAGGCATCAGAACTGGACTACTACATATAACGTGTAAGCGCGAGCAAAGACCAACATACTAGCATTGCGCAGAGCATGTTAGGGTGCTGGTGGCCTTACTATTTTTCTTGCTGGGAATGGAAATAACAAACCATGGCATCCACTGATAACCGTCCATCCCCTTAGCAACCCCCGAGCCGATCCCAGCGGCGGCCCTCGGCAACCCTCAGAGGCCATTGACGTAGCCGTAACCATCGCCGTCGTCGTCGCCGTCGCCACCGTCGCAGCGGCCCCCGCGGCAGACAGCAAGGAGGGGGCTCCGAGGGGCCTTCCAATCTTTTCCTCCTCGCTCAACGGTGTGCTGTGTATCAAACCTCGACAGGTGGGCCCTTTCACAAATCTCTGCCTCGGTGCGGATCGTTAGCGCGCCTCGTCTCCGTCGTCGTTGTCGTCGTGGTGGTGGTGGTGGTGGTCGTGGTCGTGGTCGCGGTCGTGGTCGTGGTCGTGGTCGCGGTCGTGATGGTGGTGTTCGTGGTGGTGGTCATGGTGGTGGTCGTGGTCGTGGTCGTGGTGTTGGTGGTGGTGGTTATGGTCGTGGTCGTGGTCGTGGTCGTGGTCGTGGTCGTGGTCGTGGTCGCCGTCGTCGCCGCCACCCGGTGGGGCCTCCGAGCAGCGAGGCCCAGCGCGCCTCCGCGCGCGCGAGGCGGGCGGCGGCGCGCTCAGCCTCGGGGGCGCGCCCGGGCTGCAGTGCCTCGGGGGCGGCACGACGACGACGACCACCACGGCGACGGCGGCGGCGGCGGCGACGGCGGACGCATCGCGGCCTGCCGCCGAGAGCCGCCGAGGGTTGATCGATCGAGGATCGGTCGGTATTCGAACCTCGATTCGGTCCATCGATCCTCGATCCCCCGGTTCCTGGACCACGGCAGCCATCGCCGAGGGCGCCCGAGGGCCCATGCATCAGCCAGGGCGCATCGGGTCGCGGGTCGCCGGGTCGATTGCTTCGTGCTCTGGGCTTCGGGCGGGTAGGGAGGAGGCTGGCCTCGCGATCTGGACGCTGGTGTCGACGACGATTGCGTCGTGGGCGCGGGCGGGCGGATCTCGAATTTCTTGCGCATTCAGCATAGTGGTCCGTACTTTGGGAGCTTGTGCCAGTGAGGGTCTGGTCTTGTGATCGGGTCGTAAGGGTCTTGAGCATCGTTTCGCGAATCGCTATGCCCACCGGCGTGGCCTGGGCCCCACTGGAGGACCTGCCCCCCTAGATAAGGATATAGGCTGTTCCCTTGGAGTCCCACCAGCCCTTTAGGGCGCAGGTGGTCTAGGGCGTTTGTCTTCCATCTGGCCCTCTTCCCCTTCGGGGAAGGGTTTTCCACTCTTCCTTACAGTCGGGGCCCTGAAGACAGAACCCTTTTCGCTTGGGAGGGGCTCAGTGTTCATTAGTTGTTTTGCAGTCCGCCTTGGTTGTTTCCTAAGCTTTCGCTAGGGAATCAAAGTTTCACGCACGGAAAAAAGGGGGCCTCGTTCCTGATTTAGGGTTCCTTCGGTCAACGCCCCGACTGTACTAATGTACGCCCCCTCCCCCAGGCGACTGGGAGCCAACCCGAGTCAATGAGGGCACCTCCCACCATCCCTTCTACGAAAACCAAACAAAACGCACTCAGCCTCCAAATTCGGAGCATGCGCAGCGAACCCGATGCGGCCCCCCCCAACATCCCCTATCAAAAACGATGCACAATACACTTGGCGGCGGCGGCTGCGGCGGCTGCGGCGGGGGCAGCGGCTGCGGCGGCGGTGGCGGTGGCGGCGGCGGCGGCGGTGGCGGAGGCGGCGGCGGTGGCGGCGGCGGCGGCGGCGGCGGCAGCGGCTGCGGCGGCGGTCATTTGGCAGCATGGGCAGCTGATCGGCGGCGGCGGCGGCGGCGGCGGCGATTCGGCAGCGGGGGCGGCGG
The DNA here is from genome assembly GCA_963575745.1 of Prorocentrum cordatum. Classification (NCBI taxonomy): domain Eukaryota; class Dinophyceae; order Prorocentrales; family Prorocentraceae; genus Prorocentrum; species Prorocentrum cordatum. The sequence continues at coordinate 447,502 of CAUYUJ010007180.1, forward strand.
CGGCGGCGGCGGAGGCGGCGGATTCGCCCCCAGTAGCTGCCCATCCAAAGACGAATGCTGCATATGCTGCGACTCGGCCTAGGCTCGGGTGCTGCGTATGTGTTGGGAGGGCGGGTGGGAGTGAGCGAGACGGCTTGCGGGCGGGGAAGGCGTCTTCATCACTGTTCCCTATCAGTACGCACCCCGTCCCCCAGGCGACTGGAAGCCAACCGGGGTCAATGCACCACCCCCCCCACGATCCCTCTATACAAAAACAATACAAACACACACACACACCCTGCCCCCACCATCTTTTGTACAAAACCATACAAACACACACTCTGTCTCCAAATTCGGAGCATGCGCAACGAACCCGATGCGGCCTCCCCCCACCATCTCTGTCAAGCAACAATACAGGCTACACTTGGCGGCGGCGGTTGCGGCGGCTGCGGCGGGGGCAGCGGCTGCGGCGGTTGCGGCGGCGGCGGCGGCGGCGGCGAGGGCCGGCGGCGGCGGCGGCGGCGGCGGCGGCAACGGTGGCGGCAGCGACTGCGGCGGCAGCGACTGCGGCGGCAGCGGCGGCGGCGGCGGCGATTTGGCAACGGGGGCTGCGGCGGCGGCGGCGGGCAACGCGGTGGCGGCGGCAGCGGCGGACAGCGGCGGCGGCGGCGGCCATTTGGCAGCAGGGGCGGCTGATCGGCGGCGGCGGCGGCGGCGGCGGCTGCGGCGACTCGGCAGCGGGGGCGGCGGCGGCGGCGGATTCGCCCCCAGTAGCTGCCCATCCAAAGACGACTGCTGCATATGCTGCGGTTCGGCCTCGGCTCGGGTGCTACGTATGTGTTGGGAGGTCGGGTGGGAGTGAGCGAGACGGCTTGCGGGCGGGGAGGGAGACTCTTGATCACTGTTCCCTATTTATAAACACCCCCTCCCCCAGGCGACTGGGGGCCAACCCGAGTCCATGCCGACACTCCCCACCATCCCTTGTAAGAAACAACACAAACCACACTTCGCCTCCAAATTCGGAACATGCGCAGCCAACCCGATGCGGCCCCCCACCCACCATCCTGTCAAAGAACCGTACAGCGTACACTTGGCGGCGGCGGCGGCGGCTGCGGCGGCTGCAGCGGCGGCGGCGGCGGCGGCTGCGGCGGCTGCGGCGGCGGGGCGGGCGGCGGCGGCGGCGGTGTCGGCGGCGGCGGCTGCGGCGGCGGCGGCGGCGGCGGTGGCGGCAGCGGCTGCGGCGGCGGTTAGACAGCGGGGGGGGCGGCGGCGGCGGCGGCGGCGGCGGCGGCGGCGGCGGCGGCGGGCGGCGGCGGCGGCGGCGGCGGATTGCCCCCCAGTAGCTGCCCATCCAAAGACGACTGCTGAATATGCTGAGGTTCGGGCCAGACTGGGGTGCTACGTATGTGTTGGGAGGGCGGGTGGGAGTGAGCGAGACGGCTTGCGGGCGGGGAGGGGGTAACTTGACCCCTCCCCCTACCCCCTCCCCTGGACTTGGACGGGGCAAGTCGCGAGGTGTCAGAGCATCCACAACGGCCTCGGCGAGGAAACCAAAATCATTGGTTGTACTACGGTTGTGGCCCTATGTTGGCCTCTTGATGGGGGCAAGGCTCCCCTCTTGTTTGATCGATGTCCTCCAACCCAAGGGCGCTCCAAGAGAGCCCCAACAAGCCCCAAGAGGCCCTCAAGGGGCCCCCATGATGCCCCCAAGAGGCTCCCAAGAGACCCCCAAGAGGCCCCCAGAGGCCCCCGAGAAGCACCCAAGACGCCTCTTGGGCCTCGGCGAGAATGCCAACATCATTGATGTTACCAAGGTTTTGGCCACATTTGGGCCTCCTGGGGGCACTGATTAAGATGGCTCCAAGAGCGCTTGGGAGCCGGAAATGACCTCCAAGGTAGTTCAAAATATCCCAAGATGCCTCAAGATGGCTCCCAATATGCTCCACGAAACCCCACGACCGCTCCAAGACGGCTCCACGTGGCCAAAGAGCTCCCCCAGCAGGCCCGAAGAGGACAACATCCTTCCAAAACCGTGGGGAGATCAATGTTGTTTGCTTCCTCGCCCTTTCGCTTCCCATGGCCAGATGTCCCCCCCCAGACGGGGGTCAATCCTCGCCTCGTCGTCGAGCCGCGACGGGGGTCGGAGCGCCTTCGGCGCGCGGTGGCTGCCCGCGACGGGGGTCGATGTGGGGCTGTCAGCGGTGGTGACGCCCCCCTAACGTTTCTGAAGAAACTCGGGGTACGGAGAAAAACAGTGCCCCACATAACCAATGTTGTCCAACACCACCAGCGGCAGCTGTTGGGCAGGCGGCATGTTTTTCTCAAATGGACACTGTCCGCGGCGACGCCGGCAGCGATTCCTATTCAAAACGGACAAGAACTGCTGCCGACCTTCGTACCCATTCTCTGCGTACCATGTCGACCGTACCGATGTATGGTCCCAGAGCCTGCGAAGGCAGGAGAGCCCAGAATCGAATCGATAAATCGGATCGGCAATCGACGTGAATCGGATCGGCGGAACTCGGCAGCCGACTCGGGAAAAGTCGAACCGGCGGAGATCGGCAGCTAATCTGCCTCCCATAAGGAACCGGAATCCAAATCGGAAGCCCAAGTCGAATCGAATCGGAATCGGAATCCATCGAAGTCGAATCGAATCGAAGTCGAATCGAATCGGAATCGGAATCCATCGACGTCGAATCGAATCGGAATCGGGGGAGTCGAAACGAGCCCTGCGAGGGACCTCCCAGGAGGACCGAGCCCTCGGGCCTGCTGCGGCTGCACCCCCCACCACCCGGTGTTCCACCGCGTGCAGCTGCGCCCCCGCCTTCCCCATGGCCCTTGGTCGATGCAACACTGAGTGTTGCATCGACCACTCACGAGCCGCTCACGAGCCCCAAGATGCGCCCGGGAGGCTCCCAAAAGGCCCAACGGAGCCCCCAGGAGGCCCCAAACGAGGCCCCAAGAGGCCACAAAAGAGGTCCCCCAGAAGCATCCGAACTGCCTCCACGAGGCCCCAGAAAGGCCTTCCAACGAGATCCCGACGAAAGTCCAATAGGCTCCATACCCACAACCCGGGCACGGTGGCGGGATGGGCCGAAGGGAATTATAGGGATCCCACAGAGAAGACGTACGCGCCGCCCAACTATGTACATGAACGCGGCCCCTCGATCCGCGAGACCCGCCGCGTGATACGAACATTCGCACAATGCGTACTCTCGAAACCAGCGTGGACTCATGTACGTGTACGTCCGTCTCTCGCTCCTGAAATTCGATACCTTCGCGCATCGCCACCCGCAATCGGGAGCGGCCAAGAGGGAGGTGTCCAAGAGGGGGGGTGCAAATCATGATCTGCGGCATGTGCGCGGCCCAGCGGGGGGGTCAGGGACGTAATGAAATAAGAAGAGGCGCCATGAAATCTGGGGAAATATCATGGCCCCCGCCATGAAATCCCCCCCCCCCCCCAGTCATCGCCCCCCTCTTTGCCGCCCCCGACGCAAGGAGTGACGCGCAGCCACCTTCGCGCCCTCTGCGACCCCGCGCCGCCACCTCCAGCGACGGGGCCTCGCTGTCCTGGCCCAGGCCACGGCGAGCGCAGCGCGGCCATCCTCGACCCGGTCTCCCGGACGGGCGGGTGGAGGTGCAACGCGGTCGAGGGCGGGATCGGTCAACATTCAGGTCGGGCCTTTCCCCCTACAGGGGGGTGATTTTGGGCCAAATAAAAAAAATGAGGATACCCCCCACATGCACCCAGAATGCTCAAGAAATGCTAAAACACCGTCCCCAGACTGTTTTTGAATATCCCTCCTCTAGGATGACGTGCCCGACTGAAGTCAACATCGGATCGAGAAACATCGGACCGAGTGAAGACGTGCATCGGGACCGGCCTGCCTCAGCACGGAGTCGATGCCCCACCGGATCGACCGCGACAGGATGCACAAGACCACCGTGCCAGCATTCTGGACGCCCGAAATGGGTACGGAAAGAACGGGTACAACGCCCAACAGCAGCTCCTGTTCATTCTGAACAGGACTCGCTGTCGGTGTCGCCGCGGCCCGTGTCCATTTGAGACAGAAGGCCGCCTGCCCAACAGCGGCCGCCGTTGCTTTGGGACAACATTTGCTGTTGAGCCTTGTACCCATTCTTTCCGTACCCGTTTCGGGCGTTCAAGCGCATCGGGATCGGGCCGCATCGGATCGCCCGCACATCCGAACCGCATCGGATCGGGCCAGCCGAGGTCGCCATCGACTCGCATGGGTCGGCTCGACCTGGGCCAAAGGGGGGCACGGTGGCCTGCACCGCTGCCTCGTACGCCGCGAAGGACTCGAAGCCGGCCCCAGCGAGAGCGACGCGCTGGGCCTCGATCAGGGGCCCCAGCAGCTTCACGCGCTCGCCGGGGTCCTTGTCGGACCCCTCCACCTTGTCTGGGCGAGTGGTGAGTAGGGAGGGGAGGAGGAGGAGGAGGAGGAGGAGGAGGAGGAGGAGGAGGAGGAAAGAAGGAGGGGAGGGAGGGGAAGGAGCAGGAGGAGGGGAGGGAGAGATGAAGGAGGAGGAGAAGGAACGAGAAGAAAGAGGAGGGGGGGGGAAGATGGACAGTGAGGGAAAGAGGAAGGGGGAGAAGGAGGTGGACGAGGAGGAGCGGGAGCGTCCGCGGGAAGAGTGATTCGTCTCTTTTTTGTTGGGAGGGGAGGATAGCAACGGCGAGGCGAGGGAGGAGCAGCAGCAGCATGAAAAATGTCAAACGTGAAACATGAGCACGAGGAGGAGCCCGCGAGGAGGAGGCGCGCGCGCGCGTCAGCACGGGGGCCTGAAGGGCCCCGCTGGGACCGAACAGAGAGAAGGGGCCCACCCCGCAGAATCGGTTAAACAGCAGATCGTTGTGTGGTACTGCAGCCTCCCCGAAGGACAGACCCCGCCCGGAGCATCGGCCAGATAAGTCAGGCTTGCACCCCCGTAGGTTGCTGGGCTCTGGGGGCGTTTCGGCTCCCCCAACCTCGTCAGGGCGATCGACAAGGGACAAGTCGGCGGTGGCCGACGCGTCCCAAGTCAAGGCCTCTCTGGAGCATCAGCCCGACAAGTGAGGTTTGCACCCTCGTGCCCTGCTGGGCCCAAGGGGCAGGGCACCATGACGGGACGACGGCAACCAGCAGCAATAGCAAACAGGCGAGAGGCGCGTCAGCATGGGGGATGATGCGGGGGAGAAAGACGTCGACGACGAGCAGGATGATCAGGAGAGCAGCGGCGGAGCTCCGGCGAGGCCAACGAGGAGTTTTGCCAGATTGAGGACAGCCATTTGGGATACTGTCGAAACATGGTCATAAGAGCGTGGACCAAGACCACAAGCGCTCCGCAGAAGGCATACGAACACACTAAGGTACCCCAGTCGAAGAACAACAAGGTGAAAAGCCCCCAAAACGAAACACCTGAAGGTGCTCCGTTGACCTGTCTGAGGGGACTCCACTGGGTCGGGGCAAAAGGCCGCCCTTTCGTGGCTCTTCGGGTGGGGGGTCTACAATTTGTGCCCTGGGAGGGTTGTGACACCCTCCTTTTTTTTACGAAATCTGGGATGCCCCCTTCATGATCAGGGCTGTTCATAACCCTAGCGCTAGCTGCAGGCCCTCGAGGACGAAGCTGCCCACCCTGCGAGGTTCGGCAACGGCGCATCGCTGAGCGGTACTGAAGGCCCCCACCCCCCCGCGGGTATAGGCCAAGGAGGAAGACGACGAGTGGAAGTGGCACCGCCCTTGGTGTGGTTGTGATGGAGAAGGGGAGGAGGAGGAGGAGGAGGAGGAGGAGGAGGAGGAGGAGGAGGAGGACTGACTGACTAGCTCTGGGAAGCCAACAATCTCCAGTGACACATTCGTGATAATTAAAAACATGAGGAATCAATCTGAGACTGCTCGAGGCTTCTGATATGGTTCCCTCCAAAATCCGCAGAAAATTGCGATTGAGATTGGCCGAGCTGCCCACTGACAGAGCAGCACTGGCCAGGCCCGCACCCGTATGGGCACGCAGCCCACCATGGGGCGGGCACTCACGGCGCGGGCTTTTTCAAACGGTCCAGGGGCGACCGTTTGAGCATTTTCAAACGGTCCAGGGGCGACCGTTTGAATTGCGCATTGCTGTTCGGCAACGGCGGCCCCGGCGGCCCAGCTTGAAGCTCACGGCGCGGGCTGCACATCGCCGTTGTGCCGCCCCCCGACGCGACCTTGCCCTCGAGGAGGAGGACACGGCAACGCGACGGCGTCACGTCATGCCTGGTTGTTCCAGGCCGTCTGGACAGCTCGTGGCTGTGGAGGCACAGCATCGTTGCCGCCAAGGCGCGACGGCCAGCAAGCCGACGCTGGTCCCACGCAAAAGAAGGAAGTGCTCCCTAGCCGAAGGAGGCGCCGAAGGAGGAGGTGTCAGGCAGGAGGTCCTCCTCCTCCTCCTCCTCCTCCTCCCTACCTGCCTCACTACCTACCCACCTATCTACCTACCTACCTACCTACCTACCAGACCACCCCAACCCAACCCGAATACGTACCCAACTGTCGGGGCGAGGGGGTTCGGGTGCCACACGTGTTGCGTCACTGCCCTCCGACGCCCCCCCCCCTGGGATCGAAGGGCACACGGGGGGCCTTCGGGCTGGGTTCGGGTGGCCTGGTGGGTGGCAGCGGAGACCAGTAGCGCGTCCAGGCTCGGATGCGGCCAGACCTGGCCCTGGCCACGAATGCTCCCAGCTCGGCGCGCCACTGTGGGGCGCCCGGGGCCCTCTGGGCCTCGTGAGGGCTCCTTAGATTGGACGCCCGAGTTATCCGGGGTAACTCGGGTCCGGGGTAACTCGGGCTTGGGTTCCCGAAAAACGAACCCGGGTTAGCCCTGACCCGAGTTACCCCTGATGAGTCGGGGCTCTGATTAGAAGCCATCTGCGCCTCCTTGGGGCGGCTGGGGTCGCCCTGGGCCAGGGCCACGTCTGACAACACCCGGCAGACGCGAAGGCGCGCCCGCAGGGGCGGCCCGGGGCTGCTCCTCCTGACTCCTGGCTCCGCCTGGTGCTCCTCCCTGCTCCTTTCCAGCGGTTCCTCCTCCATCCCTCGTCCTCCTCATGCTCCTACTCCTTGAAGCCTCGAATGCTGATGAACGACTTCTCCTTCCTCCCCTAGAAAAAAAGAACAATCGAGAAAACTCGCCGCACCTCGTGGACGAGGCCGAGAAGAGGACTGAGGACGGCATGGCAGGCTCCTGCTGTGATGGCGCACAGCTCTGGTGTCCGACACAGCGCGACCAGATAAACCCTGCATGACATCTTGAGGTCATAATAGTGAACGCTTTCTTACTCGGCGTGTCAACATTGGGCGGAAAAGGGGGGGTAGGGGAGGTCTCCTCTGGCTCCATCCGGACCTCTGCTCAATGCGTCTGTTAGCAACAGCGCGTCCTACGGGGGAGAACCCGCCTGCTTGAAAGAGGCGCCAGAGACGGCCAAGGCCTACTCCAATGGGAGCGGGGGGAGGGGGTGCGAGGGCCCGCGCCGACGGGCAAAGCAATGAATACGAAAACGATCTCGTAACAAGAAAAGACGAGCCGACATAAACACAAGCCTTCGGAAAACAGCACAGACCTCCAGGATCCGCGCTGGACCCCTCCCCTGGCGCCCCGAGCCAGGCCCGGCACCCGAGGCGCCGCCAGGGGGACCCAGCGCCAGCTCCACGAACTCCGTGCAGACCCCCCGAGGCTCTGATAATGCCGTCGTCTGCTCGTCGACGCAGGCCCTCGACCAAATCGTTCGAGTGAGTACCTGCTCCTCCTACTCCTGCTCCTGCTCCTCCTCCTGATGTCCTCTTCCTCTTCCTCCTCCTCCTCCTCCTCCTTCTCCTCCTCCTTCTCCTCCTTCTCCTCCTCCTCCGTCCTCCTCCTCCTCCCCTTCCTCCTCCTCCTCCTCCTCCTCCTCCTCCTCCTCCTCCTCCTCCTCCTCCTCCTCCCCTCTCCTCCTCCTCCTCCTCCTCCTCCCTTCCTCCTCCTCCCCTCCTCTCCTCCTCCTCCTCCTCCTCTCCTCCTCCCTCCTCCTCCTCCTCCTCTTCCTCCTCTCCTCCTCCTCCTCCGCCTCCGCCTCCGCCTCCTCCTCTCCTCCACCACCACCACCACCACCAACAACAACTCCTCGACGGCGTGTCGCGCCCTTGGTAATCCCTCCTAGAACCCCAGATCCCGAGTCGGCTCCCCAGAGTGTGCGGGACCTCGAGAGCACTCGCGTCGGCGGCGCCGCCGTGCTGTGGGAGGAACGGTGCTCGCTCAAGGTCGATCCCAGAACCTCTTTCCAAGCTTATGTTGCTCCCATCGCACAATGGCCACATCCCAGAAATTCGCCGGCCCAACGGGCCAGGGCGTGCTAAGATCTCCGGTAACTGGTTAACAGTATTAACAGTATTTCTAGTTCGCGCGCGCGGGGCGGCCCCTGGGGGTCCCCCGGCGAAAAGTACCCCGACCAACGCCCGGTCGCCGCCCGACCGCCGCCCGACCGCCGCCCGACCGCCGCCCGACCAAGTCTACTCAGAGATGGTTTTCCTTCTGGGTGCGGCCTCTCAGGCTCCCCAGAGCGCGCTCAGAGTGCCCCAAGAGGCCCCCAAGACTGCCCAAGAGGCCCCCGAGACGCCCAAAGAGCGCTCGAAGACGCCGAAGATGACCCCAAGACGGCCCAAAAGGCCCCCAAGACAGCCCAAGAGGCCTCCAAGACGCCCCAAGAGCCTTCCAAGAGGCCTCCGAAGAGAGCCCCAAGAGGCCAAAATCGTTGATTTTCATTTGTTTTTTCGATGTTTTTTGTGTTCTGGCTTTTTCGGCTTCCGGACGCTCCAAGACGGCCCAAGAGGCCCCCAAGACCGCTCCAAGACGGCCCACGAAGCTCCCAAGACGGCGCCGAAACGACCCAAGAGAGCCCTCAAGACGGCCCAAGTGCCGCCCAAGACGGACCAAGAGGCCCCAAGACGGGCCCAAGAGGGACTCAGGAGGGATACCGAGAACTCAAAAATGGAGCCCTCCGTCCCAGAAGGCGCCCAGGAGGTCCCAAAGAGGCCCCAAGAGGCCTCCAAGAGGCCCCAAGATGTCGCCAAGAGGCCCCAGGAGACTCCCAGGAGGCCCAAAAGAAGCCCCAGAAGGCTTCAAACATGTCTCCCAGGCGCCCCCGAACGGCCTCTCAACAGACCCCAAGAGGCCCCCCAAAGAAGCATCTTGACGACGACTCTATTTCGCCCATCGAGAGACGACCCCCAGGGAACTGCTTCACCATCAAAACTCCCCACGCAACGCGTCCGAACGACACCCGCCCCCAAGAGCGCAACATGGGCAACGAACACACAGACAAAAACCAGCGATGCCATATCACGGGCCGGCGGAATGAGCGAAGCGATTCAATAACTTCAAGTACCCAGAAAAGTATTGAAACAATGTCGACCGAGTATCGCCTCCCAGGGCCCGACACGTGAAAACCGTCAAGTTTCGGTACTTTCTTGGTGCTCGAAACTACCGTTTTGACCAGCTGCTCGAGCTTCTACGCCCAGCGGAGCCCACGAGGGACCCTCCAGAAAAAAATCCCCAACAAAACCATACACAACTTCTCACACATCCGACTATGTGACCTGTTCAATCCAGGGCCACGACCTATGAGGAAGCCAGGACGTCGATAAAATAGGGTGAAGAGAAATCGAAACTCTCTGAGATCTGGCAGCTCTGGAGGATGTCTCGCGCAAAGCGGCCCTCTCAGAGCGTTCAGGAACGCTCTGAGAGCGTTCTGGAACGACTTGGAGCGGATGTGTCCTCGTCCTAGCCCCGTCTTACGACCTCTTTCCCAAGAACACTTCTTCGTCCCGGATGTGTGTTTCACTGCCCCGAATGGCGCAGAAACGGCGCCCAGAGGCAGAAGCGGAATGATAATACTGGGGCTGGTGGGACAACTCGATCCTTCAGAACTCTGGCGTGATCAATCAACATCGAATCGGGAAATCGGATCGAAACGGAACGTGCGTCGAATCGGGCCACCTCGAGCCTTAGAAAGCCGTCTACAACCTTGCCTGGCGGCGCCGAGGCCTTTGATGATCTTCAAAACGCTGGGGAGCGTGTTTTGCCCCCTGTTGTCAAGATCGGCACGCTCTCTTTGTCTTGTGGGACAATTTTTGTTCCGCGTTCAAGTCCAAGATCGGCTCATAGCCCTCATGCCAGAGTTCCGTCCGTTTAATAAGGATGCGCGGTAAGGATGCAAGGGCCTTGGACGCCCATCCCGAGGCTCTTCGAGCAGGGCTGGCCATCGAAAGTGGTTAAGGATGGACGGAAGATGACCTAAGGATGCAGGGCACTGTAAGTACGCTTTCATGCTTCCTAAGGTCTCACAATGCCGCCTTCCCGACGTTAGTGTTTAGCACGTTTGGGGTGAATCAACAGCGAAAGGTATGGAGGCCGGACACAAACAACGCCCCCAACGTCGAGGCTTCGCGGCGACACCCGAACCCCACCCCCACCAACCATCGATTCTCCGGAATCGATGTCGTCATCGTCGTCGTCGTCCTCCTCCTCGTCCTCGTCCTCGTCCTCGTCCTCTTCCTCGTCGTCGTCGCCGCCGCCGCCGCCGTCGTCGTCGTCGTGGTCGTCGTCGTCGTCGCCGCCACCGTCGTCGTCGTCGTCGTCGTCGTCGCCGCCACCGTCGTCGTCGTCGTCGCCACCACCGTCGTCATCGTCGTCGTCGTCGTCCTCGTCGTCGTCGTCGTCGTCCTCGTCCTTGTCCTCGTCCTCATCGTCCTCGTCCTCGACGACGACGTCGTCGCCGTCGAGACGCCACGAGAGGCCTCGCCGATGCGGCGCCGCAGCGGCGCGAGGCCGCCGCGCGCGGGCGGGCGGGCCCCGCCGCCGCACCCCCCCCGCGGGGGGGGCCTTCGCCAGGGCCTCCTCCACGCACTGCCCGAGCGCCGCCGCGGCACGGCCGCCGCGGCGTCGCCCGGAGGGGGCGCCATATGGGGAGGGCGGGAGGGGGGAGGAAAAAAGGGGGGAGAGGGAAGGGGGGGGGAGGATGGACGTGGGAAGGGGGAAGGGGGAAGGGGGGAGGGGGGGAGGGGGGGCGGGGGGGAGGGGAGGAAGGGGGAGAGAGGGAGGGGGGGGGGAAGCGAAGAGGGGGGAGGGAGGGGAACAACGGGGAGAGGGAGGGAGGGAGGCGGAGAGGGGGAGAGGGAGGGGGAGGGGGGGAGGGACGGAGGGCCCCGACCCCCGAGGCTATGCAAAAACACCCAAACCAACTCCTCGGGGCCCGACGATCTTGCTCGGAGGCTCCTGGGGCCCGAAAGCGGGATGGCGGCGACGCCGCCGCGGAACCATCATCTGCTCCGCGGCGTCACCGGCGGGCACGCCGGTTACACAGGAGGAGGAGGAGGAGGAGGAGGAGGAGGAGGAGGAGGAGGAGGAGGAGGGGGAAAAAGGAGGAGGAGGAGGAGGAGGGGGAACAGGAAGAGGAGGAGGAGGACGAGGACGACGAGGAGGAGAAGGAGGAGGAGGAGGAGGAAGAGGAGGAGGAAGGGGGGACAAGGAGGGCGAGGACGAAAACGAGGAGGAGGAGGAGGAGAGGAAAAACGGGCGGAGGAGGAGGAGATGCGGATGAGGATGAAGAGAAGCAGAAACAAATAATGGCATTGTCTCTTCGCATGTTGCTGACCCCAAAAACCCATGTTTCGAAAGCCTGGGGACGTAAACTGAACGCACCACGGCAACAGGACCCCAGGTGGATTCGTGTGGGGACATGCTTTCATTTCGTATGACAGAGCAGTAAAGCATCCCTGCGCGGAGAGACCTCAAACGCGAGAGACCTCAAAGACGACATGCCAGCCCATCGAGAGCTCCCCAGATAATGTCTGGGGGGTCCTGTACCGCGAGACGACGACGTGCCCCAGAGGAAAACAAACGGCAGGAAGAGGAGTATGAGGAGGAGGTGGGGGACAATGGAGGGAGGGGATGACGCTGACATTTCTCGAAACTGCGACTCGTGCGTCCCCATGAGACCAGACTACTCGAAATCTGGAACATGACGCCTTGCGTCCAGGAGCACTGGCGTTACAGCGGCGTCCCTGCGGCGCGAAGACGAATTGTCTGCGCCCGCTGCTTTGTCAAGTATTTCAGCAGCCCTCTGCGTGTAGCTGGTTCAACCAATCGTTGTGTTCCCTCTGCCGCACCCCCTCCTCGCCCCGCCTCCACCCCCGGGAACGGGGGGGGGGGGGCGGGCGGGCCTGATCGGTCACGGCGTCCAGGACGACCCAAGATAGCCCCACGCAACCAAATATGGAGATGGTTTCCAACTTTCTCCCAATAGGCTCCAAGTTCAACCACGGAACGTGAAGCTTCTCACCGCATTCGCCCAAATCCCAAAACCATAAGCGTTGGAAGGGGTCCCGAAGCTTCCCGATGACCAAAAAAATCTTCAATATCGGCCCGCATGGCCACGAAACAACCCCGAACACACCACGAAACGCCCCACACCATCCCAACACACAATGTTTAAGACAACTGTTTTGGCCACTCCTCTCATTTTGAAAACTCGGGACCGGGCACTTCCCACTCCCTCACCCAAGAAGAAACTCGGGCCACGCACTGCGCAAACATAGCTTGCCAAAAACACTGCCATTGCGACTCGCGCCTCTGTGGTCATGGGCGGCGGCGTTTTTTCGCACACGGTTATTGTTTTGTCAGGAGCACACACACAGGCTGCTTCCGCAGAGTGAACTTCAGAGCCCTCGAGGGCGGGACGGAACGACATTACGTGCCGACTTCGCAGTGAAGCCGTTTGTGCTTTGACGTGGCCTCAGCCCTTCGCCTTCTTCAGCTGCGGCCCGGAGTGCTGCGGCTTGGCATGGGCGGCCAAAGCAATCTCCAAGTCGCCAAGGTCACCTCGTGGAAACAGGGGCTGGCTCAACCGCGCCAGCAGCCCCTGCCGCCAAGATGCCCAGGCTGGCAAACGGAGCCGCGAGATCGCCGTCGCCCCCCGTCGCTGTCAGAGAGGCCCGAATCGCCCTGATCATTCCTCCAACTCGCTGGGTTCTTCCGCGTGGATCAGAAACTGGGCGAAGGCTGCTAAAACCGCGGTATCTAAAACGGCTCTCCCGGAAGGAATAAACATCTTCCCGGGATGAGGCGCGGCACGCGAAACAGTCAAAGGGCTTCTTCCCGGAAGGACGACGACAACTTCCCGGAGGTCGGTTTCAGCAACCATGGATTTAGCAGCCCTTGCCCGGGTTCCGAATGGAGATCGATCAATCCGCCAACGGCCGGCGCTGGGCTGCATGCCTCACCGCCTGCGCCGGCAGGCGCATCGCTAGCCGCCGGGCTGGTGGAGACCTCGTCTGGGCACAACAAGGCTTCTACGTTCAAAGCGAGATCCACCGACGCAGCCGCGGCCGCCATGCTCAAAGAGTTGCGGATGGGCCCGGCGCCCCGAATCATGGGAGCCCAAAAGGACTCCGACTTGTCAGCGGTCAAGCGGACCAAAAAACGACCGTCACAGCGACACGCTGCAAGAGCCGAGTGGGGGAATTAACGGCTGCCCCGCCAGGATCGGAAATCGAGTGTATTCCATTTTCGGGGTATTCGAAAGAAGAAACATCCACAAGATAGGCAAATCCCCACCTTAGAAACTTCATTATAGCACATAGAATGACTCTCGTGCACCCACCCTCCCGCCAGATGTATCTGTACCCCCGCGGGAGGCTGCAGAGGGCAGGAGGGGTGGCATGCCGTGCTATGCCACCGCGCGCGTCCCGCCGTGATGCACGAGTTCCGTCACCTCGTGCACTTGAGGCCGTCGTCGGTCACTGCATGCTCCGAGCGGAAGAGGGCGACGGCGGCGGAGCGGGGATGGGGGGGGGAGGGGGAGCAGGAGGAGGGGGAACAGGATCGGCGGCGGCGGCGGCGGCAGCGGACCTGATACGTTCAATCAGTCCCAAAGCAGGCTCGCAATTGATGGCCTCGAGAGTAGATCTGATCTGACGCTTCCGAACCAAAGCAGCCTTGCGATCGACCTGCAATACACGAAAACGGGTGCGTTCGGGTAGCCTGTGCTGCTCCGCTGCCAGACCTGCAAGCACGTCAGCATACATGTTACCTGCAATCATCCATCTTGGGTACCTTCGCTCGGCAACACGCTGGGGTGAGAGGTGCGACGAAATCTGGAGGACAGCGATTTTCTCATGAGCGCGATGCCTAAAAAGGTCTCAAATCAAGATCTGCCAGTTCCCCACTCGGGGACTCCCAACGATGTTGCTATTAACCTCGCATTACTTCTCCGTTGTCTGGAACGAAAACAAGATGCCCGTCAGTATATCTCAGCGATACCAAAAGAGTCAATAACTCCCCTCGGGTACTGTCTGAGATCTGCCGGGAAACGGACCTGAAATATACTGCTCACAGAGGAACGGAAAGAACTGGTTAACGACAAGAATAGCCAGACCCACGCGCCGACATCGTGGGTCCATATTGTCTGGGCCTCCCGAGGCGTCCCCACAGGTCACGATAGGGTCCTGTGAAGTCCCGCTCCTAAGACAACCTGCCTCCAAAGCTCCAGGAATATCAGTGGTAAGCCAGCTTTCTTCGAAAACAGGGGCCTCAACCAGGGTCCAGCTACGGGGAATGAGACCTCGGTGCCAAAAACACGGTTCGAGTTCATGATGGGCCAGAACTTCCATGAGGAACTCGTCGGACTCCAAAGAAAAATAGGGTGCCCCTTGTTGGCCTCACAAGTCCAGTGATGATGAATGGGGGTCTCAGGAGCTGCTCGGCAACGGGGGCACTGTGGGTCGACAGGTAGCCCTGTTTCTTGCTTGCGAGAGCCAAGCCAAGAACCACCAGCTGAAATACTCATGAGCAATTCTGAAAGTTGCCTGCCATGCGAGGCGTCTTGCAGCTGCGCCAAGGGCGCACGCAAACTGTAGTTGTCGGCGCCGCCCTCCAGGCCAGCACCATTGGAATGCAGGCTCGGAGGAGGAGGACGAAGAAGAGGAGGAGGAGGAGGACCCCCTCCCCCTTCAGCTTATGGGGGTGGTGGTGGAGAACAGGACCATCCCCTCTGATGGGAGGAGGGGTGGGGGGCTGGGTGCGAGCAGCGAGGGGAGGAGGGAGGGAAGGGGTGGAGAAAGGGCGGCTGGGCAGGCGGCAGCGAGGCGGCCGGGGCGCCCCCCCCCTCGCGCGCCCCTTTCTGGAGCCGAGGGCCGAGGAGGCGCGAGGCGGGGCAGACCGTGCCCGCGCGCGCGCGCCGCGGGCCGCCCAAAAGTGATGGGCCTGTTTTCCACCACCACCACCACCATAAGTTTGAGGGGGAGGGGGTCCTCCTCCTCCTCCTGCTCCTCCTCCTCCTCCTCCTCCTCTTCGTCCTCCTCCTCCTCCTCGTCCTCATCCTCCCTCCCCCCTTTAACTTATGGTGGTGGTGGAAAACAAGCCCACCATAAGGGGGTGACGGCGTCGGGCCTGCGCTTCCTCGATATCCTCCCCCGCCATTGACGCCCAACTCTCCAAGAGATCCGACGCAACAAACTTATCCGGGCGTCTGACATGATCATGTGGAATAGACAAATGCCAGTGCCGCGGAGGTGCGAATTCTCTTCGGTGGAGCCCCCCTATGGGGACATGAAACGTGTGAGGGGTGTGCCGAAATGGGTGCGGGAAGCATATGAACGCCACCACTGGGCACCACCTTGAGGCCATTTAGAGCTCCATATGGGGCCACGACCAGTGTGAGTGGTATGCCGAAGTGGGTGGCGGGAACGCATGTGGTCACGACCACTGGGGCCTTCGGTGGAGCTCTGTATGGGACCACGAAGCGTAGGAGGGGTGTGCCGACATGGGTGGCGGGGGCGCATGTGGTCACAGCCACTGGGGAATTCGGTGGAGGTCCCTATGGGGCGACGAAGCGTGTGAGGGGTGTGCCGAAAAGGGTGGCGGGGGCGCATGTGGTCACAACCACTCTGGCCGTCGGTGGAGCTCTCTATGGGGCCACGGCCCGTGTGAGGGGTGTGCCGAGAGCGGTGGCGGGGACGCATGTGACCGCAGCCACTGGGGCCTTCGGTGGAGTTCCTGATGGGGCCAAGAAACGTGTGAGGGATGTCAAATGGCAGCGGGACGCATGTGACCGCAACCACTGCTGCCTTCGGTGGCACTCCTTCTGGGGGCCACGAAACGTGTGAGGGGTGTGCCGGCACGGGCGCGGGACTCATGTGACCGCAACCAGTGGGGCCATCGTTGGAATCCCCTATGGGGTGTGCAGAAATAGACGCGGGACACGCGTAAACTGGTGCCTGACTTCGGTGGAACTCCTTAATCCGAAAGCCCTTATAACGGCGACGAGGCGACGATCGAAAGCAGTGCCCCGGCACTGCTTTGAACGCGTTCAAAGCAGTGCCCCGGCACTGCTTTGAACGTATGATATGATGATATGATGATGATTATGATTGATGATGATGATGATTTTTCCAGCGTACACTGTCCGCAACTGCGGCAATCAACATCATGCTCCACTTGCCCGCAACTGCGGCCATCACCAACGCTGCGCCTCGAAGCTCCACGTAGGGCGCTCGGCAGGTCGCCCGCTCGAGCCCCACTCGACTTCACGCTGAGGAGGCGAGCCCTCAGGGGCATTGTCCGCAACTGCGGCATGATCAGAGGGCCACCACTGCGCGCCATCAGCGCCCCATTCGCTCGAGCTACAGTCCCACCAGGACCAGCCCTGCCATCTCGTGGCGGGACTGCGCGCCTCCCATGCGTGCTGCGCTTGGCGTCCAGGATCACCAGGGGGGCCGGGCCCCCCGGCCCGTCGCCCGCCGGCCGCCTCGGGCCGCGCCCCGCGCCGCGGCCGCCTCCTGCCCAGCCCCCGCCGCACCACCCCCCGCCTGCCGCCCGCTCGGCCGTCGGGGCCCCACGCCCCACGGCCGCCCCCACGCGCCGGCCCCAGGCCCGTGCCGGGGCGCCCTCCTCCGGCCCCACCTCGCCGCCCGCCCCGCCGCCCCGACCCGTGCCACCAATCCCGGGCTACGCCACTGCGGCACAAGAAGGTGTCGCATCGTCGCCGTTGGCAGCTTGCGGCGGTGGCGTGTTCCCAGCTCGCTCAGCCCCAGCGTCTCTCCCCGCAACTGCGGTTCCCATCTGGGGTCGGACGCCCTTCCCCGCAACTGCGGTGTCCGCGTAGCTGCCCTTCTTGCCGCCCTTCTTGCCGCCCTTCCTGCCGCCCTTCCTGCGTTCCAACCTCGCGGCGAGTCTTTCAGGTGACCTGCGGCACGTATTGCGCGTGAAAGCCACCAGAGGGAAGTGCGCTCCGTGCCTCGCCCTGCCGAAGGCGCCATGCCATATCTTGTCGTCGAGGTTGCCCTGCTTCACTCTGAAGGGATAGCGCACCCAATCGTCGCGTTCCCTGCGCGCCATCCTTTGCTCGAACTCCGCATCTGCGGTCAAGGATTCGCCAGATGGCGTCAGGAAGGCGCGCATCTTGTTTTCAACGGGCTCAGCCTTGGGCACGTAAGTCTGAAGCATCTTCCCAGGGCCATTCGTGTAGTCGAAGACAGGGAAAGACGGATCATGCTGGGTCGTCAAGAATCCGCCCTCACGGTCGTGCAGAACACTCAGGCCATGGTGAAGCTTGTACTGCCCAGGACAGTTTATGAACAAAATCGCCATGCTGTCTGCCCTGGGCTGGCCGCCTGCTGTCTTCCAGGGGGTCCACGCGGCGACGTCCACAGTCAGGCCGCAATTGCGGCACCAGGACACAAGCTGGAACATGCACATGTTGAAGTCCCCCATGCAGACCTTCACGTCCCATTCCCTGACGTAGGCGACGAACCAGTTGTAGAACTCATGGAGCTTCGTGACGCCCCAGTCTTGGTTGGCCAAGCTGTGGTGGACGTGCACCGCCATGACGTTGAAGGAGCCCCCCAAATGGGGCACGGCCTGGTCCAGGTGGACGCGCACCACCATCGCCCTGGAGTACTTGTTGTGCAGCTTTGGCGCAGGAGCCTCCGCTACTGCGGACTGTTTCTTCTTCTTCTTCGTTTTGGACTTCTCCTGCTTGTGGAAGATTCTCGCAAAGTCTACGTGTTCAATGTGGCCGCCACTGCGGTCCCTCATGCCAACAAGGAGGGTCCCTGATGGCTCGCCGCCCTTAACGCACAGGTAGTTGTATTGAGTCCGACTCCGAAACCTATCGTCCGCAACTGCGGCTGCACTGTCCCTCGCGTCGTGCTCCCACTGAGTACCGCGCAGGTCTCGTCGTCGCACTCGCAGAGGGCGATGATCTGGGCAGGGTTCGCGCGGAGCTGCGCCCACTCGTCCGCGCGTTGCGTGGGTCTAGCTGCAGTCCCTCCGAAGTTGGCCACGTAGAAGCCGACCCGTCCCGCTTCGAACTCCGTTTTCTCCTCCCATGCGTCGACAAGAGCTCTTTGTTTTTCCGACAGATTGCTTGTCTCGATGATGGGCACCCGTTTCCAGGTTCTCCGCGACGACAACACTCTCGGCATGTAGGAGTCATGTGCTGCCGCAACTGCGGCTCCCGCACCTCCCCGGGACTCAGCCTCGTCAGCGGAGGCAGCCGAGGACGCGACGGTGCTGTCGCCATCTTGCGTCCGCTGGTCGTCGTCATCATCCGCAACTGCGGCTTCCTCGTCTTTGCCTCCCTCCTCCTCCTCAGCGTTGTGGATGAACACCGTTCTGGCGAATCGAGGTCCACGGTCCATACTCCCTGAGGATGCGCTCGGGCGCGCGGGCGGCCACATGCTTGCGTCTTCGCGTGCGCCACCTCGAGCCACGGTGGCTACGGAAATGGATCGTGAATGGGCATGGGGTCGGATGGAGGGAGGAGACAAAGAGGATTCGAGGAGTGGCAGAAGGAGGGCGAGGACTCAAAGGAACCGAAAGAACAACAAATGGACTGGCGGAGAAGCAGAAGGAGGGCGACGATTGCAAGGGACTGTGAAAGGATTATTTTCACAGCAGCAGGAAGACCGCAACTGCGGTTTTGCCTCATCTCCTGCCCGCGCGGGAGCCGCTTGGAAAAACAACTTCCCTCTGGACTTCCTGTGGGTCCGCAACTGCGGCCTGCATCACGCTAGGGCTGGGTTTACCAGCGCCATTTGCCCTCCCAGGGTTCTCACTGTTTCCGAATGCACGAACTGCGACAGCGCCGAACGGTTCCCAGACGCCGCGTCGTTCGCGACTTTTTGCAGCCACCCAGCAAACGTGAGCGGCCATTGCTCCTTGTGCTGCTTGCACATCTCCTCGTCCCAATGCGTCTTGAACCATGCCCACTCCCCCCTCTGCTCGTCTGAGAGGACGCCTTTTCCGCGAGCCAGGCGATCCAGAGCTGCCATCCTGTTTTTCTTGATCTTGAACTCCTCGGGATTCCACTGCGCTAGGGCGTGTTTGTTAGCCAAAGCCGTTTCCACCGCAACTGCGGCCTCCTTCTTTGCCCTCAAGGCGGCCTCGGCCTCTCGAATCTGCTTCTTGAGATCGTGCAACGCCTTCGTCCTGTCGTTCGCTTCCAGAGCCAGGCGCCGCTTTTTCGCCACCACTGCGGCTTCGTGGTCTCGCTGGGCAGTCAACGCTCGTAGGACCTCGTTGTCCTCCCGCGCCAGCTCTCTCAACCGCTTCTTTTGTTTGTGTTGTTGCTGTCGGCAATCCTGCGCTAGTTTCTCCATGCCCACTTGGCGCAGCATATCTTCCGCCTCGCGGAGCGTTTCTGCCAAGGACGTCGCCACTGCCACCTGCTCGGCCGCCTCTGCGTCGACCACGCAGTCCATGGATACCGAGGATCCTTGAGGCCCAGGTGCCGCAACTGCGGCATCGCACTGTTCCGCAAGAGCCTCGGCCCACGAGGCCTCCTCTTGCTCTTCGTCCTCCTCGTGCTCCTCGTGCACCTCCTCCTCCTCCTCCCCGCCCTCCTCATCGCCCTCCTCGTGGCCTGGCTCCTGGCCTAGCGCTTCGTCGCCGAGCTTCTCCAACACGGAATCTGTGGCGTCGTGTTTCTCGTATTCGTGTATGAGACGCAGCACGTCATTGTAGGACCATTTCAAACGTTTCTGCTCGCATTCTTCCCTCACCTCCGCGACTGCGGTGTCCACTTTTGCTCGCAGCCCCCCTGCTTCCCAGAGTTCCGCCGCCTCTCGGCAAATCTCGAGATCTCCTGACTTGTCGAAGGGCGCTCGAATTCCCACTTTCAGGAAACCTTTCGCGGCGTCCAAGTGCAACTGCACATTCTCCAACACTGACAGCATCAAGTCGGCGCAATCGGAACGCCGCAACTGCGGCACGTGCTTCCCCAACGCCATTTGCTGCACCAGCGCTTTGGTCTCGAGGGCAATGTACCGGCGCTTCGCGTGCTGGTTCAAGTCCGTGTCCACGGGCTGCGCAACTGCGGTCGTCCCCCCGCCGTGAATGATCAGCACGTAGCCGCGCTGCCAGGCGAGTCTCCGCACAGCGTCTGCTTTGTGCGGGGAATGGTCGTCGGCCATGAGGATGCGCCACTTTCCCCGCAACTGCGGGTCGTCGGGCCAGGCCCGCAAGTGCCGCTGCAAGAATGATACAACGTCGTCTGCGCGGTAGGACCCCTTCTCGGACGTCGCCGTGCTCACCCAAGACGGATAGCCGCGACTGCGGGCATGTGCGGCCAAGCCCTCAGCGATGACAGATCCCCCCTTGAACATTAGCTCCGCCGGCGGTGGTCCGCAACTGCGGATGTCCTCCGCGTCGCTCGACACCGTCAGGTTCGCTGTCCACCGCGCCCTGCTGTCGTCATGCGCCTCGACAAGCGGGACAATGCCACCCTTCACAGCCAAGGTCGGCTTCGAGGCCGACGACGACTCGTTGTGGTGAAAGGGCGACTGGTCCCAGTTCAGGATGTGCGGGTCGTACCCCAGAAGCTCCTCTGCAGCTGCGCGGACCCTGGCCACGTTCAAGATCATAGTCTCAAAACGAGATTGGAGCAACCATTTTGGCACCTTGTACTTGCGGTTCGGCTTCTTCATGCTCAGGCCGTAGGAGCGCCGCCACTTCACCCACCACCGAGGCCGCAACTGCGGCACCATCGGTTTGCCTCCCCGCTTCATTGTCTCCACGCAGTAGTCCGCGACGAGTTGCTTCGCCTTCGTAACCAGCAGGGATTGGGAGAACCTGGCCAACATCTTGGGCCTCTCCTCCGCAACTGCGGTTCGCTTGGCCACCGCCTTCCAGTCCACGGAGTACCTCATGTGGGACCACCACTCGTACAGAGCGGCTTCCAGCCATGGAGCCTTGTTCGGGCGCCCTTGGTTGCCCCGCGCGCGGCGTCGGCCATGCACGCCCGCCGTGCCATGTCCACCTTGTGTGCGCCAGTTTTGAAACCACTTGGAGACGGCCTGGCGCTGCTGGACGACCCCCATGCCCTTCGGCCACGTGAACCGCTCGCAAAAAGACGCGATTGAATTCCGTGGCAGAACGCCCTCGCCCATCCAACCACAACTGCGTGCGTGCGCCTCCAGGTCTTTGCAAACCAGTTCGCGGTCTCTGAGCATGTGCGGGCACACGCGCCGCTTCTGTTCCGCAACTTCGGGTTTTGGGCGTGCGCTGGCCAGTGCGTGCGCCCTGATCTGCTCCTCCTGCAACGCCTCGGGCATAGCCTCAGCCATGGCAAGCAATATACCCATGTCCTGCACGCCCGTCTGCCACTCTAACGCCGCCATGAGAGCGGGGCGTGGCGCGCTCGCCTCTCTCGGCGCCTCTGCTGGTTCGCCCTCGCCCTCGGAGTCGTGCAGGACCATGGGTCCAGCAGGGCCGCTGGCCCCGCAACTGCGGTACGCCCGCACCTCCTCCAAGGTTAGTTCCTGCGTGACAACGAGCATGTCGTGCAACCACGGTTCGTCCCAGCGGCGCACCCCGAAATCGTACAGTTCCTCCCGAAGCCATTTGCGCGTCTCGGCATTTTGCGGTTTCTGCAACATCATCGCCATAAGGTCAATGCCGCAGTTTCCATCGCAAACAGTCCCTAGGACCCATTGTCCCAGAGGACCGTAGAACCTGTTCAACGCGTCCGCCCCCTCAGAGCACACGCCACCCACCGCAACTGCGGCCACCCAGTGGCGCACCTCATGGAGAGGGTTCTCGGGAGTCACGGGCCTGAGTTCCACCGTTGTCCATTCCCCGAACAGATCCTCAGCAGCGGCGAGTACGCACGCCACGCCGTCGACGGCGCATGGCTCAGTGCACTTCTCCTTTGCCCAAGGCATGTAGAAGTCAAGGAGGTCCTTGCGGTTCTCGCCTTCCCACACGTAAGGTTGACGCCCGAACCGCAAGGCAAACAGCATGAAAGCTGAATACCCTATGTAGGAATTCTCGGACAGAATCTGCCTCAGGAGAGCCATCACGCGGTCAGGCACCGTCGCCGCCACTGCGGCCTGGATCTTTGGCGCGTCTTCCACAGGTACACCTTTCTCTGGCGCCAGGGGTGGCGCCGCGACTCGTGGCCGCAAGGCGTCGCCAACAGGCGCCGCAACTCGTGCTGCAGCCTTTGGGTCTGGGCACGGGAAGAATGCGACCTGCGTCTTCGACCAGTTCTCTGGCAGCGGCCGCGCTGGTGGCAAGCGTGCTGGAAGTGGTGTGTCTTTGTCCGCTTCCACTCCCTCAGGAGCTTCAACCGCAATTGCGGTCTCCTGCGCAGCAGGCGGGTCTGGTGTTGCGTGCACTTGAGCTGGAGGAGCTGGAGGGACTGCTGCTGCGGGTGCTTCGGGCACAGGGGCTGCTGGAGGTTTGGGTTCTGCGGGTGCTTCTGGTGCTGGAGCTGCGTGTCCTTCTTGCGCAGGAGCTGCGAGTTCTGCTGGTGTTGCTGGTGCTATGTGTGCAGGGGCCGAGGGAGCCGCAACTGCGGTGCCGCCTGGAGCCGCAACTGCGGGTGGTGGCGTCGCGCCCGGTCGCCAAGCAGACGGCCGCAAATGAAAGCGAGGCGGCTCAGCAAGGCCGTACTGCGACGCGGGCCACTTCGCTAGGCACGGAAAATCCGCACATGCGTGCACCTTTATCTTCTTGGGGCACGGAACGCCGCTACTGCGGCTCAAGATGTTGGCGAGCCCAGTGGTGCCATACTTCGTTTTCCTCGGTGCGCAGCCGCTGTCGTAATGGAGCCACTCCACCTCGAAATGCGTTCCGTCCTCCTCGCCATACCATGTCCGCCCCACGGGAACATCCATGAGCGGTCGCGTGGCGAACGACTCGGGCCGGGCACTCGGCTGCGGGCTACAGAACTAGGAAGAGGGAGGGGAGGAGGGAGGAGCAACTGAAGACGATGCGGAGGGGCGAAGAAGGAGGTACATTTCAACAACGCCCGCGCGGAAGCCCCAATCATCGCGCGCACAGGGTTTCGATGCTTCACTCCATGCTTCTCTAAGAAAAACGCTCGCCCACACAAGTTGGCGCACTAAGGCGTGCACCCGTGGAACACCCTAAACCTTCCGCCTGCCTCCTCACACCGCCTCGCCCTCCGCGTGTTCACGCGCACCCAGCCACCCCGCAACTGCGGGCACTCAGTAGCCCCACCGCAACTGCGGCCCATACGGCTTCGGGCCTCAGTCGAACAGACTGGGGATTTGGAGCTCGAGGTAATCCAGAGCCGCTTGCTTGCGCTGGTGCTGCGTCATGCCCTCCCACTCGTAGTCGTAGCCCTTCACCGACTGCGCCGACTGCCACTTCTTCTTTGTAAGTTTCTTCACATCCATCTCGATCCTTTTGCCCTTGTTGGCACACTCTCGCGTGATGGTCGCGACCCAAGCGCCCTTGAAGTCCCAAACGACGGTGAAGCCAGAGCCGCTCCCCTGCGCCACGGGGGAGTCGACCTCCTTTTGCTTCGCCAGCGGGGTGGCAGGGTCAACCGCCGTTGCCCAGTCCCTGTCCGCCACTGCGGCCTCGTCCTTGTCGCCGTCGTCGATGTCGGGGACACCGCCGAGGCTCACGTCGTCCACGATCATGTCGATCAGCCACCCAAGGTCTGCAGCGTCCAGCCACAACGTCCTCCGCTTGAAGCTGGCCACCCGCACGTTTCGAACGGCCGTGTCGTGCGGAAACTTCATGGGGCTCTTTGCGGGCATCTGTACGGAGTGCACAGTGGCTATGGCCGACTCCACGGCCTCGCCCCTGGGCAGGCCAGTAGTCGCCGCACGCGTTCCAGTCTTCTGCTTCTTGGCGCTGGTCGGGGTCGCTGCCTGCTTCTTCGTGGCGTCCGTGGAGCTGACCAGGGCCGACATGGGGTCTTCTGCTTCGTCCCCCGCGTCGCCGTCGCTCTCATCGTCCGCAACTGCGGCGCCGCCCTGCTTCGCGAGTTCTTTCTTCAGCGCGTCCCAGGCCTTGGAGGCCTTCAAGGCCCCTGCGGTCGGTTTACCTTTGGCGCACACCTTGAGCAGCCAAGCCTTTTGCATGTTCACGTGCACGAAGCTTATCTCTCCGAGGGGCCCTGCGTGGAGCACCTTGACATCCTTTTCGGGGATGGGGGTGGTCTGCGCAAGCCAACCTCCACGGATGCACAAGACCTTCTCAACGCACACAGGGCTCCATTCGCTCGAAGTCGGCATGTGTGCTACTGCGCTGGACACAGCCGCAACTGCGGGCAAGGCGGAGGTGCGGGCAGTGGGGCCGCGCGCGGTTGAGCCAGATGGCGAGACGAACGCCTCCCTGGAGGGCCTCCCTCGGTCCCTGCGATCCTCGCGCCTCCCTGGAGGGCCTCCGCCCTCAGAATGCTTCAAAGCAGTGCCGGGGCACTGCTTTGAAGCACCTGGGTGCTTCAAAGCAGTGCCGCGGCACTGCTTTGAAGCATTCTGAGGGCGGAGGCCCTCCAGGGCCTCCGCCCTCAGCCCAGGGCCCTCCAGGCCCTCCAGGGCCTCCAGGGAGGCCCTCCAGGGAGGCCCTCCAGGGCCTCCAGGGCCCTCCAGGCCCTCCAGGGCGGAGGCCCTCCAGGGCCTCCAGGGAGGGAGGGAGGGAGTGAGGAAATGAGTAGTTTCGGCTTCCAACTTGGGAGGAAGGGGAGAAAGGAGGAGGAGAGAGGGAGGAAGTGGAGGAAGGGCGAGGGAGGAGAGGGAGAAGGGAGGGAGGAGGTCCGTTTCGAACCTCCGTGCTCGATCGTCAGCGGTCCGCTACTGCGGCATCAGCTAACAGAAGCAGTGACACTGCAAACTACACGAGCGCTCCGCAACAGCGGTCACGCGTGCGCCCCCCCCTTCGGCCTGTTGCCCGCAACTGCGGTCACGCGAGCAAGCCGCCCTGACTGCCGCCACTGCGGCTTCTTAATTAGAGCGACATCTTCCCGCTTTCGTCGAACCCTTTCTTCGATTTCTTCGGCGCGGGCTGGCCCGAAGGCTTCCCTTTGGCCCTCTTGGCCGCGTCCGTCTTCCACGTCTCCTCGGCCGCCTTCTTCTTCGGTGCGGTTTTGGGTCTCGCCTCCCACAGGAGCTCTTCTCCTTTCTTCACGGCCGTGGTATTCACCAGCACAGGGACATTCACGGCGAGCACGACCCCGCCTGTCCCAGGCACGCACACCGCCAATTCTTTCGTCTCCAGCTCCATGTTGATGCGCGCAACTGCGCTTTCATTACGGCTGTTTCTCTGCTGGATCTCCTGTTCCGTGACTCTGTTGACTGCCCAGAAGACGTGCATTGTCTCTTGCGCATCCCACTTCCATGCTCTCAACCGCACATCGTGGTCAGCCACGTCGGCGGGCGTCTTGTCCGCAGGCGGCTTGAACTCGGGGTGCAAGTAGAAGGTCGTGGGCGTGGCCCCATTTGGATCTCCTTTCACCCAGACTTGCACGGCCACCCTCTCGGGGTGCGTGCTTGCGGCGTGCACCTTGGATGCCTTTGGGACGCACGGCCACAACTCGATGCATTTTTCGTCGTTTGCAGCGGTTGCCTTGACGGTGCGTTTCTCTGTGTCAGCGTCTTGCAACACCTCTACTTGCGCTTCCGCAACTGCGGACATGTGGCGCGCCCAAAGGCACAGCAACACTGCGCTGACCAAAGCAGGCTCCCGCCCCAGCTCCTTCGCTGCCGCTGAACGCCTCCATTCGGCGATTGGCAAAGGGAAGGATCCGCGTGGAATGGCCGTCGTGTCCCTGCTGCGCTGGTGGTTCGTTGGTAATTGCGTCGTGGGGTCAAAGGAAATGACCGTCGGCATCAACTCGTGCCCCTCTGCGGAAGCCTTTGTCTTCCCCGCCACTGCGGGCTCATTCGGTTCTGGGCGCGGCAACGCGTTGAAATCGAACCAATCGGGCTTCCCGCCTCCGACTCCCACTTCGCCGAGGGCCTTCTCAAGGGCGTCCCGATTGGACTTCGGCTCCACCTTCCCCGTGGCCTCCGCGCAAGCGCGGAGGAGCGCCTGACGATGTCCTGGGATACTTCGTTCCTTGACGTGGGTGTCCTTCAGGTACTGCATGAAGCCGTCTGCGGTCAGTATGCACAGGTTCGCCTTGAACTCGATCGCCTTCTCAGGGCCCATGCCGTCGATGGCCTTGCTCAGCGTGAACAAGTACAAACGGAGAGCCGAGTTCATGTCGATGAGGAAGTCTCGGAACTCCTTCTTCTTCCACGATTGTTCTGGGTCAGGGCACCACACAGGAGTGTCAACGCCCCTCTTCCTCGCAGGCGCGTTCCTGTAGCATCGCATCACCACGGCAACCTTGACCCACGGCACTTCGTCGGGAAGCTCGCTGGCTGCCCCGAAGGCACCGAGCCGAAGGGCCCTTCTCCTGGAGTTCACGTAGACCTCGCAGAACTGGAGCAGCAAGGGGATGAACTGCGCTTTCGTGCTCCCGAGCCCAACAACGAACGAGAACAGCTCAATGAAGTCTGGGTCCTGAACGACTCGATCGAGTTCGTGCATGACGGAGAGCTTGACCTTGTCAAAGGCAACCTGATCCGCAACTGCGGCGTGCAGCTCCGCGTCAACAGCCTTGCACAGAACACGGAGCGCGGTGAGTTCAGTCGTTCGCAACGCAAAATCGGCTCCTTTATTGAGGGACTGGCTGATGAGCGAAGCACCAGTGGGTTCCTCGTCCATGATTTTCCAGCTAAGCACTTCCATGAGCATACCCCCCTGCACGAGTTTCTTAGCGACAGGGTCATGTTCCGCCACTGCGGCCATGTCGAGATTGCCGTCCTTATCGAGCACGCGCTTCAGCCTCGCGCTCTCGTCCTCCGTGAACTCCATGCCTTGGGGGATGGGCCACTTGGCTCCCAGGGCGCACGCCCGCAACACGAGGCACAAGTGGGAGTGCGAACACGTCCCATACGCAACGTCTGTTCCGCAACTGCGGTCGAAGCACGCAGCGAGGTGGCCGGTCGCTTTTTCCAGATTGTACTCTGTGTACGTCTGGAACTTCGGGTCCTCCTTTTTTCTCAGCACCAGCTCTTGTGCTGGGTACATCTGAACGCAGACACCTTCGTGGTCAGCTTCGGCTTGCGTGAATCCAGCCAGGAAGATTTTCACAGCGAGTTCCCGAACCCTTTCCTGCTGAGGGTAGTGCCCGCCTCGGTTGCCCGTGTGCGGGGCGAGCATGAGCACAGGGAGGCGCACCTTGTCCCCTGTCCTGAATCTAGACCTCAAGGCGTTGGCCCTCTGAAAGATCCCTTGCGTTCCGCCTGGAACTGCGGCTGTCTCGTCCGCCACTGCGGCTTTCTTGTCCGCCACTGCGGCATTATCTGTGCCGACGCTGTCGTTCATATCTGTGCCGACGCTGTCCGCCACTGGGGCCCGGAGCTCCGATATGGCGGACTATGGCACGACGTCCGTCGCTCAGGGTGGAGGCGTGTGTGCCAGGAGCCCAACGACCTGCTGAGCCGAATGCCTGCGGACGACTGAAGGCTCAGTTTTAATCCAAAATATCGGGCGAGAGCTTGGGGGGGGCGCAGGCTGGAGGAGGGAGGGGGGTGCAAGCTGGAGGAGGACGAGGAGGGGAAGGGGAAGGAGAGCTAGGACGGAGGTGGCGGGGGGATGCGGCCTGGAGGAGGACGAGGAGGGAGGAGGGAGGAGGGAGGAGGGAGGAGGGAGGAGGGAGGAGGGACGACGACGACGACGACTGCTGACGACAGACGACAGACTTGACGACGACGACGACCGACGACGACTGCTGACGACAGACGACAGACGCGACGACGACGACGGCAGCGACGACGACGAGGACGGACGACGACGATGATGATGACCCAGCGCGCGCACACTTATTGCAAACTGCGGCTTCGCAACCGCGTGCTCTCCTATTATACGCAACCGCAACTGCGGCTTCGCAACCGCAACCCCGCAACTGCGGGCTATCCTACACCGCAACATGCACTCCATCGCTAATGGGATGCACTACGCAGGCAGCAGGCGCCCAGTAGTACCGAGCTCTGTTCCGCAACTGCGGCTCCTCGGTCTTGCCGCACTCACCGCTCGTCCGCAACTGCGGCAGATCGCGCCTCTTCGTGCTTCCGCTTGCTCGCCCGACTCTGGCGTCCGTGGCCGACGAAGACGACGTTTTGGTGGATGCCCTCGCACCAGTGCGTGCTGAAGGTCTTCTCGTTGAGCTCCTTCTGAATGACCTTGCCGATTGGGGGCAGCGCTGCCAAGCCGAGCTTTCTTCTGACTCCGCTACTGCGGTCAGGGTCATCCTCCCACTTGGGCATGTACTTCGCTGGGACCCAGCGCCGAGAGATGATGGAGTCGCTTGTTCGATGCATCCAATCAGGGAGCCACTGGGGATCGTTCTTCGACGGCCTCCCTGCAGAATCCGCGTTGTAGTCCGCAATGCGCACGTCGCACGGGCCAATGGGGAGGACGTAATTCGGATGCATGACGCGTGTGCCCTCCACAAGGCCTCCGAACAGGGCGGGTCCAGCCCTGAGCACCACCCCCATCGGGCAGGTGTAGCTGGCTCCGCAACTGCGGCCAAATGCTTGGAGCTGCTCAGGCGGGATGTCAAACAGGCCGCACAAGAACCGCACATCATTTTTATGGATGGAAGCAACCGCGTCCTTGAAGAAACTTGGATGCCACGCTGTTTGTTCTGATTGCGTGATCTTCTGTTGGAGACGTCCGGTGACTGCGTGTCTGGACACGACGGCAAAACGGATCACCGCGGCAGGATTCACGTCGGAGCCCTTCAGGCGAAAGCGCAGGATCGTGACGGCGTGGGTGGCCCCAACAACATGACCCGCAACTGCGGTCTCTGCGATGATGTGCGGGCGCACGAGCACCACGCCCGTGTCTCTGAACAGGCCAACCGTCGTCCAGTAAGGCTCCGCGGTGTTGTTTTTCAAAGTGACAGCGTCTTCGACGGCAGTCCTGAGTCCAACGGGAACGTCGTAGCTGCAAGCGCCTTCGACGTTCCCCGTGCGGAACAGCTCGGGGTCCCATACGACGAAGACGACCGCCGCAGTTTGGTGCAAGATGCACCTGAAGACATCTTCCTTTGTTGCCACCTTCGTGATGACCACCACGTTGAACACCAAAGCGATGGTGGACGGAACCCGATTGCCGTCTGCTGTACGAAGGAATCCTTCGTTCCACTTGGGGCGTTCCCCAACGTAGTTTATCCCTGGAGGGGACCTGGTCCGCTGCTTCTTCCGCGGTGCTCCCGCATCTTCCCGCAACTGCGGTTCCGACGGAGGCCCCGCGCGACCCCGCGACTGCGGTTCTGACAGCGGCGAGCCTTCCGTGGGAGGCGGCCTTTTCCTCGGCCGCGAATCGGCCGAGGCGATTGTCTCGGCGGCTTTCTCCTGGGAGGCGGCCTCGTCTTCGGGTTGGGCGCCTCGTTTGGACTCGGCTGCGAGCAGCACGG
Organism: Prorocentrum cordatum; assembly: GCA_963575745.1. Lineage (NCBI taxonomy): Eukaryota > Dinophyceae > Prorocentrales > Prorocentraceae > Prorocentrum > Prorocentrum cordatum. The sequence continues at coordinate 477,278 of CAUYUJ010007180.1, forward strand.
CCGAGGGCGCGCTGCTCCCAGATGAGCCGCGCGCGGCACCTGGCTCGCCGGCCACCCCCGCAACTGCGGTCTCGGTGGCGGCTCCCGTCACTGCTGGTTGGTCCTGCTGCTTCGTCGGCGTCTGCGCCCGAGGCCCCCATTTTGCCTTGGGGGTCAAGTGCGCCCTGCGCAACTGCGCCTCTTCGCGCCTCCCACCAGCAGAGCTCCCACTCGCAGCGCTTATCGGCGGCGGCGGCCGATATTCCCGCGAGGAGCTAGACGACTGCGGGGAGGCCTCGCGCGGCGGTCGCTCGGGGCTTCCGCAACTGCGGTCCTCCGTCGGCTCCGCGACTGCGGCATCCGCGGCAGCCCCTTGCAGGCCGAACCTTTCCCGCAGTTGCTGCTTCAGCTCGGCGAACCGCTTGTCGACCTCGGCTTTGCGACCTGGGTCCATGGCGTGGCCGCGCGCGGCCCCCGTCCGACGGGGGAACTGCGGCCGGCTTGGGAGAGGAAGGACAACGAGGGAGACGGCGGGGATGAGGACGAGGAAGGCGAAGAGGAGGATGGAGAGGACGCGACGGAAGAGGATGGCGCGAAGAGCTCAGACGAGGGTGAAAGGAGCAAGGGGACTGCGACGAGGATGACGGGGCAGAAACGGAGGAGGAGGAATCAACAAAGTCCGCAACTGCGGCCCTCGGGGGGGACTGCGACGAGGACGACGGGAAATGACTCGGCCAACGGAGGCGGGCTACGGCCAACGGAAGGAACTGCGACGAGGAGGAAAGGCGGAGGGAGGAGACTGCGACGAGGACGACGGGGAAGGGGCGACGAGGACGACGAACAACTGCGGATCCATCTGTTTAAGTACCTGTCTCCGCAACTGCGGCCGCGCTAATTAACGTCACGAGTGCTTCAACGGAGGTGATGCGCGCCCGAAGCACCTAATTACAGCGGTCAGTCGTGGGAGCGCCGCAACTGCGGCCAAGCTGTATGAAGTCGCTAGAAGGCAGCGCCGCAACTGCGGCCGAAAGCGCGCATAGTGAGTCAAACGAGCGCGGCGTCACGCGATCGGTCCCCGCAACTGCGGTTCCATGGCTGCGCAATCCCGCAACTGCGGTGTCAAGGCTGCGCGGACCACCGCGGTTGCAGCTGCGCCCCCTTGCTCGCGTCGAACCGCCCAGGATTCGGATGGGCGTGCAGCATCTTCCAGAACGTGAACGTTCCGTGGCCATCGCTCTTGCCGAGACCTGCCCTCGGGCCCCGCACGGGATGCGAGTGCGGCTCCACCTCATACGTGTTGAACTTCGGGCTAGACCAGGATGGGTGGACGCGAATGCCCGAGCCGTCGTCGCGGATGAGGACGAAATCCCACTGGGGCAGAGGGATTCTTTGCGCCTGTCCTCTGTCCACCCCTTTCGTGTGCCTCATGTTGTCGAGACTGCTAGGGCACGGGCGGCACTCGCAGCGGACCAACCCGCGACTGCGGTCATTGTCAGGGCCGCACACGACGCGCAGCATTGTAGGTCCATCCATCTGCGCGACCATCTCCAGCCAAGACCACGGCACTTTGACAGTGTGGTCCCAGTCCCAATCCCTGTTGTCCTGCGCCTTCCCCTTTGCGCGGTACTTAAGGATCTTCGAAATTTCCTCCGCAACTGCGGTACCTCCGAAGACGGGCGTGCGGCTGCCGAAAGGGTTTTCTCGGTCTTCGTACTCGTCTCGGAACCACTTCAAGGCCGCGTTGTGCTGCTTATAATTGCCGTTCCAGTTCGCCCTGAAGTTCTCGAAGAATTCCAACTTGAAAATTGGCAGCGGCTCATTGCGCACAATTTGAAACAGCGCAACTGCGCCTTGTTCTTCGCGCCCTGGGGGAAGCAGGGGACCGCCTCCTTTGCCCGCCGCTGTTGCGGCCGCGGGCTCCGCGGCAGGAGAACCTGCCGAGGCACTCGAGCGGCCACCTTCCCATGCATTCCACCAGCCACCCTCGTCGTCCCACCAGCGGGCGCCCTCCATTCCCCAACCCTCGCATCCGTTGCCGCCCCATCCGCCGCCCTCCCATCCGCGACTGCGGTCACTTCCGTCGCCGCCATCCTGCGCTTTTCCTCTCCATCCGCCAAGAGAATCTCCGCCGCCCCAGCCGCCACTGCGGTCACCTCCGCCGCCGTATCCGCCACTGCGGCCGCCCCAACCCCCACTTGTTCCCCAACCGCCGCCGCTGCTCTTTGAAGAATCCGCAACTGCGGCCCGTGTTTCCTCTTCCGCTTTGTCATCCCACCCTGCACGCATCTCTGCCCCGACTGCAGGCCGCGGAGGCGGGCGCGAGCCCGCCCAACCGCCGTGAAACCTACCGTCGGCGCGGGCTTGAGCCGAACGTGCATGGAGGAGGAGGATGAGGAGGAGGAGGGTGAATGTGAGGAGGATGATGCGTTCCTGGGAGGTGTGCCTTCGCGTGCAACACAAGAGCCCTGAGAATTCCTGAGGCCCCTCCAACAGCCAAGGACGCGGATGACAAGAAAGTCGAGAAGATTGGGAACCGATTGAGGATTAAGAGGCGTGCGACGAAAGGGATGATGATGACGAAGAGGAAGATCAGTGAAGGGGAGGAGCGGACAGGAATTATGGAGGAGTGATAGCAGAGGAGGAAGAGGGGGAAGGGGGAGGAGGAGGAGGAGGAGGAGGAGGGAGAGGAAAAGGGGGAGGAGGAGGAGGAGGAAGAAGGGGAGGAGGAGGAGGAGGAGGAGGAGGAGGAGGAGGAAGAGGAGGAGGAGGAGGAGGAGGAGGAGGAGAGGAGGAGGACGACGACGACGAGGAGGAGGAGGAGGAGGAGAGGGAGAAGGAGAACGGGGACAGGAGGACAAGGACGGAGAAATATAACAAATGAGGGGGAGGAGGCGGAGGAGGAGGAGGACGAGGAGGAGAAGCAGGAAGAGGAGGAGGAGAGGGGGGAGGAAGAGTGCGCGTGAGACTGGGAGAACGAGGTAATTAATTAGAGAGGGAACGGGGGAGGAGGGAGGACAAGGAAGAGCATACAGCGACGAGAAGAGGAGAAGGAACAGACGAAGGCTCCTGCTGATCGCATTTCCGCATCGTTCAAAGCAGTGCCGGGGCACTGCTTTGAACGACTGGTGATGTTCAAAGCAGTTCCCCGGCACTGTGTTCCATCGTCGCCGTTATAAGGGCTATCGGATTATGGGGGCCACGAACCGTGTGAGGCGTGTGCCGCAATGGAGGCGGGACGCATGTGAAAGCGGCCACTGGGGCCTTCGGTTGATTTTCCTATGGTGCCACGGAGCGCGTGCGGAGTGTGCCGAAATGGGCGTGGGACGGATCTGAACGCAACCACTGCGGCCTTCGGTGGAGCCCCATATGTAGCCAAAAACCGTGTGAGAGGTGTGCCGACCTGGGCGCGGGACGCATGTGATCGCAGCCACTGGCGCCGTCGGTGGAGCTCCCGATGGAGCCACGAAACGTGGGAAAAAGGTGTGCCGAAATGGGCGCGGGACGCATATGATCGCAACCACCAGGACCTTCGGTGAGCTCCCGATGGGGCCACGAGCCGTGTGAGGAGTGTGCCGAAATGATGAACACGTGGGAAGCAAAGGCACGATGCTGACAATGGCGATGCTGATGACGTGGATGATTGCGATGGCGATTGTGATAACGATGATGATGTCAATGCTTACACTGGTGAAGATGCTGATGATGCAGATGATGCTGAGGATGATCCTGGTGACGACGACGATGACGATGACGAAGATGACGACGACGAGGACGACGATGATGATGATGATGATGATGATGATGATGATGATGATGATGATGACTGTAACGGCGGCAAGGTAGAAGAGGGTACCGACTTCGACGCTGTTTCGGCCGATAGGCGAACTTAGATCGACTGGGATCATTGTCAGGATGGCAAAACGGCGGCAGGGTAGACGAGGGTGCCGGCTTCGACGCTGTGGCCTGCGAGTGCCGCGTGGGATGTACGACCCATCACACAGGAGGAAGGCATGTGCTTCTCTGACGTTTGCGAGTACGCACACTGCGAGTAGCGGAAAGCGCTCGGTGACTCCCTCTGATCTCCTCGTCTCGGGAGGCGTCTCATGGGAGATCTACGTGGGAGCGACTCAGGATTTGCCAGCCAGAGTCAGAGGCCCATAAGCTGGACCAGACCAAATTGGGCTGGATCGAATGGGACTGCGGCGGAGTGAGGAGGCTGCCGGCCGCGGCTGTGGAGGAGAAGTAAGCGGGGAGCATGGCCAAACCTGAGCGATGAGACGTCGCGCCGATCTTGGTCAGCGTCAAACTTGGTCAACGTCAACTCGTGGAGCACCTTTCGCGAGTCGGCGACGGGCCAGCCTGGACCATGACCGAGAACGGCATCTACAAGATCCCGCGGCATCTTGGCCATGGCTCCCCCAGCTTCGTCCCTCGATCCTAAATGGAAACCGACTAGATGGGATCGGAGGGTTGTGCCGCATCACTGATGCATCGGTGATGCATCGGCAACGTAGGCGATGCATCGGCGACGCGGGCGTGGAGAAAGTCGGGTTCCACATCAAGCCGCGTCGACGATACAACGGCGATGCGGCACGACCCTCGGGCCCCATCTTCTTAGACCCAATCAGGGAGGCCTAGACTCCCGTTTTCTTGGCCCGACGTGCGCAATTCCGTTGCGACTCGGGCCGCGTCGCCTGTTTGGTCGATTCCCATCCGCTCAGCAGCACATACAACCCGATATTATGCAGTTTTCCTCCTCCTCCTCCTCCTCCTCCTCCTCCTCCTTCTCCTTCTCCTTCTCCACCTCCACCCCCACCTCCACCTCCACCTCCTAATCCTACTCCTACTCCTACTCCTATCCTTATTCCTTATTAGAATATACTCCTACTCCCCCCTCAGGCCGGCAGATAGCGGGCGCATCCGGGTGGTCCCATCCTAACCTGTAAAAAAACAATACAAAATCAACATGTTTCTTATTGTTTCCTCTCGACATGGACGTCCTGTCGTCCACGGCGATAATCCATTGCAAAAAAAACCACAAAGAGCACACGCGCGCGTTCATGTCAGAATCATACCGAACACCGTGTGTTTGCAAGCATTTCAACATAAAAACATCAAAAAAACAGTGTTTTTTTTCACAAAAATTGTACACATTTCCCGCCCGGGCTCTCTTGCTGAAATCATAGGAAAACCATAGGAATCTTAAGAATTCTGTCGAATCCAGCGATTTCACGTCATCGCGCGGTGCACTCGCGATGCTCTGTCATGCACCCAGGCCGCGAATCCTGTGCAAAAAATACTACAAAGAGCACACTCGCGCGTTCATGTCAGAATCCTACCGAATACCGTGTTTTGCAAGCATTTCAACATACAAACATCAAAAACCCAATGCTTTTTCACAAAAATGCTTTGGGGTGTCCTGTCAGACCGTCGGGCTTCCTCCGGCCACCTCTGGTTTCCTGCGGTGTACCGGGCCATTCTCGACTCGTCTGGCAATGCGTGCGCGGCATTCAACACGCGCTCGCCAGTTCCCGTCGGCAACCGCCATCGCGGCCGCATCAGCTGTACCAAACCGGCTGGCCGGTGTGACTTCGGCCCCCAGTTGTGCCAGCTTTGCTTCTTATGTTGTGGGAGGGCGGGTGGGACTGGGCATGCCATGCTTGACTCGCTCGAGCTGGCTAGCTTGACTCCTACTCCTACCCCTACTCCTACCCCTACTCCTACTCTCGCTCCCTCGGTCCCCCGGTCCCTCGCTCCCTCGCTCCCTCCCTCTCTCCCTCCCGCCCTCCCGCCCTCCCTCCCTCCCTCCCTCCTCCTCCTCCTCCTCCTCCTCCTCCTCTTCCTCCTCCTGCTCCTGCTCCAGCTCATCATGCTCCTCCTCCTCTTCCTTCCCATTATCCTCCTCGTCCTCCTCCTCCTCCTCTCCTCCTCCTCCTCCTCCTTCTCTCTTCCTCCTCCCTACCCCCCATCCCCCTTCACTGTTGGTTTCCACGCCGTCGCCCCTGACCTCCCCTCCCCCCCCAAGGATTGACGACCCGAGAGAACGGTGCGCTTCTGGGTCGAGTCTGGGGGGTCCGGGGGGTTCGGGACCCAGGTGCGCACCGTACTGCGACCCGAGGCCTCCCCCCGGGTTTCGGGCGCCCACCCGTGCCCCCCGCGGGGCCGCGCCTGCGCCCGCTGATCCCCGGCGAGCTCGGGCCGCGCCCGCGCCCCGCTCCTCGCGCAAGGGGCGGGGGGGGAGGAGGGGGGGGAAGAGGAGGAGGAGGAGGAGGAGGAGGAGGAGGAGGAGGAGGAGGAAGAGGAGGAGGAAGAGGAGAAGAGGAGGAGGAGGAGGAGGAAAGAGGAGGAGGAGGAGGAGGAGGAGGAGGAGGGAGGAGGAGGAGGAGGAGGAGGAGAGGAGGAGGAGGAGCGAGGAGAGGATCAGGAGGAAAAAAGGGGAGGTGGAGGAGGAGGAGGAGGAGGGAGGAGGAGGAGAGGAGGAGGATGGGAGGAGGAGGCGGAGGAGCAGGAGGAGACAGGAAAGAGGGAGGAGGAGGGGAGGAGGAGGAGGAGGAGGGGGGAGGAGGAGGAGGAATAGGAGGAGGAGGAGGAGGAGGAGAAGGAGGAGGAGGATCGAGGAGGATAGAGGAGGAGAGACAATGAGAGAGGGGGAGAGAGGAGGAGAGTGGAGGAGAGAGGAGGAGAGAGGAGAGAGGAGGAGGAGAGAGGAGAGGGGAGGAGAGGGGATGAGGAGGAGGAGGAGGAGGAGGAGGAGGAGGAGGAGGAGGAGGAGGAGGAGGAGGAGGAGGAGGAGGAGGAGGAGGAGGAGGGGAGGAGGAGGAGGAGGAGGAGGAGGAGGGAGGAGGAGGAGGAGCGAGAGGATCAGGAGGAGGAGGAGGAGGAGGAGGAGGAGGAGGAGGAGGAGGAGTGTCATGAGTGTCATGGATCCAAGAAATGAACGGCGAGCGAGGCTCAACCGTCAACCTCGGCCTCCCAGACAGGAGGAGGGGGCCCGCAGGCGCCAGCACCGACGGTTAGGGGATACGCGGATACCTCGTCGCTCAGCGACTCGCTGCCCAACCGACACGGCGTGGTGCGTACGGGGGCAGCCGGTTCACCGCGTCACCGCGCAGTACTTCCCGACCGTCACCCCTGCCGAATCGGATGGCATGTGCAACTGGGTTTGTACCCCAGGGTGAGCGGACACGAGGTCTCAAGGGACTTACGGACCACATGGCCCCGCCTCTCAACCAAATGCACACTCCCCGTGCCTGGTACCCATCTCCAGGTCACGGGCGCAGCTAACGCGCCTCTGCCACAGGCAAAAAGCCACGTGGCTGGTGCACAAACGACGAAAGCTGGTCTATCTGCCCCCAGCCGCCGCATGCAATTGACACTGACAGTGTGCCCCGAGGAGTGTGTGGACCTGACACCATGAGAACAGGTGCCAGGCCCCCACCCTCGGGGCAAGGAGGAGGAGGAGGAGGAGGAGGAGGAAAAGGAGGAGGAGGAGGAGGAGGAGGAGGAGGAGGGGGAGGAGGAGGAGGAGGAGGAGGAGGAGGAGGAGGAGGAGGAGGAGGAGAGAGGATGAGAGAGGAGGAGGAGGAAGATGAGGAGGAGGAGGAGGGCTGCGCCGCTTAGGGGGCAGGATTTGGAGCAAGAAGGGAGCGAGTCCGCTGGCGGTGGCAATATCCTGACATTCCCATGCCTGGATGAAAGAGGCAAGCAGCATGCCGGCGGTAAGGGCCATGCCGAGGGAGCCCACCCAGCCCCGACGCCAAGGTGTAGGGAAAGAGCAAGGGCCAAGCAGGCGGCAAGGACGGTTAGGAAAAGGCTTCGGCAAAAAATGGCGGCAAGAGCAAGAAGAAACGAAAAGGCCACAACGCCACTCCGGTGGATGCCCCGGCTTACCGAAGGACTTCAGGCAGGTGACCTGCTCACACCCCTTGGGTGGAAAGGCGCCAAGCACCTCGTCCATCGATGCGTCCCCCACACGCAGGATCTATGTTTGGTTGATGATCCAGGGATCCCCTGGCCGTTAAAGTGGTTCATTTTGAGGCGGCACCGCAGGCATCTGTTTCAGTCGCGCGGCGGACCTTCCATAGAGCACCCCCGTGCAAAATACAGCAAATGTGTAAATAGGGCCAACTGGCGATGGCATTACAACTTTGTCCTTCTGGCGACGACGACATGACCTTCCCCCGTCCTCGCTCCTTTGGGGTCGCCCTTTCTCCCCGCCAGGCAACAATGGGCACGAGCCTTCAGTGGATGCTGCTGGAGAGAGATGGCTCGCTTCCGTCTGCGGGAGGCTCCAAGGCGCAATCAGGAGAGCTCGGTCGGCGTACGGGCACCGCGGCCGAAGCTTCTCCAACACCTGTGCGCTGGAACGGCTTGCAGGAAGTTGCGTAGCTACCAAGATCCGGAAGCGATTGGTCAGCTACACGACGCTCGACAAATGCCTAGAACAACAGGGTTCCTTCGTGCACGTTGTACAGCCGCCTGCAACTTCATATAAAGATTCGTAAGCCCACTGGGCACGTAATCTGCCTCCCAGTGCACGCTACGCCCTCGTTCATTTTTGGAGGGTTGAGCTCCTGGTTGATTGCGGTCCTCAACGCAAAACCCCGCGAGCGTGCTCCCCACCTCCTCCGTGATACTTTCGATTTAGTCGATAGGCTGCGCGCGATTCGCGCCTCGACTATTCCTGGCAATGTTGCAAGGTCGATGTGACAGATTTATATTCGAACGGCAACGTCGACGACATTGAATATTGCGTGTTGTCCCTGTTCGATACGCGCAATGCCACTTACAACACGATTGAAGAAACCATCTGGTTTTTGCTCACGTGCCAGGTTGCTCGGGACCCCTGGGACGATTCTGAAAATCTTGTGTCTCATGTGCCCTTCGGCTCAAAGATGGGCCTCCCACGCTCGACAACTCCGCGTTTTTAGGTTTGGTTGAACGACGCATCCTCTCCCCCCAAAATTCGAATGGCCATGGAATCCGGGATTGTAGACTTCGCGATGATACTCTGATTCTCGGCCAGGGCCTCGTGTCCAGGTCCGCAGGGCGGTTTTTGGATATGATGCGAACGTTTGCTACATTCTACCCGCTGCCCCTGCGGAGTGGGGCCGCAGCAGCACTCGCTACCTGGAAATAGCCATCTGCATTGGGAGAGGCAGATTCGATGTCTCTCACGCTTCCTCAAGCCTGCTCCCCTCCCTCTTCTATCGACCACATCGTGGACCGCGCTGCCTCACGCCAGGGTCGTCGCCACGACCCCGACTCTTCGGGATTATGCAGCCCAGAAATTGCTGGCTCGCCACTGGCTGCCACCCACATACGTGTCCCCAATTAAACAAGCGCTCCGCGGCATTCATTCGCACGCCGTGCTCAACGAGCGGTTTTGCACGGTTTTCCATGAACGGATGGGGGACCAACAACGATCCATTAAATTCAGTTGGGCTACCGTTGCGCCCTCTCCGCTCCGGCACTTGCAACCATTAACTTGCACAAGGTAGTCTGCGCAGGGAGTAGTGGCTGGGGTACGTGGCGTTACTGCGGTCGCAATCGCTTGAATTCGAATCCCGTGCAGCGGAGCCAGCTGTAAGGCGGAAGCGAGCGATCCAGACAACAGGCAAAGCGGGTATTGAACTTGAAATTTGTCTTGCCCCCTCTCGCACACGATACGGGAGGGAGCCCGCGGGGCGGAAGACACATCATGGCACGTTTTTTGGTCGATGCAACGGTGGCCAAGCCAAAGACTGAGCGCGGAGACGTCGGGGTCGATCTTGGCCACCGTGCATCTGATTCACGGTCAATTCGAGGGTCATCCTCGCGAATCGGCGACGGCCGGCATGGACCATGGCCGAGATCGGCGCCGACAAGATCCCGAGCGCAGGACATCTTGGCACGCTGATGTTGCAAAACTATGTGTTTTGAAATGTCTTCGGGGCACTCGTGTTTGACATCCTCACGAAACGTACAGTTTTTCCAAACATGTCGGCGTGCTCGCGCGACGACGCGCGCGCGCACTTCGTCCCATTGTTTGCAAACGTATTCCTGCGACAGCACGCGCGAAAGGACGCTCGAACGATGTCTGGTAGCATTGTACAAAAAAGTGTTTTTTTGATGTTCCTTCAATTGGAAAAAAGTGTCCTCGGAATTCGAAAGAACGCTCGGGCGCCGGCTTGTGTTGAACACCCTGGTCCCCCAAACCATGTGCTCTTATATGTTTTCGTGACGCTCGATCTTGCAATCCTTACAACACCTATCGGGTTTTTGAAAGATTCTGGCAAGCGCGCGACGACGCGCGCGTGCATTTCGTTCCATTGTTTGCAGGGATTATTGACAACTGATGACTTTTGATAAACGAACGTCCGCGCATACGATATTTTGCACAAGTTAACGGAGGAACTGATACTGGTCTGCCTGGGATCATATGAGTCAAATTTAGCATGGACCTTGGGGCATAATCATAAATTGCAATACGAGAAACTTGGACCGTCAACCATCAGAGGGGGGCACAATCATTGTTTAGGAAAGGAGAATATACGATGTGCAAACTATGCTGTCCACAAAAGATACGTAAATATGATCTACACATCCCTACTCTACTCTGCTCTCCCCTACTCTACCCGACCGTACCCCACCCTACTGGACGTAGTCGTCGTTCTCGTCGTCATCGTCGGCGTCGTTGACGTCGTCATTGACGTGGTCATTGTCTCGTCGTGATCGGCGTCGGCGTCGGCGTCGTCATCATCGTCGTCGTCGTCATCGTCGTCGTCGTCATCGTCGACTTCTTCGTCGTCATCACCGTCGCCGTCACCGTCGCCGTCACCGTCGACGTCGTAGTCGTCGTCGTCATCGATGTCGGCGTCGGCGATGGCATCGTCGTCGGCGTCGACGTCGTGCGTCGTGCGTCGTTCGTCGTCGTCGTCGGAATCGTCGTCATCTTCGTCGTCCCTGTCGTAATCGCCGTCGCCGTCGTGATCGTCGTCGTCGGTCGTCGGGGTCGGCGTGGGCGTCGGCGCGTCGCCGTCGTCGTCGTCGTCGGTCGTCGACGTCGCCGTCGTCGGCGTCGTCGACGACGTCGTCGATGTCGTCGTCGTGGGCGTCGGCGTCGTCGTCGTGGTCGTCGGCGTCATCGTCGTCTCGTCGAGGTCGTTGTCGTCGTCGTCGTGCTTGTCGGCGTCGCCGTTGCCGTCGTCGTCGTCGTCGTCGTCGTCGACGTGGGCGTCGGCGCTGGCGTCGGCGTGGGAGTCTGCGCGTCGCCGTCGTCGGCTTCGTCGTCTTCGTGCGTCGTGGCCGACGTCGGCGTCGTGCGTCCTGGTCGACGTCGTCGTCGTCGTCGACGTCGTCGTCGGCGTTTTCGTCGACGTCGTCGGCGTCGGCGCCGGTCGTCGCGCCTCGTCGTCATTGTCGACGTCGTCGTCGTGGTAGTCGGCGTCGTCGTCGTCTGAATCGTCGCCTTCGTCGTCGGCGTCGGCGTCGGCGCCGGCATCAGCGCCAGCGTCGGCCTCGTCGTCCTCGTGCGTCGTGCGTCGTGCGTCGTGGTCGACGTCGTCGTCGTTGTGGTCGGCGTGGTCGTCGTCGTTCTCGTCGTCTTCGTTTTCGTCGTTGTCGTCGTCGGTTTCGTCGACGTCGTCGTCGCTGTTGACGACGACGTCGTCGTCGTCGGCGTCGCCGTGAGTGGGGGGGTTGTGGACGCCCTAATGATTCATTCCCCCACGGGGGGTGGGGATAGGGGGCCCGGGGGGGAGTCTGGACCCCTCTCAATGCCTGGGGGAGGAGGGGGGAAGGGGTCCAGACCGCCTGCATGAAGTTTCCCGCCTGGCTTTGAGGTTGTGGGGGCCTTGAACCCCTCGCCCCCTTCCCAGCAGCGGCAGACAGCGCTCTCTCTTTACACCGAACTCGCGCTCCAAAGGCCAGGGGCCATATTCTCGGGTGAATTGCGCAGCTTCGCGCCCTGAGAAAGAAACATCGCATTCAACAACAACTCCATCATCTCAGAAGCCTTCAAAATAGCGCCTCCACCTCCTGGCATAGCTCTGACATGTCACGTTAAAAGGGAGGGGGGCCTGCGGCAGAGGGCGAGACCATTGCGGGCGCGCGTGTGCATATATATATATATATATATACACACATACACATGTATGAAGCCACACGCGCACTTCAGGTTCTTGGCCAGCCCATGGCGCTGCGATGACACGAAGGTCGGGGTTTGCGGGGCACTCGCTGTCTAAGAAGGGCTCGATCGTATTGGGCCCGTTATGGGATGCGGCACGGCTCCCTTGGACTGGCTTGGGGGCTGTTTGGGTGCTGTCTAGGTCCGTCCAGGGCTGCGAGATCGCTGTCACAACTCTGGGAGCTCCGCTATGGTAGTGCACGCTCCAGCGCGCGCCGGCTCGCCGAACCAAGGCTCACCAGCCCTATTTTCTCAAATGCTCTGCCCGAAGTGCAAGAAATTACGGGCAAAACAAATCGGCGCCCGAAGTGCTGAACTCCTCCGACTTCTGCCTGGCCTCTGCCGCGGGGGCACTTGTCGGGGGGGCCACCGCCCTCGGCTCGTCGATCCAGTTACGTTTGCTCATTGGGGGCGCTGTCAGCTCTTTGATCCAAACGACGAGTCCGTGAGCGCTGGGACCTTTCTCATCGGCCAGCTTCTGGCCTTGCGCCGTGCATGTGCCGCACGTTGCGGGGCAAATCGCCTGCACGGTGCTGCCATGCGACATGCGTTGGCAATGACACTGCAAGTCGGCACAACCACAGATCGCCTGACCAGCGCCACTTGCAAGAGCGATCGCGCGGGCGTCATCATCTGCGCACGGCGCCGTACATAAGCCGCACGTTTCGGGGCAAATCGCGTGCACCGTACTGCCATGCGACGTACGTCGGCAATAAGACCGCAAGTCGGCACAACCACTGATTGCGAAAACAGCGCCACTTGCCAGCGCAATCATTTGGGCGCCATCATCTGTGCACACCGAAGTTCCCCGCAGTTTTTCGTTGAGGAGGTCTTGCCCGACTCCCTCGGCGCCGCGCAGCGCCCCCCATTGGCGACAACGCCTTGCGCAGTTGCGCCGACATGCGCGGCCCACAAATTGGGTTGCGCGGTCGTAGACACGCCGTGCGCAAGCCTGAACATGCACGGCTCTCGAGATACGTCCGCAATCCAAGCGGATGGAACATCGCTACGGCCACCAAGAATCATGATAGCGGCACTTGAGTTGTGCATTGCGCTGCTAAGGAGCGCGCAGCGGAAACCATAACGCACCATAAGCTTTCCCACCACGTCGCGTATGGACCCATCAAAGACATCAAACGCAAGTGCCCAGCCTGGTCCAAAACCTTGTTTGAATGACACCTCCCCATATGCATAAAATGGAAGACCTCATTTAGCTGCGCTATGTTTGGAGACGTGAACATTACCTTGAGCGTTGAGCTTGGCCACGGTCGCGCCACTTGCACATGCGTCCGCTGCTCCGAGACCAGTTCAAGATACCACGTGTCGGCATACACTTCACAAATCTCGCCTTGCCCAGGCCGAGCTTGCATTCCGCCGAACATGTACATGCGATCTCCCCAAACGCCCGCCACCCCTCGAAAGCGCAGTCCAGAATCTGGCCCCGCCATGACTTGACGCCAAGATCCATGTTGCCCACGCGTCTTGAAAAACAAACCTCTCCAGCATGGGTCCCGTTCTGCCATGGACGAAACGCTCGTCCCCATACGCGCCTTTAAGAGCCGCGTAGCGACCAACGCTGAGCTCGCATGCCACTGGAGGCGGGTCCAAACGCCCCCACCAAGTGCCTCCTCGCAACAGCCTCACTCCTATGGGACATCGCTAAGGATTGCGCGCATCGAGGTGACCTTCTGCGTCACGAGTCTGGCCTGCTTAAGCGAGAGCTGACCGTTGTATGTGACGGGCACAATATCGCCTGTACATTCGAGCGTAACTGGGCCGACACCCATTTCATGCCCTGATATGCTCGGCCCCAGTACCGTCACACCGGTGAACGACACCACCCGCGCCCGGCAAACCTCCGCTCTGGCGCGCATGACGGAGAAACCGGGCAGTACGCAGCTGTCAGCGGCCTGTGCCACAATGCTTACAGATTGTTGAGGAGCCGTGCGCCGACCTGCCTTGAAGGAGCATCCTTTACAAAATCAAGGGGTGTCCAGGGGCGCGGGGCCCTAAAAGTTGAGCTCATTTGGGAGCTCTCTTGGAGCTCCCTTGGAGCTCTCTTGGGGCGAGCTTGCAACTCTCGTGTTGTTCTCCTTGGCGCCTCTGAGGCCGATCTTGGCGCCCCTTTGCGGCATCTTGAAACTTCTGGGGGCCTGCAAGAAGCCGCTGGAGAAACCCGCGGGGGTCTTCCGACCGCGTTTAGGCGGTCAGGCGAGACTTTTGGGCGCTATTTCTGTGCGACTTTGTGGCCTGGAGGGGGTGGGCTACGCGTGGAATCTCGATACTTTTCGGGCGCCTCTGGGGCGCCCGTGGAAACGTCTAACACTCAAAACCATGAATTCCCGAGGTGTCCTGAAGCATTTGGGCTTGCGGCGGCACGAGTCAAAACCGCAGCGGCGACCCCCCGCTCCTGAGGAAGATGAGTCCGAGCACTCCAAGAGGCCACCAGGATTCTTCAACCTTAACGCCTCCCCGGTTCCCCCGAAGGGCGTCTGGGAAACCTCTACGTGCCTTGTGGTGAGCCTCCTTCACAACCCGCTTTCTCCCAAACGCCTCCTGTCGTCCGCCCCGAGCTGGGTGCCCAAGACCGCAAGCGGATCGATCTGCTCGATCAGCGGGGTCCCCAAAGCTCTCAGCCCTCCTCCCCGGGGACGTCCCAAGCCGATCTCTTGTGGCCCCGGGGCCCAAGAGCGGCCCCGCAGAAGCCGAGAAAGCGCAGGATCGCCTGGACTGAAGCAGTCAGTCCACAGGAAGTGTAGTTGTCTGGAGACGCGGTCGTCATCATGATGGCAGCACAATCATCAACAACAGCAACTTCATCATCATCATCATCAGCAGCAGCAGCATCAGCATCAGCATCAGCATCAGCATCAACATCATCATCCTCATCCGCATCAGTATCATCGGCGTCATCGTCGTCGTCATCCTCATCGTAGTCTTCCTCTTCCTCCTGCTTCTCATCATCATCATCATCATCATCATCATCATCATCATCATCATCATCATCAGCATCATCATCATCATCATCATCATCATCATCATCATCATCGGCGTCGTCGTCATCCTCTCTCGTCCTCGTCAACATCCTTATCCTCATCCTCACCACCATCACCATTACCATGGCCATCACCGTCACCAAAACCGTCACCGTCACCATCATTATCATACTCACCACTGTTATCATCATCGGAATCATCACCATCATTATGGGCACCATCATCATCATCATCATCATCATCATCATCATCATCATCACCATCACCATCCTCATCAAATGTACCGTCATATCCCCACCACCACCATTACCACCATCATCCACACCGTGAACATCGTCATCGTCGTGGTCGTACCCGTCCTCATCATCATCCTCCTTATCGTCCTCAGCATTATCAGCATGAGTGTGCATCCTTTTAGTAATGGACAGACGCGGTAATCGTGCACGTCGTCATCACACATCGTCCTATCCATCAGCGTCCTCAATAACACTAAAACCAACACCAACATCGTAATCGTCTTCGTCGCTGGCCTACGTTCCCGGAGAGGCCTCCAGGATCATCCGGCCAACTGCGCGCCTCGAGGGTACTCTTGGAAAGGAGGGTTCCTGGAATATGTTGAGGGTTCCCTCTTGGGCCTCTTGATCCGTTCAGGGAACCCCTGGGCCGCCTGGAGGGCATCTGAAGGCCTCACAGGCCCATCGAGCGCGAAAAGCTGAGATCCTGAACACTTGTAGCTTTCCTGGGGGGATGCACGAGTTTGGCGGCTTGCTGGAGTCCTGTAAGCATCCTGGGGGCCTCTTGGGGGCTTCCTGGGGACCGCTTGGGACCTCTAGGGTTAAGTCGGGCTTGTCCCCCTACAGGGGGATTTTGGACGAAAAATAAAAATAGTCAAACAATAACCTAGAATACTCAAAAATGGTTAACAAAAATCGTCCCCTGACTATTTTTGACTACTCTTGAATATTCCTCCTGTAGAGGGACAGGCCCGACTTACCTCTAGGGGGCTTTGCGGGCTGCCTCGAGGCGCTCACGGCCCGTCCGACGCCCTGGGCAACCGTCTGGCGGAGCTTTCGGAGCCGTCTTGGGGCCCTCTGGGGCTCCTCTTTGGGGCTCTCTCGGGCGAGCCGAGGGCCCGCCAGAGGCCTCAGTGGCCCATCGGAAGCGCAGATCTGGAGTCCCGAAACGGTGCGGTGACAGACTGTGCGGTGACACCGATATCCCCCAGGACCTCACCGCGCGGTCCGTCAACGCACGGTTTTGGGACCTCGGATGCCCCAGTCGCCCGAGACGTCCTCGGAGAACGACCCGAGTCCCAAAACCGTGCGGTGACCCCGAATCCCCACCGTCTCACCGCACGGTGTGGTCACCGCCCCGTTTGGGGGCCCAAGAGAAGAGAAGGCGAGATCTTTAAAAACACATGTTTGCCGATGTCTCAAGGCTTCTGGCCTCTCAAGGCCTTCTTGGAAGCCTCCTGGAGCTTCTTGAAGGCTTTTTGCCATCCAGCTGACTGGTCTTCCTGCTCGCTCCTGCCTCGCAATCCCCCGGAGCGCCCCCGACCCATCGCGACCCATGGAAAAGCTCCCGTGGGCGTGAGAACCTGCAGGAATCGAAGAAGCCATTCGGAAGCGTCCGAGCTGTCTCTCGGAGGCCTCGTGGATCGTGAGGCCGTCATGGGCGTCTTGGGCCGAACTCTCGGCGACCGCGGGCCGCCCGGGAGCGCAGGGCCAGGAGCCGCCCGGGGCAAGGGCCAGAAGCCGCGTACCCAGATCAGGGCTCCCGGGCTCCTGGTCCCCACGGGCAGGATCGGCCAGCGTCGAACCGATACGGCCAGACCTGAGACTGAAGAGCATCCTCCAACAACATGGCACCCTCCGCCACCCAAACCGAGGAACACTCGAGGGCACCCTCCTCCAGGATGCACAAGAATATGCCACATCCAACAAGCACGACGACCATGAGGGTATCCACCCCGAGCCGACCTCGATCTTATATATCGGTCCGACTGTACATCGCCTAGGCTCGGAATAGGCATCGAATCATCGATTCGGGCCGAATCGGCAAGGAGTCGAAATCCAATCGGATCGGCCGCGCCAGGAGTTACAACATCGCCTTCCAACAATCGGGGTGCGTCGACTCGTCTGAATGTGAGAATCGAATCGGATCGGGCTGTGCAGAATCGATGTGGAATGGGATCGATCGAATCGAAATGGGCCATGCCATGGCGAGCTTCCTCCTTCTCTTCACGACGCCCAACAATCCGAAGGCCATCTCCTCCCCCCATGCTGGCCCTACGGCGGCACGTGCGTGGAGAGCGATGCGCGACGACGACGATGGCGACAGGCGACGGCCACGACGGCAACGACGACGACGACAGCGATGGCGACGACGACCACGACGACGACGACGACCGAATTCGGCTCAACACCGCCGTGGACATCTCTGGGGGTCCACACCGGCTGGTGGGACCCCCAGAGACCCCTGGCTCGAGGCTTTGACTGCCGCCGTGGGGCCCGAAACCGGGCCGCTAGAGTGAGGAGCAACGATAGGGGAGGACTGGCATAGGGGGAGATGCATCGACCTGGAATCGGCGATACATCGCCGATGGATCGGCGATAGGCCTGCAATCGTGAATCCGCACCTTCCTGGGCGGGTTGGGGCTATCGGGCCCCTATCGGCGATCAATGGGCGATTGGGGGTCGATGCGTCCCCCCCATGCCTATTCCCCCCCCCTATCGTTGCCCCTGACAGAGGTCGCAAGTTGCGGAACACCTTTCCGAATCCCCGCGGCGGTGGCCACGCCGGCGCCGATACGGCGGCGCACGGCGCCGGCGCAGAACGGCGACGGCCAACGACGGGCGACGGGTGGCGGCCAGCGACGGCGGCGGACGCGACGGACACGACGGCCATGATGGCAACGGCAGTGGTAACGACGAGGAGTCGAACAGTCATGCAGGCCCACCCCTCCTTCATCCTACTGTGCTGGCGCGGCCGCAAGAAACCCTCGCAGGAAACCCAGTCCTGAAATCCCGCGCGCATGGTGCACCTGAAGGGAAACCCAGAGCACCCTGAACGCACCAGCTTCCCCAACGCCTGCGGGGAGTCATCGCGCAGCTCGCGCAGCAAAGAAACCCAGGATACCCTGACGAAAAACATCAGATTTCTTGATGCGCACCCCCACGGTACCCCCACCCTCCTCCTCTGGCTGTCTTTCTCCTCGATCGGCATATGGTTCCCATCTATTTTGGTAGTAGGTCTGAGCAACATTACAAAAGCCATAGGCATCATCGAAACCACGGGGAAATTTGGTGTGACCCCATGTGGTCACTCCTGCGTCCCAATTTCCGATAGCAGCCGTCTTGAGGCCACCCGTGCAAACGATCCGACACGGTACTCACATTCGCTGGTAAGTCCATCGGCTTACCCTTCATGATCGCCGCGCCATCGAGCCCAACCCTGTAAGCATAGCGGCCGCTCAATCAGCTCGCGCGAGCTGGGGTGCATATAGAGAGTGCGTGTAATGGCGGTTGAGATGGACACTACCCATGGCGAGAGCATCGCTAGTGGGACTCCAAACTCCGGAAGAGCAACGGTAACCTGCATCGTCCCGAACGAGGTCGTCGAGCGAGCGCGAGCGAGAAGCCTAGCGCCAGACGGCGCGCGAGCAAGGTGAAACATGGCACCGCGATGTCAAATTGCGGTGCTACCCTGTGTTCGGGGACCAAGATCTCACTGCCGACTCCCACGATGCTGCCGCCCCACCTGAGGGGTGAAAGTATGCAGACAGCGCGTCGAGGGAACCAGCGACTTCAAGACAATTTCGAAAAACCATGCTTCCCCACGCTTGCCTGGGGCGCCATCGTCGCCGAGGTCCGAGTCGGGGCCGAAGATCTATGCCACCTGGCTGGAAAACAGATTGCCAGATAGGGTCGTTGTCAGGACGTCGCGCAAGTTGGCCCATGAAGAGCATCTGCCTCTTGATGACGGTCTCGCTGATAGGCCTCCGGCCTGACATTGCCAACACGGTTGCATTTGACACTCTGCTGTAATATGCCGGCGAAACACCTAATATTTTTCGCAGGCGACGTGCTTGAAAACTGTCTAGCCTCCTCCGCTCCGTCTTGTTCAGGCAGGCGGCAAACACGCCGTATAATAGTCGGGACACCACACACGATTCGAAGATCTTGACTTTCTTCCTCCGAGGAAGAGAAGAGTGGGACCATATCGAAGACAAAATCTTGAAATCTTTGCCCGCTGCGCCAATCCTGTTGCTCGATTCTGTTCCGCTCCTTCCGTCGGCGGACAGACGGGTACCGAGACACACAAGAGAATCCTTGCAAGTCACCAACTCACAGCTGCTGTCCCGAACGTCCGCCGCCGTCTTCGCCTTCAGCATCTTTATTTTCTGTAGGTTGAACGATAGCCCATAGTGACTTCCACATATCTCTATGCACTTCATGAGGTCCTCGATGATATCCGGGTCACTGTCAATCAGGAGCGTGTCGTCAGCATACACTAGTTCCCGCATCAACTTTTCCGTTGGAGCTTGGCCTACCCGTGTTCGGTGCATAGCGTGCGCGTCGGTGAAAAGGGTAGTCATCACAATGGTGAAGAGAAGTGGTGACAGTGGGCAGCCTTGACATATACCATAGTTTTGAACATGTTCGTGGGATGTCTCTCCGCGGTCGGTCACGACGAACTTCCGACCCTGATAAATAGCAGGCACAACGCTGACGAAATGCGACGGGCATCCAAACCGCCGGAGTGAGACTGCGAGCGCTTCGGGCGACACCGAATCGAATGCTTTCGCCCAGTCGAGCGCGAGGAACAAGGCAGCCCCGTCCTTGGTCGCCCATGCATCTTCCAACACTCTCCTTGCGATAAAGATCGCATCAGCGGTGCCCCGGCCAGAGCGAAAACCGAATTGCGTCCTCCATATGTGATTCTCGGCTCCAGCCTCCTTCAGCCTGCTCAAAAGGATCATGGCGAACATGTTGTAGCCGATCGGCAACAAACATATTGGGCGGTAGTTGTCGCAGGATGCTGGGTCTCCTTTCTTGTAAATTAATGTGACCTTCGCCTTGTGCCACGAATCGGGCACTCTTGAGGTGCTCCACACCAGGTTGCAAAATTTCGTAATCCATGACAATGCAGTTTCTCCTTGGTCCGTCGCTGCCTTCCAAAACTCAGGCGGTAGATCGTCCATCCCTGCTGCCTTGCCATTGCGTAGGCGTTTCGCTGCGGCTCGGACCTCGTCTTCAGTGATAGGCCCCATGCGGACTGGAAGTTCCTCGCTGATGTGCTCAACGTTCTGCATTGTTGTGGTTGGCCGGACAGTCCATTGCTTTTTCTCAAGGTGATCTGCCAGCGTCTCTGCCCGGCGTTCGCAATCAACGAGTTGTCCTTCAGAATCGCGCAGTCGACCTTGGCAAGGGCAAAATCCTTTCCGAAGCTTCCGTATTTCACCCCAGTTGCCGTCGGCGGTGAGCTTTTCCAACCACACCGTGCGGTCCTTGGCGACGTGCTGGCGGATGGACTTCGCAAGGTTCTTTTCCGCAATACAATCCCCGCGCTGCCTGGCATCATTTCGCCGGGCAATGAGCTGCAGCGTGCTCCCCGAGATCCACGGCCGTCGGGCGGTCTTAGATTTCTCAGGCAAGGAGTAGGCAGCTGCGTGTTCAAAAGCATCAACTAGTTGGCACCACGAGAGGTCGACATCGGAGCCGGCGTCCCTGCCCTCGTTAATGTCCTCAAGAGACCTCGAAAGATGCTGTGCAAATCGTTGGCGTATGCCTTCCTCGCCGAAATGCTGCTCAACGTCCAACTTCGGATTCTTATGCGGCACGGCCGGCTTTGGCACTACCATTCTCGTTTGACCTGAAAGCAAGAAATGATGAGAAGACAACGGCGCCTCCCGGCACGATCGAAGAGAGCTAAGCATAGGAAGCCAATCTTGTTCGCACATGCAAAAATCCATCTGTGAATGCGTGTCCGGGGTCACGTCGCACCCCATCGGGCACCCGACGTTGTAGCTCGTGGCAAGCGACTCCTGGGTGCCAGGAAAGAACGTGTTAGCAATGCACATATTCAACCGGGCGCAGATTTCTACCAAGAGTATCTGTTCGCATCGGCCTTCACGGTTTGACGCGGGTGCTTGAAGATATGCGGACCAACGATGTCGTGCTCGTCACCCAGTTGCTCGTGCAAGCGCGCGTTGAAGTCTCCAATCACGATCTTGGGGCCGTTCATCAGAAACAGGAATGTGTTTGGGACTGGTGGTGCCTTGCGCAGAAATGTCAATCGGACAAAAAGTAAGTCTAGCATCAGGATCTGCAATAAACAACAGACGCGACCATAACCTGAAACATGTAGTTGTTCTTGTATTTGCGCCCGATGCTTAGGACAACTGGGTCCGTATTGCGGGCGTCACTAGCGGAAATGTCTAGAACCAAAATGGCTACGGACGTCCTGAGGTT
This sequence comes from Prorocentrum cordatum, assembly GCA_963575745.1. Taxonomy (NCBI): domain Eukaryota; class Dinophyceae; order Prorocentrales; family Prorocentraceae; genus Prorocentrum; species Prorocentrum cordatum. The sequence goes on from CAUYUJ010007180.1 coordinate 498,892, forward strand.
TTTTTGTGGATGGTTCCAGGGCCCTGCGAGGGCCCCACCGAGGCCGAAACCGTCAGAAGCCGCCCGCTCCAATGTCTTTGGAGTGTCGGATCTCTGGGTCGAACCCCTGAGCCCATTCCCCCCCCCCCCCCCGACGTTCCCCCTGAGCGACGGCGGGGCGGCTCGGCGTCCTCGCGTCGGTCACTCCCGCGCACACATCGCGACAACGCTGGCGCTGCCGCGCGGGCCCCGCGCAAGCGCGGAGCGGGGCGGTGGCGCCCAGGGCATGAGCTGACACGGAGCGGGAAGAAGAGGAGGAGGAGGAGGAGGAGGAGGAGGGAGTAGAGGTACGTGCAGAGGTGCAGGCAGAGGTGCAGGCAGGGGCGCAGGTGGAGGAGGAGGACGAGGTATAGTTATGGGTATAGGTATAGGCATGAGTACTCCAGATTTCGTAATAAAGGGAGGGGGGTCTCATTTCGGGGGGGGTCTCTTCCAGGCTATCTTGGAGGGCCTGGGGGGTCTGGGGACGATGCTTTGGAGGGTTCCCTCACGGGGGGCGGGGTCTGAAATGGCTTGTCTTGGAGGGTCCAGACCCCCATCCCTTTTATTACGAAATCTGGAGTATAGGTATAGGTATGGGTATGGGTATAGGTATGAGTATCGGTATAGGTATAAAAAGGTATAGGAATCGGTGTGGGGCGTAGGCGTCCGGGGGCCGTGCGGGTGCTCCGCCGGCGGACCGCGGCCCCCCGCGCGGAGCAGCGCGGAGATGCGGAGCCGCGCTGCGCGGCCCCGCCCGGGGGGGCTCACGCGCCCGCGGGGGGCGACGTACCCGTGGGGCGGGCCCGCCCGCCGGGGAGGTGCCCCGCACAGTAAAACGACGCGAAGATCGGGACAAAATCGGATCGGGATAACTCGAAATCTCTGAGAATCGGCGGGCTTGGAGGATGTGTTGGGCGCCGCGGCCGCTCCAGAGCGTTCCGGAACGATCTGAGAGCGCTCCGGAACGCTCTGGAGCGATTTATCCCGATCCTAGCCCTGTTTTAGGGAGCCAAGGGGCGGGGCAGGCCAGGGGCCCGGCCATCGCGAGGCCCCCCCAGAGGAGGAGGAGGAGGACCAAGGGGGCGACGAAGCCCCAGGAGCACTGCCACAAAGCAGTGGCAGCGGGCAGTGGCGCGAGCCTGCGAGAACAGGCGGTGGCGGGCAGTGGTGCGTGCAGTGGTGCAAGCCTGCGTGAACAGGCGGTGGTGGGCAGTGGTGCGAGCAATGGTGCGAGCTTGCGAGAACAGGCGGTGGCGGGCAGTGGTGCGAGCAGTGGCAGCGCCGCCGGCGGCGGACAGTGGTGCGAGCAGCGGGCGGTGGCGGGCGGTGGCGGACAACGGTGCGGCGCTTTCAGGCCCGCCGTCGCCTACCCCAAGGTGGCCCTGCTGCACGCGGCAGCGGCGGAGGCCGCGCGCGCAGCCACGGCGCGCCGCAACAATAACCGCAAGCAAAACCAGAAGGACCCAGACAACCAGAAGGAGGACCCAGACAACCAGAAGGAGGACCCAGACAACCAGAAGGAGGACCCAGACGACCAGAAGGACCCAGTACAACCAGACGGATCCAGACAACCAGAAGGACCCAGACAACCAGAAGGACATAGACAACCAGAAGAAGGTGAACCCAGACGGCAGTGGCAGCAGGCAGTGGCAGCAGGCAGGTGGGCGCTACTGGGAGGCAACACGTCATCAGCTACAGGGCGGAGCCTGCGTGCGCGAGAAGTGGCAGTGGCAGCAGGCAGCGGCGCGAGCGGCGGCAGCGGGCAGTGGCAGCGGACGAGCGGCACGTCATCGGCTACTGGTTGGACCGCGCGTGTGCGAGAGGAGGCTGTAAAGTCAGTGGGCAGTGGTGCGACGACCCCCGACGACCCTTTGCCCTTCGACGACCCTCAACGACCCCCGACGACCCTCGACGACCCTCGACCGCCTCCGACGTCCCTCGACGACCCCTTGCCCATCGACGACCCTCAACGACCTTCGACGACGAGCGCCAAACAACTACGAGACCCTCGACGGCACTCGACGACCCTCGACTCCGTCCAGGAGGACTCCGACAGCGACGCCGACGACGACGCCACGCCCCAGGACACCATGTCCGACGGCGTGATCCCGCCCCCAGGGACGCCAACGAACGACGCCCCCCCGACCCTCGACCCCCCCCGACGCCCTCCGACGGCCCTCGTACGTACCTCGACGCCCTTCGACGACCCCACGCCCGACTCAGACGGCCCAGCCGACGACGACTCCGTCCAGGAGGACTCCGACAGCGACGCCGACGACGACGCCACGCCCCAGGACACCTTGTCCGACGGCGTGCCCCCGCCCCCGGGCCCCATCGAGGAGAAGGAGGGCCGCGAGCAGCGGCAGCGGGCAGTGGAGCTAGCAATGGCAGCCAGCAGTGGCAGCCGGCAGCGGAGCGAGCAGCGGACAGCGGCGCGTGCAGTGGCAGCGGGCAGTGGCAGCCTGCAGTGCGAGAAGGGGCAGTGACTCGGCGATGCGCGTGCACGAAGCGCAGCGAGCTCGGCGATGCGCTGCGTCACCCCAATGGCGTGCTGCAGCCATCGCAGCGCTCCAGGCGGCAGGATCAACCCCCGTCAACGCCTACTGCCTCGTCGACATGGTTCTCAACAGCGGCCCCGTTCCCGCCTGCGTCAAGGAGACTCGCAGGCCTCGGCAGCCCCTGGCCCCAGGACCACTCCCATAGGGAGGACTCCGACGGCTGCCCCTGCGACAATGTCCCAGCGTGGGAGCACAGGACCAACGCGAACACCATCGAGAGCGACACGGGCGAAGCTGGCAGGCAGCGGCTGCAGTCCGAAGCGCGTCTGCGAGAAGAGGCAGTGGCAGCAGGCAGAGGCGCGAAGCTGGGAGGCCTCACGTCATCAGCTACAAACGCCGCGAGGCGGGAAGGCGAGCCGCCAGCCTGGCGACCAAGCCTCCGGACGTCCCCGACCCGGAGGGCGCCGACGCCGACCCCGACGCCGAGGCAGCCCACCTGAGCCTCGAGTACCCCATCGACATCGCCCCCTCGGGTGATGAGCGCGCCGCCCTCCTCAGGCGGAGGAGGCTGGCGGCCACCGAGGGGGGCAAGCGACGACGAGCAGAAGAGCGGGCACCAGTACTTGCTCTTCTGAAGGGGGGGAGGGATGGTGGTCCTCCCCTCCTATCGGCTACGCCCCCCCGCTGTGGGGAGCACCGAGCCGGCACGCAGAAGGACGCAGAAGGGGGCGACGCGGGGCATGGATACCTCGCCCCTTTGGGGGGGGGGTCCTCCCTGCCCTTCGTGATCTCCTTGTCTGCGCACAGGCCTCAGTTTGGTCCCCCCACTCAAGAGGCGGTCGCCCCTGCGGGTGTGGCGGGGGGGGGCTCGTTCGACCGAACACCGATGCTGACAGCCCGAACCCGAGGAGGAGGAAGAGGAGGAGTAGGAGGAGGAGGAGGAGGAGGAGGAGGAGGAGCCCGAGATCCAGGAGGTGTATGTTTTTCGCACCGAGCGTTTACGCCGAGCTTCGGGCCACCGTGACAATGGATCGAGTCTGCTCGAAAAGTGCCGCAGACAGATCAAGTATAGGGCTCTGGTCGTGCTGTTTCGCGATGCCGCAACTTTGTCGCTTTGTCGGATCGAAGGGGAAAGAGAGGAGGAGGACGTGGAGGAGGAGGAGGAGGAGGCGGAGGAGCAGGATGAGAAAGACAAAGATGGGGATGAGAAGGAGGAGGAGGAGGAGGAGGAGAACGAGAAGGAGGAGTCACACCCTCTTCCTCCTCTACTCCCGCCTCCTCCTCCCCCTCTTCATCCTCCTACAGATCACTGCATCCCTACTTGAAAGCCAGATGCAAACGGCCAACGAGAGACAATAACGCAAAGATGCTGAAGACAAGAGAACTGGCGCAAACACGACCGTCAAAATCTAAGGTAGAACAGACGACGAGGTCAAGAGAACAGAACAGAACTGCCACAAAAGCAAAGCGCCAATCATGAACCGCAAGGGCGAACAACAACAAAGGCGGAGCAAGCGAGGCCGCGCCAACACCCCCCCCTCCCCGCGAGAGCGCGGAAGCTGCTGGCACAACACTGTCTATCCCTACCCCGTTGTCCGAGGCGAGGCCCTGCAAGAAATGCGCACAGGCCCCCACCGTCCAGGCAGAACTCAGAGCCAAGTCCGTGCCGTGCCGTGCGCGCGCGCGGCTGCGTGCCCCGAGGGCTCCGAGGAGATGGAGGAGGAGGAGGGGGAGGAGGAGGAGGAAGAGGAGGAGGAGGAGCAGGAGGAGGAGGAGGAGGAGGAGCAGGAAAAGGAGGAGGAGGCGGGAGGAGGAAGAAGGAGGAAGGAGGAGGAGGAGGAGGAGGAGGAGGAGGAGAGAAAAGGAGGAAGGAGGAGGAGGAGGAGGAGGAGCAGGAAGGGAGAGATGGATGGAGGAGCGAGAAAGAGGGGGCCTCTCCCTCCCGCGCGTTTCGTCGTCGCGGTCGTCGTCGGGGCCTTCGTCCTGGGCCGTCGCCTCCGCGGGGTCTTCGGCCGTCTCGGGTCGCCTTCGAGACTCCTGCGGACGGCTCGAGCCACACAGCTAAGGGGGCCGCCTGTGGGCGCCTGGTGGGGGTCGTCGAGGGCTCTGGGGACTGCCTTCCGCCCTCTTCCTCCTCCTCTACCCTCCTCATCACTTCTTCGCCTCCTCCCTCCTCATCCCCCTCCTCTTTCTCCTCCTCCGTATGCTCCTCCTCCTCCTCCTTTTATTCCTCCTACTCCTGCTCCTCTTCCTCCACCTCCTCCTGACCCCCCCCCTCATCCCCCCTCCTTCTTTCCCCCCTGCTCCCCGCCGCCTTTCCCCTCCTCCGCCTACTCGTTGCTCCCCTTCCTCCGCCTTCTCTTTCGCTATCCCCCCATCCACCTCTTGCTCCCTCCTCCTACCTCCCGGCTCCTCCTTCTCCGCCCCCCGTCCTCCTCCTCCCCCTCCTCCTCCTCCTCCTCCTCCCTCCTCGTCCTCCTCCTCCTCCTCCTCCTCCACCTCTTCATCCTCCTCCTCTTCCTCCCCCGCCTCTTGATACCACCCCCCTCCTATCTCTTCACCGTCCTCATATGTTATCCTCCCTCCTCCGTCCTCCGTCCTCCGTCCTCCTCCTCCTAACCGCCGTCCCGGCCTGGGAGGTTTTAGGTGCCGTACCAGGTACGGCGAACCTCTCGCGCGGGACTGCTGCTACACGCGCCCGCCCCTCCGCGTCCCTCCCGCACTGGTGCGCGCTAGAGAGGGCCAGCCGGGCCGTGATCCAGGTGGCGAGCCGGCCTGGCATCGCCACGCCAGAGCCGATCGCGGCAAAGCCAGGACTCTGCTACGCGTGATCACCGCCACCGAATTGCTGGAAAAACACCATAACAGCATGACGTGGGGATCCCGGCGCAGTCAACCCTAGCGCTCGCGGCAGCCATCTCGCCGCAGAGCGCCCTGGCAAGGGCACCAGCATTGGTACCTGTGGGAGTGCCCAGCGTGCAGTCATGCGAACGAGTGGGAGTCCGCCAAGTGTGTGAAGTGCTGCCCGCCGCAGCCAGCCAACAAGCCCGCTGCGGAGCCACGCGGACACCGCCATGGAAGAGAACAGGCTCGCGCCGCCCAGCGCCGACTGCTACGACGGACGACGACGAGTTGATGAATATTATGCCATGCTCTCCTGAGGAGGCCCGAGCGCACAGGCGCTGGCGAGAGCCTCCAAGGAGCACGCTCGAGGGCCTCGAGCGCCAGATCAAGTGCTCCCAAGAGCTCAGGCTGGACGCGGCGCAGATGGAGGCGCTGCGGCACGAGTGCGCGGTGGTGCTCTACCAGCTCATGCACTCGCGCACGGCCGCCGCGCGCACTGCCATGCAGCTGAACTTCGGCAGCCACGCGAAGCGCAGGCTTGTGGAGGCTACCAACATGCATAATGAAGCAGAGCTATATCTAGATTCTCGCGCAGAGCTCAAGCACACGCCTCACATGCAGAGCTTGATCATGCAGAGGAGCTCCTCGACCAGTATCGCGAACTAGAAGATACCGAGAAGCAGGAGCAGGCGCGAAAGCAAGCCGAGGTCGTCCGCACCAGCGCGGCGCGCACTCGGCGCCCCAGAGCCTTTGACTGCATGGACGAGGGCGCCGGCGAAGAGCCCGATGATGCGCCCCTCATCGCCCAGGGCAGGCCCAAGGCAGCGTTGCTCGCGGCCAGCCGCGCCGAGTGGAGCTCCCAGCCCCGCCGCGCCGACTGGCGCGCGCCCGCCCATCGCGCCGCCTGCCAGCGCCCCGCCTGAAGCGTCACCGAATTCGGGCTCAATGCATTCTGGAGCAGGTGCCCTGCGCCCAGATTGTTGCTTGCGAGCGCGCAGCGCTCTCAACGGGCTCTTCTGTCCCAGTTACGCTTGAGCGCAAGACTGCCATGAAGGACAATCTTGAGCAGTTCACGGAGGTCAGCAAAGGCAGACAGGAGAACCGAGATGACCTGCAACGCCAGATCCAAACTGTCCAATCGTCTCCCGCGCTATCCACGTCTGCAGCTGCCAGATCCAAAAATAAATCAGCACCGCCCGAAGCGCGCGCCGAAGGTCGGCGTCGCCTGGGGGGGGCACTGGCCAAAGGAGCGGATCCTCGAGCCAGGTCCACTTCTCCGAGACGCCCATCCTGGCAAGCGCCGCCGAAGCAGGCGAAGACCAGCGAGGACGGCGCCAGGGACTCGCAACGCGGCCGCCCTGACGAGATCCGCGAGCAGGCAGCTGGAGACGACGCGGGAGACGCGGCGGCGCTCACTGAGCCTCGCAGCCCAGCAGATGAAGACGACCCCCCCGAAGGCCGACAGCTTTTTCGCGAGGCCAGCTTGCTGCGCGCGAGGCGCGCCCAAGTGAAAATTCAGTCTGACTCCGCCCCCCCGCTCGCCCCCTTGCCGCTTCCGACGCCGGCAGCTTCCGCCAGGAGCCCATCGTTGCAGGAGCATGACTAGCGCAATCCACGATTGCATGCTGTTGAAAATGCAGCACAGCCCCCCTCCCTCGGGGTCTACTGGGGGCGTCAGGTTCTCGCCTCTGCCCATCCTCAGGCCCGCGCAGGAGCTCGTTGAGCGCCCGTGGTCAGTGCAGCCTTCGAGGGGCATCTTTTTCGCGGGCTCCCTATTGGCATTCGTGTTCCGCTCAGGCGTTTCCAGGTCTCCACCCGTATGATCCTACTCTGGAATGCACGCGGCTGGAAATCTACACGCACGGATGCGACGGCATGAGGATACAGACGCCATGAACGAGCATGTGACCCCGCCCAGGCACTCCGCGCGCTGGCAGTCTCAGCGCTTGGCGTCCCCCTGCTAGGCTGCTTTGGCAGGCCCACTGCCTGGGCGGGCGTCGGAGGACCCACTCGCGCCGCTTTGCGCAGGGCTGAAGGCCGCCATTTGGGCCATGGCACGTTTCATGCAGTCCCGCCTCTGCCCTCTCCCAATCAGCCTCTTCACTGATACCATGGGTGTTCTATCCTGATAGCAGGGCGGGAATGTAAGAGGTGCGTTACTATCCACGAAGTTGTTGCTTGAGAGCTCAACCCAATGCGTGCGCACACGTGTGAAAACACCGGTACTCCAGCATGCAAATGGTCACGCGGCGAACCCTTGGAACGAATGCGTGGACACCTTGGCCAGGTTATGCGCCATGCAATTGCTTCCCACTTTTTCTGGGCCATCGTGGTGCGCGCTGATGGAACAAAGGCGGCGCTCGGATGCCATGCCCTGGTTGTGGTTATGCTATGCCCCTTCCGACGTTCGCCGGGCCTTTCCCCCTGCTGCCTAGCGCCCAGTGCCCCCTGCGAAACCACCCCTCGCGGCCCCCCAACAGATCATCCCGATGCCCAAGGCCAAGCAACGACGCGCTCTCCTTAAGGCTATTGCAGGTTGGGTGGCAATCGCCAACGTCCTCACCATGGGCCCCCGAACCTTTCCAGAAGCTCGACAACCTCTCCGACCCGCGGGACTCAACATCACTGGGCGCACGGTGCAACTGTCGGCCCAATTTTCGGCGGAACCATATCTCCTGGTGGGCACTGCGGAGGCGCGCATGCAGAACACAGGGGTAATAACCGTAGGGGGCTATATTGTGCTACGCGCTGCTTCGCTACCATCGGATGGGGAGCGGTGTTCACTATGGATCAACACAGTCATGGAATATGCCCCTGGCTGCCGCATTGCGGCGCCACCCTGTTTTGTCACGCGTGCCCCACCTCGTGTTATGATGGTGGCTACACGCTCTCCATCACTCAGCCTCTGCGCATGCGTCGCCCATGCGCCGCGCTCGCGCCGCAAGCCAGAAGAGATCAGGCAATGGCGGGAGGATCTGGAGGACATCCGCCGAGAACAGCGTCGAAGCGCGGATCGCCTCGTCGCGCTCGTCGATGCTGGCGCAGCGGTGGGTTCTTTACCAGACACTGCTACTGGGGCGGCCCACCTGGAGGACAGATTTCGCATGGGGATGTGTCGAGTGTTTTCTACTCCGATCCCAACGATGAGACCCGTCAACCTTCTATGCGGACCCCTCTGGGCACGCGGGCACTTGGAAGGCTTCTGGAGCACAGACGAAGGCCAAACGCAAGGGATACGTTTTCCTCTCTACGACGCTGCTGGTACAACAACAAGGAATTGACAAGGGTATCGATCTTACGGTATCACAGACGGATCGCATGGTTGCGGCGCCACACGTGGTCTTCCCCCCATCGGAGCATGCCCCGGAAAAGCCCGGGCCTCACGCGAGATCCCACGCGATCCTGCCATGTGCGCTGACCCCGTGGCCTCTAAACTATCCCACTACCTGCTTGCGCAGTTCAGGCCGCCCGACTTCGGGGCCCACGCCGCGGGCCATGCCAAGGAATGTGACAATCATGTCCGAGAGGCAGTCGAAATCGCATTTCCGACTCGCGCCACTCCTACGGGCAAGGTCCCACGACAGGTCTGGATCAGCTATGCCGCCCTCAATCTGCCAGAGGAGAGGGCGCTATTCCTGCGGCTTCAACGGCAGCTTGTGCGCCGAGCACAGAAGGCCAGCTTGCGCGTTCCCTCGTCTGCGCGGCGGCTTCTTTGCGCGGCCTCGCCGAGGCGGCAGTTCCCCCAAGGTGGCTACGCTCTAAGAGCCAACGCCAACTTGCCAGTGCTACCGCTGCTATATCGCGAAGCTGCTGCGCTGCTGGAGGCAGGCCCCCTCGCCCCGCAGCAGACTGCCTCCCCGCTCCGCCGGCAGGCGCAAGTCCGACGCCGGAAGGGCACGCGGCGCGTGGCCCCCCGGGCTCCTTGCCATGTACGGCTATGAAGGCATTGACGTCATCAGCACGCTGCCCCGCACGCACCTCCTGCCGATGCCCACCATTTGTTCCGCGTGGCCCCTACTCGGGAGTGGGGGGGTGCACTGAAGTGTCTGGCACTATGTGGCACCATGTGACCCCCACTACGTGGTATTTGAAACTTCTTGCAGGGTGCAAAGGCATGCCGACTGGCCCATCGGGGCCTCCTACTGCGCCGTGCCACCGCGCTAATCCGTCAGGCGACCGCGGACGATGCCATGGGGCATTGTGCTAATATGGCTAAACAAATCTCCAGTGCGCATTCCAAACATCAAAATACGATGTCGTTGTCTCTGAACTACGGAGCAAGGGAAAAGGATCTCACAAACGACTCTCAACCAAAGGGCTCCCTACCATCGAATTGGAGGCACTTGCCGTGGCCACCGCGCGCGTGGAAGCCGCGGGTCGCTGGCTTTCGCCGACGAGGAGGTGGGCATGGGCATCGTGGTTCCTATGCAAGAAAGCGAAGCGCTACAAGCTATGTTACGCGATTTGCCTGCCAGCCTCACTAACGACATGCCGCAGAGCAAAATGCTTTTGCCCACGATTCCTTCTTTCCGGCATGGTTGCGAGACGGCAGAGGTTTCCACGGCCCGTCTGGATGGCATCCCAGGCGCGCTCCTACGCAAGCTCGATCCTGCCATCGCCTCCAATTACTTCCCAACTGCGATGAAATCGGTATTACGGTTGGAAGAACCATTGCAATGGAAGGGGGTCACAATTGGAACATCCGGAAGCGGAGAGCCCAAGCTTCCAAGTGCAAGCGCCATCGATCGGTGATGATATCCTCCTAGGTTGGCAAGAAGCATCGACAACTCCTACGTGGCCCCATTGTCCAAGCGCTCCCACATGAAGCAGGCGATTCGCAGTGTGGAGGGACTGAAGGGGGTGAATGGACCTTGCCGCACTCGCGCTAAGGTCCTTGCAAGAGCTGGCGTTGGCATCCCGTGCGCCGGCTCGATTTGTCATGATTGAAGCAGTCTCAGGCTTCTACAGTGCCATTTGCGAGCTCGTGCTCCAGCTTGGCACCAGCGGCGATGAATTGCGCCTGATCATCCGCACGGCAGGTCTCCCAGAGGCGAAAGTGGACGATCTCAAGGCCCGCGTCGCTACGGGTGTCACCTTGTCTGGGGCAGTGCCGGGACAGCAACTGGGCGATGCAGTGTTCAACTATGCGATGCCAGCATGTCTCAAAGATGCCCATGCCGGCCTCCAGGAGATTGAACTGGATATCAGGACCCCCATAAGCCCCCATAGCAGCCTAGCACAGATGCTCCAAGATACCCCCGACTGAATGCAGGGATATCTACACAAATGCTTCTTGGACGCCGGTGCCTTTGTGCTGCTCGGCCCTGCTATGCATCTTGTGCGCGTAGCCCCGCGAATGGTTGAAGTCGCGGCCTCCAGCTAGGTGCGCCGCGGTCTACGGCTTAACTTTGCCGCGGGGAAGGCGGATGTATTATTATAATTTAGGGGACGGGGCTCACGTAATGCAGAACATCTTCTCTGACACGATTTGCAGGGTCAATTTAATATCGACTCGCTACTGCTGGGCAGCTTCACGCTGCAAGCTGTACGCCGAAACCCGCACGTGGGCACTGAGCTGGACGAGCTCGCGTCCATAGGCCCTGAGTCCGCGCATCGCGAAGCCTTCATACAGACATCCTCACAGAAACTACGCTGACGCATCTTCGCGAGTGATCATGCCCTGCCAAGGATGGCGTCGCTGCACCTTACCGTTGCCCTACTCTTCCCAGACTTGCTCTTCAATGCAGCGGTATGGCCGCAGCTAGCGGACTCTCAGCTCGCACATCTGCAACATGTCATGATTCAAAAATCTGGGCAAGACCTACGCATGCCTCAAGGTAACCATGACACGGAGAGTGCTATGTATGTCCTTGCACGTGCACAACGGGCCACATTTACCACGGCTATCAGGGTGCACCATCTTCGGTTTCTTGGGCGTCTTCTTCACCATGGCACTCCTACGCTGCGCAGCCTGGTCTCGCGTGTTTACCGCACAGCAGCTGCACAGCAGTGCACATCGTGGCTACACCGTTTCCTGGGCGATCTGGGCAGGCTACGCGCGGCACACGTGGCCCGGCGTGATGTGCCATGCCCACGGGGGTGACTTTGCGAAGTGGGGGCAGCACATACTGGCGAGGCGCAGAACACTCCGCCCTGCCATGGGCGCCGATGCGGAGGCCCGGGCACGCGCAACCTTGGCCAGGAAGGCCTCAGAAACTGCTTCCGACCTGGCACGGCCTGCTGGTGTCCCCGTGCCTGTTACACATCCAGAGCACCATCTCTTCCCGACTCCTGCCCCGACTCCTAAACTGCAGTGTGTGCGGTGTACCTTCCAGGGCACAACAGCCAAGAACCTCTGGCAACATGTCATACGTACACACTACCGAATTGTGGACATGGTGCCGCGTTACATGGGAGAGGGCACAATCTGCATGTCTTGCTCTACCTCCTTCTCTACTCGTCGTGCCCTCCGCAATCACCTTGCGTCTGATGTTCCTCAGTGCTGCCTGGCCTATTTTCTGCACGGCGCCGTGTTTCGCCCCGACCGTGCCGAGGAGCTCCGACAGCGTGCGGTCGAGGATCTCACACGACAGACAAAGTCCGGTCTGGGCAGATGGATCATCGCGCATCCAGCTAGAACTGCCATACCGCCTGATGGCGTACTCCAGATTTCGTAATAAAAGGGAGGGGGTCTGGACCCTCCAAGACAAGCCATTTCAGACCCCCCCCCGTGGGAGAACCCTCCAAAACATCGTCCCCAGACCCCCCCAGGCCCTCCAAGATAGTTTGGAAGAGACCCCCCCCCGAAATGAGACCCCCCTCCCTTTATTACGAAATCTGGAGTATACCCCGCCGCCATGCTTGTGGGGGGCCCATCTCACCGACCAGGGGGCCCGTGACCTCCTAATTACGTGCTCCCGAGGCCTGCTGCGAGTTCTCCCTCGAGCCCCTCACAAAACATCAGGCGCTCGCCGCGGAGCCCGACTCCGCCACACCGCAGGAGCCGCCACAATTTGGGGGATAGATACTGGCGCTACAAACCCCAAGAATTCGAGGGTTATGCGGCCGCCGACATACCGTGTCGTATCCATAGACGTACTATATTTGTCCTCAGCCTATTCTCCTGCAAGCGCCGAGCAGGGGACATGCAGACGTGGATGGAGGGCCACGCCACATATCGGCCCAGTATGAGACAATCGTGCTTAGCGTAGACATTGCAATCAGCGCTGAGCTCGGCGACCTCACCAGACAGACAACCATCGACACATGGGCGGGTCATATTATCGCCAAGAGGGTCTGGAAAACGGGGGGGGGCACCATGTGAAATCTGGAGCGCAGTCCGATGGCTTGACGGCCCCCCCCCCACTTTGCGCACCCACGATTGGTTTTGGGGAGTGCCAGGTGTTACCGATCGCCAGCTCCAACAACTGGATGTGGGAAGCACCCTCCTGTGGAGCATGCTACATCATATGGCCTGCCATGTCACGGCGGGCACAAGTGCCTGGATGGAGCACCCTTCCCAGGCATGGTGGCGAGCACAAGCGCCATCCAGTTTGTCCTGGGAACCCTTTGAGGCCCTGCAATCCAGCCCAGTGTGCTACAAGGCAGACTTTGATCAATTTGTGCACCACGACTGCGACCCAGAGGACGTCGGTAAGTTCGCATGCCCGCCTTGGTCCACTTTCAGCGCTGGCAATCGCGGGCGTTGAAACCACCTCAAGAGATCCCATATGACACTTCAGGGGAAAACTACCCAGTGGACCTTCCGCACCAGCAGGAAGAAAACTTACCCGCCCAACATGTGCAGAAACATCGGGCTGACTATTTCAGATGCGATTCAGTCCCAATATGCTACGCTATCTGAGTGCGACGCCCATGCGGAGGACTCAGACCCAGCTCTGGTCACAGATCTTTGGGCTTTCTACTGCAAAGAGATAGGGGAGGAATTCTCGGAGGCACCAGACTACGCTGGACAGAATAAGTCTAACAAGCGAGTGGACCCAGAGCGTAATCGATTCACAATCGAATTGGAGACATGTGGGTGTGATCCGACTCCCGCTACTACTCCGACCCCTGCTCCTGAGAGCCCTCCTTCCGCCTTTTCCCCTGAGGACCTGAGCGTGGAGCATAAAGCAGAGGATTTCCTAGGGCTCCCCCCCCTCTCCTTCTCCCCCTTCGCCGCCGCTGCTGCCGTCGCTGCCTCCTGGCCCCTCCCCTCCCTCTTTGAGCGAGGAGCCGATCGCTCCAAATTGCAGCGAACCGTCAGGCAGCGCGCACCCGCCAAGGTCATGCGAGCCGAGGCGGAGGCGCAGCGCAGGGCGCCATGCCCTGCGGGCCCCTGTCTTTTGCTTCCCACTGTCAGGCCGGCCCTTGTTCAGCTTCGGGCCCACCATGAGGGCCCCACAGCCCCACAGGACGCGATCACGGCGACACCGCCAATGCCACCGTTGAACCAAAACTCCTCCTCTTGCTCCTGCTCCATCCTCCGTCCTCCTCCTTTTCCTCCCCCCTCCTCATCCCGCGTCCTTCTGTTCCCCCCCTGCTTCCATCCCTCCTTCCTCTCTCTCTCTCTCTCTCTATCCATCCTCCTCCTTCTTCTCCTCCTCCTTCCTCCTCCTCCTCCTTCCTCCTCCTTCTTCTTCCTCCTCGCCCTCCTCTTTCGCTATCCCCCTCCGCCCCCACCCTCGATTGGCCAGGAATGCGATCGATTGGAAGTCCAGTCGTGGCCCCCCTTGCAAGACGCTCCTTGTCTGCTCGGCGTGCGGGTTGGAAGGTCGCTTCTGGCACGGAGTGGGTAGACCACTGGGGTAACGTTGTAAATATCAGCCGCACGCCTCCTCGCCTCCCCCCTGATCTCATCAAGGACGGGCTGCAGAGGGAGGCGGAATTCAGACTGGCTCGCAGGCTTGGACACTCTGCAGGCATGCGTGTGACGCTTGATCTTGTTCGAGGGTGCATGCGCACGCGTGTGAAGAGCATGACCCGCCAGCAGCAGCTTCTTTTACCTTCTTGCGCGACATATTCGATTTGAACGGAGGCACGTGCGTGTGACCTCGGATACCTCACGGACGGGATGTGTGCTTGTGGACGGCCCGACACGTTGCACCATCGCCTCTATACCTGCCAGTTGCCTGAGGTTGTCGAGGCCCGTGGTGCGCTGGAGATCCCGTCCCAGATCCTCGAAGAAGGGGTGAATAGTGACGACGTGACGACCCTGTCTTTACGCGAGGTGTTTTTGTATTCTCCGATTCAGATGCGCCACCTCCCTCCACCGGCCCTCATTGTGATATCCTTGATGGCGCAAGAGCCGATTTGAATATGCAACCTGAGGAGCTAGCCACCCTCGCAGGAGACACCGTCGAGTTGGAGATGGCGGCCGATGGGAGCTGCACGAAGCAGGCCCTCCGATGTCTCCACCGCGCGTCGTGGGCCATTGCGTTGATGGAGGCAGGATCCGACTCGAAGGGCTCCCAACTTCGCGCCTGGCGCTGCGCGAAGCGCGAACAACTTCGCGCTTTCGCGCCGCCTCCCAGGGGAGAAGAGGAGGATGAGGAGGAATCGGAGCCGAACCGCGAAGCGCGAATAGCTTCGGTCAAAAAATAGTCCCCGTACTATTTTGGGACTTGTTTTTTGAATATTTCTTGGGTATTTTTAACTTTTCGTCGAAAATCCCCCTGTAGGGGGACAGGCCCGACTCAACCCTTGTTGATGGAGGCAGGATCCGACTCTCTCCTTGCTGTCCTGCGGGGCATCGCCCCAGGGGGGGTCTGCCCCAGTCCCCAGCGATGGCCGAGCCTGCTGCCGCAGCTTGCTGTGCGGCCAAGCTGCAGCTCGCCCGACCTCCTTGGCCCCCGCTTGTAGAGCTGCGACCGGGCACGCTCGGCGCCCGCGGTGGAAGCAACGCGCGGGCACCAACAGGTTTGCTGGGGTTAGCAAATTCGCGCAAGATTTCGCTGGAACTGAGCTTCCGTCAACCTCCCACGTGAAGGCCCATCGGGAGCTCCAGGCCCTGGAGTAGGGGAACAAAAAGTGGCATGAACATAAAAACTCGGAGGTCCGCGCGGATTTCTCGGATCGGCGGTTGACCCCCCTCCCTGGCGCGCGGAGCGCGCCAGGGGCGGCGCCGGAGGCGCCGCCGGGGGGCCCCAGCGCCGATCCAGAAATCCGCGCGGACCTCCGAGTTTTTATGTTTATGTCAGTTTTTGTTCCCCTATGGAGGGCCTGACGGGGGATGATCGTCATCTCGGTTTTGCCATCCGGGCCGTGGACGTGCATGCCAAGGAGGGCCCTTGAGGGCCATCCGCGGCCCTGATTGCGCATAACACGATGGGGTCCTTTGGGGGTTCCAGGTCCACTATCAGCACCGTTGGTGGAAAGAGAAACAATCAGCGCGATGGGAAGGGATGCGTTTGAGGGTACGATGCCAGGCTTGGCGCGAGCGCACCAAGCCTACCCTCCTCCTTTCTCTCTCTCTCTCTCTCTCGTCCCCCCCCCCTCCACATCCCACCTCCCTCCTCCTCCTCCTCCTCCTCCTCCTGCTCCTCCTCCTCATCCTCCCTGTCCCCAGTAAGACCCCAATTCCCCCACAGATTTCTCTATCTATATCTTTATGCGCCCGGGCTGGGGGAAAACCCGCCCCCCCCAAAAAAACGGACTCTCGGGATCTGGGGTTTTGGGACTTTCCGGACGGGCCTCGAAGCGGCCCCCCGGACCTCGCAGGGTGTTTTGCCAAGCCTTCCCAGCACACCTAGGGCGATCAGGGGGGTCATCGGAGACGTCCCAGAGACCCCCAAGACAGCACAAGAGCGCTCCAAGAGTGACCGTCGTGACCTCAAGATGGCCCAAGAGGCCTCCAGGACGGCCCCAAAGAGGCCTCGAAGAACACTCCCAAGACGGCCCCAAAAGGCAAAAATCATTGATTTTCATTTGGTTTTTGGTGACGCTCCAAGACGGCGGTCTTCTGGGCGTCCGAAGCCGCCTGGGAGGCCTCAAAATCGCCCTACAACCATCCGAAAAGGCTTCCAAGCAGTCCAAGCGAGCCCGATAACGGCACAACACGGGTCCAAGATGGCCCTCAAGGAGCCTCGTGGCGGCCCAAAATAGCCCCAAGACACCCTCCGAAGCATTCCATCTCATGACCCGGTCGTTCAGGGAGACCGCGGTTGGAGGCAGGGTGGCCCGAGGTAAGCCCCAGAGGCCCCCAGAATACGCCCAGAAGGCCTCCAGAAGGCCTTAAGAAAAAGCCCGAAACAACTTTTGTGAGGCCCCCAAAGGCTCTCCTTGGAGGAGCCTCCGCAAAAAAGAGCTGAAGAGGATGGGGAGAATGCGCAGGGTATGGCGAAAATGAGGAACAATAAGCATGGAGGAAGGATAACGAATAGCATTACTATAGCGGTGATGCCGGAAAAGGCAACAAGGAGTTATCGCAAAATTGTCGTCTTGACCTTCCTTCTATTCCGCCTGCGTGACACACTTCAAGGACCAAGGTGCATAGCGCGAAGCACCACTGCAGTCTTGCATATATATTTATATATATACATATATATCTATATATATATACATATATATATGTATATATACATATACATACAATCTGGGCTGCTCTCGTCCCGCCCCCCCCCCCGACTCGGCCAGGCGAGGCCTGGTCGCAGTAGAGGCCGAGGAACTCGCACGCGTAGGGGAACCCCTGCGAACGCGCGGAGGCGGAGGCTGCGCGGCCCGCCCGGGCCGCCCCACCCCCCCACCCCTGCCGCCACCGAGGGCCTGGACGCTGGCGGTGCCCGAGCACCGAGCCTGGCCGTGCCAACGAGCGGTGCGCAGCCGACGCGCTGCCATCAGGGGGCGCCGGGCAGGGAGCGGAGGGGGCTCTTTCCGGACTCACAGCGAGCCTCGGCCGCCGAGAGGATCGCCGCGACCTGGGTGCAGGGAGCGGCCCGATGACCAGAGGCCCCCCCCCTCTCTGAGGGTGAGCGTTATCTTATTCGGCGATTCGACACTGGGCGGAAGGGGGGGGGATGATATGGGGGGGGGTCTGGCCCTAGACCCCTACTTCATGCGCCTGCTTGCAGCAGTGCGTCCTACTTTTTTCAGAACTGGTTTGGAGAGGAAGGAGGATGAGGCGAAAGGGAGACGAGGACTGTGCAGTGTCTCCGATTCCGCGGATGAGGAGGAAGAGGAGACGGAGGTCAGGGGGGAAGCAGGGCAAACGCACGTGAACGGCCCAACTCTCCAGCGTGCAGTCCCGCGACTGCCTGGGGGAAAACAACATCAAATCTGTACCGACGGATTTTCGTTCAAATGACACGGCATACACACAGGGAGGAGGAGGGAGGAGGAGGAGGGGAGACGGGGGCAGACAACTTCAGCAATGCCACGGTGCAACGAAGGAAGGCAAGGCGCGTAAATGAAAGGGCGTGGCACTGTCGCGCCACGCGCGGGCTTGCCCTGGGCGGCGGGAGGGCGAGCCCAGCCAAGGGGCTGGCGTCGGCCGCCAGCGGCCGTGCGGAACTCCAGCAGGTGCACACGATGGACCCCACTCCTGGGGCCCATCAATTTGACACCTGGGGAGCGGTAGGCGCGAGGAGGGGAGAAAGGAACAGAGGGGAGACACTGCGCGCTCGTGGCGAGCGCCCTGCGGGCAGAACAGTGAAGGCTGCACCGTCCGAACGAGCACCGCGTCTGCCAGAGCACGCCCAAAGCAGAATCGTGAAGATGGCTCGCCCAAAACTCCGCTCGCGGGCGTGGCCACGTACAGTCCACGAGCTGCGCGCGACTCGTGCCGCGCGCCACCGGAAAACGTGCAGTGGCCCTGGGCTCGGGCGGAGCGGGAAAAGGTGGGAGCAGGAGAGGACGAAACAGAGGGCCGGAGGGGGGGGGGGGGGGGGGGGGAAACGCCCATGCAGAGCGCTGAACACCGTGCCTTGCTCTCCGAACGGCCAAGAGGCAACTGCCCGAGGCCTCCTGGCATAACCACCGCGTCCAGCGCGTGGTGTGCATGCCCAGCACGCTGCAGCAGATTTGCCAAGGTCGCGGCCTTAGATGCCTACCCCCGCGGGGAGGCGCAAGCGGGGAAGCAGGGGGCCGCTCCCAGGAAACGACGGCGACGACGACGGCACCGAAGCGACCGCGACGACGGAACCGAAGGCGCCGGGCGCGACAGAGACGGCGACGAGGCGAACCGACGACGACGACGAAAGCGACAAAGGACCCGCGACGCCAACGACGGGAAAGGAGAGGAGAGGAAGGGAGGGACAGGAGGCGAGGGGGGGGGGAAAGGACCGGCCCCCTGCCCCCGCAAGGCGTGCGGCCCCCAGAGGGAGGCGGGTGGCGCGCGGCGGCCGTCGTTGTCTGACCAGGCGGACGGCCAGCATTCAAAGAGGGGGCGGAGGGCGGAGGAGAAGGAAGGCTCGCCAGGGCGAACGGAACTGCTGCCACACGGGCCGCCCAACCGGCCAGGGCGCACTGCGCGACTCAGCAAACAAGGAGGGGGGGGAGGAGGAGGAGGAGGAGGAGGAGGAGGAGGAGGAGGAGGAGGAGGAGGAGGAGGAGGAGGAGGAGGGGGAGGAGGAGGAGGAGGAAGAGGAGGAGGAACGCCCGCGCTGGGCGGGTCAGCGTTGTGCCGGGTGGGCGCGACGCCCAGGAGCTGCCGGTCCTCTCCGAGCGCCACAAAACGGCAGCACGAGCCCACGCGGGAGGGAGGAAAGGAGGAGCGGAGGCGAGGGGGAGGGCGGAGGAGGAGGGGGGAACTGAAGTTCACAAACACAACGAAAACGTATTCTGATCCTCCTCGCCTGTTGCCGCTCACGCGTGCGTTCCGCGCAAGAGCCGTTCACGATGACCGCCTCCGTTCGGAGCGCCCCCGGCCGCCCAGTGTACGCGTGCCGTGCGCGGGGTGTTTCGTAGACGGCTGCTGCCGCGTGCCGCCTCGTGCAGCATCAGATTCTTGAAGCGGGGTTTGTCTTCCGCCGGCGCGTCGCCCATCGGGCTCGCGCGCAGCTGGTTCTGACTACCTACCAGACCACCCCACCCCAACCCGAAGACCCGAACTTGACCCGAATTTCGGGTTGGGGGGGTACGGGTCCCATGTGTTTTTTCAATGTTCCCCGACCCCTCATTGGAAATCGATGATAAATTTGGGCCTTCGGGTTGGGTTGGGGTGGTTTGGTGGGTGGTGAGGTTCACGGCGCGGTGCAAGGACATAGACCGCCACGGCTGCCTGTCGCAATTGCAGGTCCCCCATCCCTCTAGACAGCAGCATCCACTCGTCAATGCGCATCGCGGCAGCCGCCGCTGCAGCCGCTGGGCTGCCCACGCGCGAAAGTCGGGGCACCTCAGGTCGTGCTCCGCCCGGTCTGACAAGAGGCACGTGCATCCGAACACGCAGTGGTTGCGACCTACGCGTAAGGATCGGATCCTGGTGTCAGCTGTCCATTTATTAAAGATAATGTTCAGCATCGCCGCTCGCACCCACGCTGGAACAAGCGAAGCCGCGCTGCGTCGCCGCGCCGCGCGCTGGCGGATCCTCTGGGTCGAAGCGCTCCGCCCTCAGGAATCCCTTGCTGCGCCAGGCCTAGCATCCACGGTGGAACGTGGCCAGGTTGTCGAGGTTTAGCGGCCCCATCGGAACTCCGGCCGCCTCGCGCATCGCCCTGCTGCGCGAGATGCCCTGTGAAGCTGAACTGACATGCGACGACTCCATCACCGTCGGCAGATGCGCGTCGAACCAAGGCCTCCAGTTCACCAAGCTGTGCAAGTGCATCGTGCTCCCTTTCGCGTGCGACAGATTTCGCTCGAGGTGGCGCCGCCGGATGTCATCCCCTGAAGCTACCTGCTCTTGCGTTCGCAACATGGCCGCATTGCAGGACACCGCCAACGGGCGCAAATTGGTCGACTGGCCCGAGTCTCGCGCGTGGTGGAGGTCACGGGGAGAGCACCCGCCCGATTCCTGGGCCAGGCGCAATGCGCCGCAATGCCCAGACTTCCAGTTGAAGAACAAACTCTAGCAGCACCTCGGCTTAACCCACGAATAGCGCGAACCTATTGTAGATGGCAGTCGCGGCGTGCAGGCCAAGATCGGCCCATGGCCATTCTTCATGGCGCGCCTCAAACTTCCGCGCGGGTTTTCTGGTTCCCAGGGGCGCGCGCCCTTGCAAGGGCCCACGCGCGTTCCCAAATATTTGCCAGACGAAGCCCAGTGATTTGCGGCTCCCCCAGCGCATCCGCCAGACGCGCCTGGATCGGCCCTGGGTCCTCGGACCAGGGTGGAATGCCGATGGCCTGATTGAAATCCTGGGACAGTCTCGACGCTTTCTCGACTGGGGCGAACATATTGAACAGCAAGGGGCGGTCCCGCTTCCAGATTTGAACCAGCACCGCTGCGTCGTTGGCAAAGGTCCGAACCAAGGCAGCTGGCAGTTGCGACTGCGCAACATGCTGTCTGTGCTGACCGCAAACGGGAGCGGGCTTGAGGGGGGCATCCCTGGCGGACCCCCTGGGTCAAGACGACCTGCCCGCGGGCCTGGCCACGCAGGATCACCGTGGCCGCCGCGCGCAGACACAAGGAATGGGCAACGTTCGTTGCGCGCGGTGGGAAGCCCAAAAATTCGAGCGCCTTGAACAAGAAGCCCCTGGCCACGCTAGGAGTCGCAGCCCGGAAGCCGAGCGGGAGGATTGTAGCGTCGGTCGCCTCCAGAGCTTGGATCATGGCATCGCGCTCCAGGTCGATGGCGCGCGCAATCATGGGCCGCCCCCGCATGAAAACACGTTGTCGCGGGCAAATGTGCGGTGCAAGTTGCGGTTCCCACCGCCGCCAAAACGCACTGGCGACCACGCGGTTGTACGCATTGGTAATGATCTGCGGGCTGCACCAGCACGTACTTGAACTCGAATTGCATCGGCCGCGCCATGATGCATACCAAGGTAATGCAAACGAGCATCGGGCCGCACTAGATCGTCGGACTACATATCCTGGGCGCACGCTGACATGGATTAGCGGATTCGTGGATACTCATGGCGCCTGGGTGCCCGACCTGCGCATCGGAAAAAATACGTACTCCTCGAAACACGAAACCATGGCCGCCTGATTTGGCGACGCAACACGTCGATGTCTCGCATGGAGCCGGGACCCGGGGAGCAGGAAGCGCTCCTGGACGGGGTGGGCTATCGGGCCACTTATCGGCAACGAGTGGGCGATTGGGGGTCGATAGCCCACCCCGCCCAAGAGGGGAAGGGAGAGAGAGGGAGGGGGGAAAGGAGGGGAGGGGGCGAAAGCATGAGGACGAACAACTCGGAACTCGGAACTCGGATGTCCTCGAAAGACCGCCAGGGGCGGCACTGCCGAGGGTGTGCAGGACGCGGAACCGCCTGCAGACCAAGAGAGCCCGAAGCTCGGGCATCCAAACAGAGGCAACGCCGTCTCCATGCATCGACACACGACGTCGACACGACAGCCGAGCGACCAGAGGCTCGGAGCGACATCGGGCCAGGAAGGAGGAGGAGGAGGAAAGGAGGAGGAGGAGGCGGAGGAGGAGGAGGGGGAGGGCGAGGGGGGGAGGAGGAGGAGGAGGAGGAGGAGGAGTGGAGGAGGAGGAGGAGGATGGAGGAGGGGAGGAGGAGGAGGAGGAGGGAGGACGAAGGATGAGACGGGACGGGGGCGCCCTGGCGTTCAGCTCGAGCATGATGCCCAGGTCCTGCCAGGGCCTCTCTGGCGACTTCGGGTGCCTGCCGGGCGCGCGGAGGGGACAGCCCCGGCGCCAGACGCTGGCGTGCGTGTCCACCACCCAGGGCTTCCGTGCGGCGTGCCGTCTTCGCCCCCCGCCCTCTTCCCTCCTCCTCCCTCCGCCCTCCCTCCTCCCTCCCTCTCTCCTCCCCTCCCTTCCCTCCCTTCCTCCTCCCCTCCCGTCCCTCCCTTCCTCCTCCCCCCCTCTCTCCCTCCTGCCATCCCTCTCTCCCTCCTCCCTCCTCCATCCTCCCTGCTCCCTTCCCTCCTACCTCCTCACCCCTTCCCTCCATCCTTCGCTCCCTCCCTCCCTCCCTCCCTCCCTCCACCTCCTCCGCCTCCTCCTTATCGCTACGCGATAGATCTG
>CAUYUJ010007181.1:0-5000 GCA_963575745.1 Prorocentrum cordatum
GCCGTGGAGCAGGGCGGCCTTCGCGTCGGACTCCTCCATGCTGGGCCACGCGCTGCACCTCGCGGCCGTCGAGCCCGACGAGGTCGTCCGCGCCGCTCGCTACAAGGAGCGCTGGAGGTTTAGCAAGGTCGACTTCGGCCATGGGCATCACGATGACACCGAGGCCCACATGACCTCCGCCGGCTGGCCCCCAGCGGCGCGCCGCCTCGCGGACGACCTGGGCGCGGCCCTTCCGAGCGGGCGCGACGCGAGCGCGGCGTCCTGGGCGCCGCCCGTTCCCCGGGTCTGCCTAGACCACGGGCCAGGAGCCACCCCTCCGCTTGAGGATGCGCCCCTCGCCGCCGCCCGGTGGCGCGGGGTCGTCCGCGGTGCTTGGCAGTCCGACGCTGCCACTCGCGAGGAGGAGTCTGGCCTCCAGCTTCTCGGCGTGCGCTTCGCTGGCCGCAATCCCAATTTCTACGGCGGAATGTGTTATCGGTAGGGGACAACATGGGGGCTGTGTTCAGCTTCGAGAAGGGCCGTGCCAAGTCGCGGGCCCTGAGGCGCAACTGCCGCGTCGCAGCCTCGTGCCAGCTCGCGCGCGAGATCTCCTGGCGGCAGCGCTATGCAGAGTCGGCTCGCAATCCACCACGCGCCGACAGCCGCCTGGCCGACGCTGGCTTGCTTCGGCCTGGCGCTGTCCGACGGGGGCACGCCCGCGACCTCGAGAAGATCGCGGAGGACAACCAGGCGCTGGCTGCTGCACCGCCGGCCGCTGCAGAGGAGCCGCTGGGGCGCTGCTCCGCGGGAGCTGAGCTCGGACGCCCGCGGCGGCACTGGCGCAGCGCGGCGCCGCCCCTGGGGCGGACTTCAGCCTGGCCCGTCAGCAGTGCTATATGAGGCTGGCGCGCAGCCCGCGGCCGGCCGCCGCGAGACATGAGCCGCCGCGCCCCTCCTGTCCCCTTAATCGCACGAGGGCCTCCAGAATTCAAATTCCGACCCCGCCCCTTTATAGCCGAACCCAGCTTCGCAGCGGGCCATGCTAGAGGTGTTCGCTGGTTGTGGCCGCTTGTCCGCTGCCGGCCCCAGTGCGGGGCTGCATGTCGCCGCCCCGGTTGACATCGACCGCCGCCCGCGCATGGGCGTTTGGGATGGCCGTATCTCGCCACGTTGAAGAAAATACGGTTTGCCAGCAAGAGGATTCGGTACGTTCATCTCGGTGCCCCTCGTACCTCCTGGAGTCAGGTTACTAGCACTTCTCGAGGAAGCACGCTCGAACCGCGCAGCTATGCGCTACCCGGACATTAAATGTCTGCATGTTTGTTGTCGCTATAATGCACGCCGGTCGCTCGAGAACCCTGCCCCCCCTCGGATCTTGAATTGGGCGCCTCCTACAACAGCTTCGTTCACAACATCATCATGTTACCGTTCGCAACGACTGCTGTGCGTATGGGTGTGCAGGTGTACTTCGCCAAGCCGACCATCATCGTTGCCGACGTCGATGACATGTTGCTGATGTCCCGTCGCTGCGAGGGTGGCCATCGCCATGAACACATTCAGGGGAAGGCCGTCGTTCCGCCCAGTTCTCCATCATCATCGACTATCGCATCGTCGGCCCCAGGGGCCGCAGTTTGGAAGACCACGCTGGCTGGGAGGTATCCTCCGTCGCTGTGCCCCGATTGTTGCCTCAGTGGCTCCTCGTGGGTCTTCCGCGCGGCATGGCCGCGGCGCGCTGTCCAGTCGCTGGGAAGTGGAGCTGGCGCGCGCCTGCAAGCGCGAGCTCCAGCGGCCGCTCAGGGCCGCCAGCCTATCGCGCTCCGCTGGCTCGCCGCCAGAGTGGACAGCCGCCGCCAAGCAGTAAGGCGCGGGCTGGGGGCCGTGGACCCCTCCCCGACCTGCCGATCCAGGGGGGCGTCTGCCGCGGCCCACCATCGCCAAGCTGCGACGACAGGCCGTCGGAGACGGCCCGCGCCTGGTGGGATGCCTTCGAGCGCAGTCGGCGTCACCGGCGACTCAGACTCGGCACCAGGCAGCCCGCGAGAAGTTCAAGGGCTTCGCAAGCGAGCACGGGCTCAGTGTTCTAGCAGGGGACGCCGTCGACACCGGCTTGGAGGTGCGCCTGCATCACCTGTGGCTTGACGGCCGGGGCATCTACGACGCTCGAGTCGGTGTCTGCGGGGCCGCGCGCGCGCTGCGCGGCAACCTGAAGGGCCCGACTGCGTTCAGCTCGCCCGGGCCGCGCTAATTGGCCGGCAGAAGCGCTCGGGGGGCGTCTCGCGCGATCACATGCCACAGCAAGCGTTGTTTCTTGCTTGCGACTGGCTGCGCAGCATTGTCGACAAGGCCGACCTCAGCGCAGCATAGGCCCTGGTCGCGCGGTTCGACGGGCATTGGCGCCCAGGCTTGGCGCGCCAGGCCACCGCGAACGATATCAAGGTGGCCCCACTCGGCCCTCCGAGGCGCTGGCTACCCCTGTGCCGCTATCATGATAGCACAATCCTCGGAGGGCGACGACGGTTGGGCTCCGCGGCGGCCCGCGACCAAGGCCGGGGAGCAGGGCAACGCGGCGGTCTTCGGGGGCGCTGCCTCCAAGAAGGCCGGCCGCGATCAGACGGCCAGCCTCCTCGCCGAGCTGGCGGCCGCGAAGCGAGGCAGTTCCACGCCCTTGTTTGGCCTCACCTTGGCGGGATACGAACGCCGCTGCAAGGCCGCCTTCGAAGGCTGATGCTTTGGCGCACTCCGCCTCGCGCCTCGCACGGCGCGCCGTGGAGGCCCATCCGCTTATGCAGCGCTCAACCTTCGCGCCGATGATCAGATTCAGTGCTGCGGGCGCTGGGAGGCCAGAAAGAGCGCCCTTCGTTATGAAACGAGGCCGTTTGATGCGACAGTTTGGCAAGCTCGCGCTTGCTCAGCTGCATAAGTATAAGTCAGTCTCCATTTGTTTGTTCAGAAAGCTGCTCAGCTTTTGAAGGCTCGCGCCCTCCCTGCCCTGTTCCCGCTTTGCCCGCTCGCCGAACCGTCATTTTGGGATCTGGGATCTGGCCGTCTGTTAGTTTAGCTTCCTCGGGTGTGAAATTCGAGTGTTTCAGCCTGTCAGAGTGTGAGATTCGAGGGTCTCGAGACAACGGTTGCCGTGTTCAGAGAATGCTCGAGGCCCCCTATGGCGTGGGCTTGCTTGGGTCTGGGGCTCCTCTTTGGGCTCCGCTCCGCCCTTTTCATTCACGCTGCCTGCCGGCTTTCTGCCCTTCCGCGTACTGTCCCGAAGGGTTGTGGAGCAATCTCGTGTGTAAACTTTTGCGCCCTTCGGTCTCAACTTAGTTGTGAACGTTCTCTGTGAGTAGTGCTCTTGGCCGTCCCTGCCGTCCCCATTGGTACACAAGGTGGGGAGCTAACCGTCTGTTTTTTGAACCTCCTCTAGTGTGACACTCGAGGGTTTCAACCGGTCAGAGTGTGAGATTCGATTCGAGGGTTTCGAGACCACGGTTGCCGTGTTCGCAGATGTACATATTATGTGTGTATATTCATATGTAGATATGTGGGGTGGGGGGGAGGGGGGAGGGTTCTTAGAAACACCCCTGCTTCTGAGAAGGCGCGGGCTTTATCTGTAGATGTAAGGCCGGCGCCTTCTAAGAAGCAGCCTGCTTTTCAGAAGCCCTCCCCCTCCCCCCACCCCCTTGTGCGCGCCGCCAACAAGCCCTTGCGTTCTGCAGTCTTCGGCCCGTGCTTCGAGGTCTGAGCTCCCGAGGGGTCTCCGTGAGAGGGTCTGTGGGGGGGGCGTCGGAGTCGGAGCCCTCCGCAGGCCCCCAGGGAGAGCATCCCGCAGCCAGGGAGCGTGCCTGCACTCTTGCGAGGGCCGCCGAGAGAACTCCAGCAACGTCACTGCGTGTAAGTCGGGCCTGTCCCTCGACGGGAGAAAGATTCCAGAATAGTAGAAAATAGTCTGGGGACGAGTTTGCTTTACCATGTTTGAGTATTTTTGATGTATTGTTGGACTATGTTTAATTTTTTCGTCCAGAGTCGGCCTGTAGGGGCCCTCGACAGGAGAAATATTCCAGAATAGTAAAGAATAGTCTGGGGACGATTCTGTTTTACGTGCCATGTTTGGGTATGTTTGATGTATTTCTGGACTATGTTTAATTTTTCGTCCAAAATCGGCCTGTAGGGGGACAGGCCCGACTTCACACTACATCGCATGGAGGGAGAATCCGGGGGTGGGGGGCTTGTCCAAGGGGGCTTGTCTGGCGAGGTGGTCCACATCCCCGCTCGGTTGTCCGAGGGGGGGTTGTCCAGAGCAGGTCGTCTTGTAGTCATGCATCAGCCTGGTTTGTCCCGGTTGTCCAGGGTGTTGTCCGCCGTTTTCTCGATTGGATTGTTTGGTTGGTTGAAACATAGTGGGAAGCCACCTAGTTTCGGCGAATGTCTCCCGTTGCCATTTTGGCTGAAGCCGTTTTGACCGAGGCCGGCTGAGCCTCCGCGTCCTCGCCTCGCGCGCGAGCGCGCCCCCACCGAGCTTCCCCCGCGCACGGCGCACCGGTGTGGGGCACCCGGGGGAGCGGCCGGTGGGCGGGGGGCGACGCGCCGGCGACACTCGGCGGTGTCCGTGCGCATTCGGGGGTTGCTAGAGGTGCCCCTGGCCCGAGGTGCCCCCAGCGCGTCGCTCCCTTCTGGAGCCCCATATGGGGCCCTCTCCGGGCCTCGTGATCCGGGGTGCTCTCTGGAGGCCGCGTAAGCGTATGGGGGACCTCCCCGGATGACTCCCGGGGGCACCTCTCGTTCGGTCATGGCCAGGACCCCGACGAAAGGGGACCCGGTTAGTGGTGGGGCCCCGGGTGGGGCCCCGGAGCCATTGAATTGGCCAGAATCACCAAGCCAGGTTTGTCGCAGGTGGTGCTTTTCGGGTGACGGCAGTTCCGCTTGGTGGAAATGGGGCGGGGGGGCGCCCCTGGTACAAATCACTAAACCAGGTTCCACTAAACCCAGTTCTGCCAACGCCCGACTCGTGCCAGGGGCGCACTTCTCCA
>CAUYUJ010007181.1:10000-32500 GCA_963575745.1 Prorocentrum cordatum
CAAGAAGCCCCCCAAAGCCCCTCAAGAGGACCCCAAGCGGCGCCAGGAGGCTTCCCCCCTTCCCCAAGAGGACCCCAAGCGGCCCCAGGAAGCCTCCGACTGATCACTGGCACATCCGTAGCCATCTCGGATCAAGGTATCGCCTGTGTTCTTGGATGGTCCATGGCTTTGACGGCGAAAGCCCTTGACGAGCAGTATGGCCCGGAGCTGTCGCGGCCTCCCTTGGCCGACTGCGAGAGCCCGTATTATTTGCATCAGGCGCTCGTTGCAAAGGGTATCCAGGTCAGTCAAACGGGCTCTTGCGAGCAACTTTTTCACGTGCTTCGAACTTCTGCAACAACGGTTGCGCGCATGCCAGGGCCATCATCCCTGTCAAATAATACCATATTGGACACATTCGTTTTTTCTTCGCGCGCGCACGCCGTCGTCGTCGGCCGCGGGGCCCTGAATAGTAGCCACGGTCGTCCGCATGCCACGAAGTGAAGTGTCCGAACGTCATAGGGCGGGAAGCTGGGTGTGGGTGGTGGCGAAGAGTCGTATGGAAATTTGGTAGAGCTTGAACCGGCCCCCCCACAAAGTGGGGGTATTGCCCGCCTCCTATGAAAACCCTGGCACTGGTGAGAACGGAGTGTCCCCAGTCTTAAATGATTATTGTTGTTGTTGTTGTTGTTGTTGTTGTTGTCGTCGTCACCCCCCCGCCGCGACCCACCCGCGACCCACCCCGCGACCCACCCCCCGCGACCCACCCCGCGACCCACCCCCGACCCACCCCGCGACCCACCCCGCGACCCACCCCGCGACCCACCCCCCGCGCTCCACCCCACGACCCACCCCTCGACCCACCCCACGACCCACCCCGACGACCCACCCGCGACCCCAAGGGACCCCGCGACCCATCCCGCGGCCCATCCCGCGACCCACCCGCGACCCACCCGCGACCCATCCCGCGACCCATTTGCGACCCACCCGCGACGATCCCGCGACCCACCCGCGACCGATCCACATTGGTTTGAAAAAAAATCGGCGCCTGCGGCGGGCTCGTTTTATAATTTGTGAAACTTTGGCGCCTGCGGCGGGCTTCTCCAGAGTCTCGCAGACTGCCGACGTCCCCACCGCCCTCTCACTCTTATCCGCATCTGCGGGGTGCTATGTATTTTTCGTCCAACATCCGCCTGTAGGGGGCCATGCCCGACCTAATGTTAGCCTGTCGTGCACCCAAAGGTGTAACGTTCGGCGGGGGATCCAGATTTGGACTGAGGAGACACGGAGGAGGAGGAGGAGGAGGAGGAGGAGGAGGAGGAGGAGGAGGAGGAGGAGGAGGAGAGGGGTAAAAAGAGGGGCTCCACTGGGTTCCGTGCGTGTTCGTTTGATGATGGAGGGGGGGAGGGGGCGGAATGGAGGAGGAGGAGGAGGAGGAGGAGGAGGAGGAGGAGGAGGAGGAGGAGGAGGAGTGGGAGTGGCAGGAAGAGGGGGTTCCTTTCAATTCACTCAGTGCTCGTCGGATGATGGGGGGGGCGGAGGATGGGACGAAGAGGGGGGGGCGAGCGGCAGGGGAGGAGGAGGCCTTTCTTCTGTTCAGCGATTATTCGTGGGGTGACTGGGAGGGAATGGGGCGGAGGGGATGAAGATCGCACGGGGGTCAGGACGAGGATAAAACCGTTCTAGAGCTTCGGAACGCTCTCAGAGCGTTCCGGAACGCTCTGAGAAGGCCGCGGCGGCCGAGACGTCCTCCGGAGCCGCCCGATCTCAGAGATTCCGGGAGATTCCCGATTGATCCTCACCCGTTGTTGTCTTCGTCTTGGCTTCGTCTTAGAAGAGGGGAGGCGATAAACCACACAGACACAATGAATCGTCGATCCCCAGGCACACATGTGAAAGTAGGGGAAGTACCCTGATCACCCGTTCTCCAGATTCCGGAAAAACTTCTGCAGGATGCATCTCCGAGGAATTTCCCTGCAATTTCGAGCCCGAGATCTCAAAATTGGCATTTGCATTTTCGAGCCCGCAATTTCCATCGCGATGGAAATTTCGATTGCAATTTCCAGCCCCAGACGTTTGAATTTTCGAGCCTGCAAGATCGAGCGCGGACCCCCGCCCGCGCCTGAAATCTGGGGGGGGGAAGGGGGGGAGGGGCGAGTGGAAAACGGACATACATATATAATATTATATATATGTTCTATATATATATATATATGTATATGTATATGATACATTTATATATATATAAATATATATCTATAATATATATTATCTCGTAAGGGCTTCGCCCCCTGCCGCCGGCCCCCTCTCTCGGAGAATGGGCCATGGAAGAGCTAAGTCATGAGGCCTTGGCGCTGTCGTGAAGCAGTATCGAAACTTCATGCGAAGCCGAGTCGCAATCAGCAAAACCAACTGATCACAAGAGGGGTTACCACACCTGGCGATTGGTAAGACGTGTATGGTTTACGGGCTTGGTTACCACACCTTGCGATTAAAGGGCCGAGGGAGTTCTCGCAGTTTGGGTTACCACGCCTTGCGATGGATGTGCGTGAAGGGGTGGCACCGAATTTCAGAAATGTGCCAAATCCCCTGTGTTTTTGGACCCTGACCCCGCGGATCTGCGTGAGGGGTGGCACCGAATTTCAGAAATGTGGCAAATCCCATGTGTTTTTGGACCCTGACCCCGCGGATCTGCGTGAGGGGTGGCACCGAATTTCAGAAATGTAGCAAATCCCCTGTGTTTTTGGACCCTGACCCCGCGGATCTGCGTGAGGGGTGGCACCGAATTTCAGAAATGTGGCAAATCCCCTTGTGTTTTTGGACCCTGACCCCGCGGATCTGCGTGAGGGGTGGCACCGAATTTCAGAAATGTGGCAAATCCCCTTGTGTTTTTGGACCCTGACCCCGCGGATCTGCGTGAGGGGTGGCACCGAATTCTTTACGCTTCGCGTATCCCCACCAGCCCATCTCACAACAGCAACTCTTGCGAAGCATGCCGACAGTCGTGTTTTTCAGGCGTGTGTCCGCTTGCCCCCGCATATCTCCCCTGTTCCTCCTTCCTCCCGCCTCCTTGTACATCCTCCTTGTGGGGGGAGCGGGAGAAGGACGAGGCGAAGGAGGAGGGAGAGAAAGCGCTCCTCGTGGTTTGAGTCGTTTGGGGTTTCTGTCCTGGTGTGAGTCGTTCGGGCCCTTCTTCCTGGTGTGAGTCGTTCGGGCTCTTCGTGTGTGAGTCGTTCGGGCTCTTCGTCCTGGTGTGAGTCGTTCGGGCTTCTCGTGGTGTGAGTTGTTCGGGCCCCTCGTCCTGGTGTGAGTCGTTCGGGCCCCTCCTCCTGGTGTGACTCGTTCGGGCTCCTCGTGGTGTGAGTCGTTCGGGGCCCTCGTCCTGGTGTGAGTCGTTCGGGCTCCTCGTGGTGTGAGTCGTTCGGGCGCCTCGTCCTGGTGTGAGTCGTTCGGGCCCCTCCTTCTGGTGTGAGTCGTTCGGGCTCTTCGTGGTGTGAGTCGTTCGGGCCCCTCGTCCTGGTGTGAGTCGTTCGGGCTCCTCGTGGCGTGAGGCGTTCGGGCACCTCGTCCCCTTTTGGGGCGTCTGGGGGCCTCTGGCGGCCCCAGGGGCTTCTAGGAGCGTCTTGGGTGCCTTGGGGGAGCCTCTTCGGGCCTCTTGGGAGCCTCTTGGAGGCCGTTTGGGGCGTCTTGGGGGCCTCTTGGCGGTCCCAGGGGCTTCCAGGAGCGTCTTGGGTGCCTCGGGGGAGCCTCTTGGGGCCTCTTGGGGGCCTCTTGGGGGCATCTTGGGGGCCTCTTGGAGGCCTCTTGGGGGCCTCCTGGGGGCCTCTTGGGGCCATCTTGGGGCCTCTTGGTGCCTCCTGGGCGCTTCTTGGGGCCATCTTGGAGGGAATGGATCAAAGAAGAGGGGAGCTTTAATGAGCGCTGCCCCTCAGAAGGGCAACATGAGCCCAAAACCTTTCTGTAAAATCAATGATTGTGGCTTGAAAGAAGAGGGGAGCTTTCATGAGCGCTGCCCCCTCAGAAGGCCAACATGGGGCCAACACCGTAGTTAAATCAATGATTTCGGCTTCAAAGGAGAGGAGATGTTTTTTTCCCCCTCCCCCCGTCGGGGCCAGAATCCTCGTGAGGGGTGTCGTTTTTTTAGCCCTCCCAGGAGTCGAAAAAGGCCCCTCCAACGACCCGCGAAACCCCCTCTCCAGGTCCAGGGGGAGGGGGTAGGGGGAGGGGTAAACCCCTCCCCGAAGGGGAAGAAGGGGGTTGAGAACAGAGCGGGCTCCCTAAACCACTCACGCCCAAAGGGCTGGTGGGATTAGCGCTGCCCCCTGAGAAGGCCAAAATGGGGCCAAAACCGTAGTAAAATCAATGATTTTGGCTTCAAAGAAGAGGGAAGTATCTTTTCTCCCTCCCCCCGTCGGGGCCAGAATCCTCGTGAGGGGTGTCGTTTTTTAGCCCTCCCAGGAATCGAAAAAGACCCGTCCAACGACCCGCGAGGCGCCCTCTCCAGGCCCAGGGGGAGGGGGTAGGGGGAGGGGTCAACCCCTCCCCGAAGGGGAAGAAGGGGGGTTGAGAACAGAGAGAGCTCGCTAAACCACTCACGCCCAAAGGGCTGGTGGGATTTCAGGAATGTGGCAAATCCCATGTGTTTTTGGACCCTGACCCCGCGGATCTGCATGAGGGGTGGCACCGAATTTCAGAAATGTGGCAAATCCCTTGTGTTTTTGGACCCTGACCCCGCGGATCTGCGTGAGGGGTGGCACCGAATTTCAGAAATGTGGCAAATCCCTGTGTTTTTGGACCCTGACCCCGCGGATCTGCGTGAGGGGTGGCACCGAATTTCAGAAATGTGGCAAATCCCCTGTGTTTTTGGACCCTGACCCCGCGGATCTGCGTGAGGGGTGGCACAGAATTTCAGAAATGTGGCAAATCCCTTGTGTTTTTGGACCCTGACCCCGCGGATCTGCGTGAGGGGTGGCACCGAATTTCAGAAATGTGGCAAATCCCATGTGTTTTGGGACCCTGACCCCGCGGATCTGCGTGAGGGGTGGTACCGAATCCCACCAGCCCTTTAGGGCGTGAGTGGTTTAGAGAGCCCCCTCTGTCCTCAACCCCCCTTCTTCCCCTCCGGGGAGGGGTTTACCCCTCCCCCTACCCCCTCCCCCTGGGTCTGGAGAGGGCGGGCCGCGGGTCGTTGGAGGGGTCTTTTTCGACTCCTGGGAGGGCCAAAAAACGACGACCCTCTCGAGGATTCTGGCCCCGACGGGGGGGCCGAGAAAAAATGTTCTCCTCTTCTGTGAAGCCAAAATCTTTGCTTTTACGAGAGTTTTGGCCCCATTTTGGCCTCTCGAGGGGGCCGCGCTCATCTTCCTTCATAGCAAAATCATTGATTTTACGAAGGTTTTGGGCTCAGTTTGTCCTTCTCAGGGGGCAGCGCTTCTTGGCGCTTCAGAGGAGGTCGCAAGAGGCCCCAAGATGGCCCCAAGAGGCCCCCAGGAGCCTCCCAAGAGGCCCCCAAGAGGAGCCTCCCAAGAGGCCCCCAAGAGGCCCCCAAGATGCCCCCAAGAGGCCCCAAGAGGCCCCCAAGAGGCCCCCAAGAGGCCCCCAAGAGGCCCCCAGAGGCCCCAGGAGGCCCCCAAGAGGCCCCCAAGAGGCCCCCAAGAGCCCCCAAGAGGTCCCCAAGAGGCTCGAGAGGCCCCCAAGAGGCCCCACGAGGAGCCCGAACGACTCACACCACCCGGACGAGGGGCCCGAACGACTCACACCACGAAGAGCCCGAACGACTCACACCAGAAGGAGGGGCCCGAACGACTCACACCAGGACGAGGCGCCCGAACGACTCACACCACGAGGAGCCCGAACGACTCACACCACGACGCGGGCCCGAACGACCACACCACGAGGAGCCCGAACGAGTCACACCAGGAGGAGGGGCCCGAACGACTCACACAGGATGAGGGGCCCGAACAACTCACACCACGAGAAGCCCGAACGACTCACACCAGGACGAAGAGCCCGAACGACTCACACCACGAAGAGCCCGAACGACTCACACCAGGAAGAAGGGCCCGAACGACTCACACCAGGACGAGAAACCCCAAACGACTCAAATCACGAGGAGCGCTTTCTCTCCCTCCTCCTCCGCCTCGTCCTTCTCCCGCTCCCCCCACAAGGAGGATGTACAAGGAGGCGGGAGGAAGGAGGAACAGGGGAGATATGCGGGGCCAAACGGACACACGCTTGAAAAACACGACTGTCGGCATGCTTCGCATGAGTTGCTGTTGTGAGATGGGCTGGTGGGGATACGCGAAGCGTAAAGAATTTTAGAAATGTGGCAAATCCCCTGTGTTTTTGGACCCTGACCCCGCCGATCTGTGTGAGGGGTGTCGATTTCGAGCCCCCCAGCAATTCAGACAACGCGCCCAGGAGGTGCTAAATATCTGGTTTGGGCCTCCCCCCCCCTCGCGCGGTCAATCAACTAGTTACAGTAACCAGCAAGAAGCAGAACTGTAACACTGGAAACTACAAGCTACAACTGGTACAGGAAACTGCGAATCCCGTTCCTACAGCCTGGTGGCCCCACAAGGGGGCCGGCGGACACATATATATATATATATATATATATATATATATGTGTACACAGTTGTATACATATGTGTATATATTTACAAATATACATATAGAACTGAGAGAGAGAGGGAGGGAGAAGAGAGAGAGAGAGAGAGAGAGCTTCAGCCTAGACCGCGGAAAACCGCAGGCGGGCGTTTCGCCTGAGACTTCCTTGCAGTTTATGCTGGAATCGTGCTCTCGCCTAGGCCCCGGCCACATGTTGCTTCAGAATCGCGCTCTCGCCTGAGACTTCCTTACGTTTAATGCTTGAATCGTGCTCTCGCCTAGGCCCCGGCCACATTTTGCTTCAGAATCGCAGCAGGCTGATGCTGAGGCAGGCTGAGGCTGAGGCTGAGGCTGATGCAGGCTGAGGCTGAGGCAGGCTGAGGCCGCAGGACTGTGCGGGAGCGCAGCAAACTGAGGCTGAGGCTGAGGCTGAGGCTGAGGGTGATGCAGGCTGAGGCTGAGGCAGGCTGAGGCCGCAGGACTGTGCGGGAGCGCAGCAAACTGAGGCTGAGGCTGAGGCTGAGGCTGAGGCTGATGCAGGCTGAGGCTGAGGCTGAGGCTGATGCAGGCTGAGGCTGAGGCAGGCTGAGGCCGCAGGACTATGCGGGAGCGCAGTGGGATGAGGCTGAGGCAGGCTGAGGCTGAGGCTGAGGCTGATGCAGGCTGAGGTTGAGGCAGGCTGAGGCCGCAGGACTATGCGGGAGCGCAGCAGGCTGAGGCTGAGGCGGGCTGAAGCTGAGGCTGAGGCTGAGGCTGAGGCTGAGGCTGAGGCTGATGCAGGCTGAGGCTGAGGCAGGCTGAGGCCGCAGGACTATGCGGGAGCGCAGCAGGCTGAGGCTGAGGCAGGTTGAGGCTGAGGCTGAGGCTGAGGCAGGCTGATGCCGCAGGACTATGCGGGAACGCAGCAGGCTGAGGCTGAGGCAGGCTCAGGCTGAGGCCGAGGCTGATGCAGGCTGAGGCTGAGGCAGGCTGAGGCCACAGGACTATGCGGGAGCGCAGCAGGCTGAGGCTGAGGCAGGCTGAGGCTGAGGCTGAGGCTGATGCAGGCTGGGGCTGAGGCAGGCTGAGGCCGCAGGACTATGCGGGAGCGCAGCAGGCTGAGGCTGAGGCAGGCTGAGGTTGAGGCAGGCTGAGGCTGAGGCTGAGGCTGATGCAGGCTGAGGCTGAGGCAGACCGAGGCCGCAGGACTATGCGGGAGCGCAGCAGGCTGAGGCCGAGGCAGGCTGAGGCTGAGGCTGGGGCTGATGCAGGCTGAGGCTGAGGCTGAGGCCGCAGGCTGCGGGGGCGCAGCAGGCTGAGGCTGAGGCAGGCTGAGGCTGCGGCTGAGGCTGATGCAGGCTGAGGCTGAGGCAGGCGGAGGCCGCAGGACTATGCGGGAGCGCAGCAGGCTGAGGCTGAGGCAGGCTGAGGCTGAGGCTGAGGCTGATGCAGGCTGAGGCTGAGGCAGGCTGAGGCCGCAGGAGTATGCGGGAGCGCAGCAGGCTGAGGCTGAGGCAGGCTGAGGCTGAGGCTGAGGCTGATGCAGGCTGAGGCTGAGGCAGACTGAGGCCGCAGGACTATGCGGGAGCGCAGCAGGCTTAGGCCGAGGCAGGCTGAGGCTGAGGCTGAGGCTGATGCAGGCTGAGGCTGAGGCAGGCTGGGGCCGCAGACTATGCGGGAGCGCAGCAGGCTGAGGCTGAGGCAGGCTGAGGCTGAGGCTGAGGCTGAGGCTGAGGCTGATGCAGGCTGAGGCTGAGGCAGGCTGAGGCCGAGGCCGAGGGTGAAGGCAGACTGAGGCTGAGGCTGAAGCAGGCTGAGGCTGAGGCTGAGGCTGAGGCAGGCTGAGGCAGGCTGATGCTGAGACTGAGGCAGGCTGATGCTGAGGCAGGCTGAGGCTGAGGCTGTGACTGCGATTGCCGTTGCCACTTCGACTGTCATCGCGAATGCGATTGCGACTGCGAGAACAGCAGAGTTATACAACTGGATTATCATCTGATTTTTCAGGGGAATGCTTCCAGATATGCTTCTACACATCGCTGTTAGGTTGTTTTATAATATTCGATAAATTTGCGTTCGTTTGCGACCAAGTCACGTGCGTATGTGATCGATAATTTGACGTTGCACACAGCATACGAGACATCAAATCTGACAAGCGTCTGACAACTGTCTGACGACAGACGTTTACCAGGCTGTGCGCCTGATAAACGTCTGGTGTCAGACGGTGTATAGACGCTTGTCATATTGGGTGTCTGATACGCGTGCGAGTGTTGTCATATGACATATGGAATGTTACCGTTTTCATCGCGCATACATGTAACACATCAACGTAACACTGTAAACTCGCATGATATTCTAAACCCAAATCTGAACATAGCCAGTGTGTTTTAAAACTGATACGCTGACTGCGGGGAATGACAAAACATGATGCCGACACATAGGTGGGAACCGTGGGGATGACACTCCCCGCGCCAGCTGCGGGGAGCTGCCTCCTCGCGGTGAGCGTGGGGAGTGACCCCCCCGCGGTTGCCACCTACGTGTCGGAACTATGCTTTGTCGCCGAGTATTCCTTGCATTTTCCCTCCTCCATCCTATCTCAGCAACTCCTAATTCAACCCTCGTCCTCTATTCGGCCTCAACCCTCCCCAGCCTAACTCCTATACGCATCCATCCTTTCCTGTATTCCTCCTTCCTCCCTTCCCTCACCCCCTTCTCCGACTTCGGCCGTGGGTGGAGGGGCGATTTAGGGCCCTCTTGAAACCTTCGAAGATGCCCGAAACGCACGCGTACCACAAACAGGCTGGGGTACTTAGCCTCGGACACCCCAACCATAACTGATTTTTACCTAACAGCGAAGACTGATAGGTTCCTAATGGTGTAAAAAGAAAGCATCTTGACTCCCCAGGGGGGTCTGGGCGTGTGCCGGGGAAAACCGCGGGCGGGCATTTCGCCTGAGACTTACTACATCTTATGCTGGAATCGTGCTCTCGCCTAGGCCCCGGCCACATTTTGCTTCAGAATCGCGCTCTCGCTTGAGACTTCCTTGCATTTAATGCTTGAATCGTGCTCTCGCCTAGGCCCCGGCCACATTTTGCTTCAGAATCGCAGCAGGCTGATGCTGAGGCAGGCTGAGGCTGAGGCTGAGGCTGATGCAGGCGGAGGCTGAGGCAGGCTGAGGCAGGCTGAGGCCGCAGGACTGTGCGGGAGCGCAGCAAACTGAGGCTGAGGCAAGCTGAGGCTGAGGCTGAGGCTGAGGGTGATGCAGGCTGGGGCTAAGGCTGAGGCATGCAGGCTGAGGCTGAGGCAGGCTGAGGCCGCAGGACTATGCGGGAGCGCAGCAGGCTGAGGCTGAGGCAGGCTGAGGCTGAGGCTGAGGCTGATGCAGGCTGAGGCTGGGGCAGGCTGAGGCCGCAGGACTATGCGGGAGCGCAGCAGGCTGAGGCTGAGGCAGGCTGAAGCTGAGGCTGAGGCTGATGCTGAGGCAGGCTGAGGCTGAGGCAGGCTGAGGCCGCAGGTCCATGCGGGAGCGCAGCAGGCTGAGGCTGAGGCTGAGGCTGAGGCTGAGGCTGAGGCTGATGCAGGCTGAGGCTGGGGCAGGCTGAGGCCTGAGGCTGAGGCTGATGCAGGCTGAGGCTGCAGGCTGAGGCCGCAGGACTATGCGGGAACGCAGCAGGCTGAGGCTGAGGCAGGCTGAGGCTGAGGCTGAGGCTGAGGCAGGCTGAGGCCACAGGACTATGCGGGAGCGCAGCAGGCTGAGGCTGAGGCGGGCTGAGGCTGAGGCAGGCTGAGGCTGAGGCTGATGCCTGAGGCCGCAGGACTATGCGGGAGCGCAGCAGGCTGAGGCTGTGGCAGGCTGAGGCTGAGGCTGAGGCAGGCTGAGGCTGAGGCACGCTGAGGCTGAGGCCGCAGGATTCTGTGGGAGCGCAGCAGGCTGAGGCTGAGGCAGGCTGAGGCTGAGGCTGAGGCTGATGCAGGCTGAGGCTGAGGCAGGCTGAGGCCGCAGGAGTATGCGGGAGCGCAGCAGGCTGAGGCTGAGGCAGGCTGAGGCTGAGGCTGAGGCTGATGCAGGCTGAGGCTGAGGCAGGCTGAGGCCGCAGGAGTATGCGGGAGCGCAGCAGGCTGAGGCTGAGGCAGGCTGAGGCTGAGGCTGAGGCTGATGCAGGCTGAGGCTGAGGCAGGCTGAGGCCGCAGGACTATGCGGGAGCGCAGCAGGCTGAGGCTGAGGCAGGCTGAGGCTGAGGCTGAGGCTGAGGCTGATGCAGGCTGCGGCTTCGGCCTCGCCTTCACCACCAGGGGCATCGCCACTGGTGGTGCAGGCGGGCCGCTGAAATCGCCAGAGCCGAAATGACTGCTGTTGGGAATCGAATTCCATGCAGCGACGTTTTTCCAGCCCTGGAGGAGTGGAGGTGGAGGGGCGAGGCGAGAGAGCGAGAGAAAACAAAAAAAAAGGAGCGAGAGAGAGAGAGAGAGGGAGAGACGGAGAGACAGAGAGAGAGAGAGAGGTGGGAGTTGCCCGAAGGCGAGCTCGTCCAGCTCGTCCTGTTCTGGGGGGGAAGAGAGAGAGAGAGAGAGAGAGAGGAAACAAAATCAACTATAGATATAGAGAGAGCGAAAGAGATAGAGCGAAAGGAATCAACGAGACCATGAGGACGACGAGGGCCTCCGTCCTTCCTCCATTGTTCGCCCTCCTCATCCTCTGTACCCCCTCGCCCTCATTCCCTTCATCATCATCATCATCATCATCATCATCATCATCATCATCATCATCATCATCATCATCATCATCATCATCATCATCATCATTATCACCATCATTATCACCATCGTCATCACCATCAACATCGAAAGCGTCATCATCATGAACATCATGATCATCTTCATTCTCATCACCATCATCATCGCGATCACCAGCATCAACAGTGCCATCGTCACTCATTATCACCACCATCACCATCGTCGTCATCATCTGAATCATGAAGTCCATCATAGTCATCACCACCATCGTCATCCTCATCACCACAATCATCATAACCATGATCATCCCTCTCACGTCGCGTCAAAATTTCGAGCGCGAGGGTTTTCGCAATTTCGAGCCCGAGGGTGTCTGCAATTTCGAGCTCGAGTCTGCAATTTCGAGCGCGGCGCGACTGCAATTTCGAGCCCGATTCTTTGGAAATTCGTGGCGGGGGCGCCACTGCAAGATGCATCTTCGTTTTGGGGTCCAGGCTGGAAATCGCAACTCACTTTTGCAAGATGCATCTTCATTCCTGACGTGCCCTCGCGCCGGAAATTTCCGGAGAACGGGTGATCAGGGTAGGGGGGAAGACGAACACCCATAAAGCATGAGACAGAGTGGGGAATTTTGGGATTTGTGCCCATTCATCTGTGTGTCCCAGGGCCCCTTCATAGAGGAGGGGCGGGGATGGGAGAGGGAGGAGGAGGGAGCAGAGACGACGTCCGCGACCGGCGCTGCGAGTCCACGCGTGCTCCCGCGCCGGTTCTTTGCTACGCCTTGACGGCCCCAGGGATTCGGCAGCTCTCCAGAGGCCCAGGCGGGAGCAGGGCAGCCCGCCGTCCTGATGCTTCGCGGCCTCGTCGTCGTCGTCGCCGTTGCCGTCACCGTCGTCGTCCTCGTCGTCGTCGTCGTCGTCCCCTTCGTCCCCGTAGTCGTCGTCGTCGTCGTCTAGGACGACGACGTCGACGAGGACGTCGACGAGGACGTGGACGATGTCGACGAGGACAAGGATGTGAGCGACGTCGATAAGGACGTCGATGACGAGAGGGAGGAGGAGGACGTCGACGCCGCTCAGGCGGCTTCCAGAGCCGCAGCGGCGAGTTCTGGCTGCGCCAGTGCACCACCCCCGCGGGGCTCCGCAAGAGCCAGGACCGCGGGGCGTTTTTTTCTGCTCGTCATCGCCAGGATCAGGGGCAACGATACGGGGAATAGGCAATGGGGGACGTACATTGATCCACAATCGCCCATAGATCGCCGATAGGGGCCCGATAGCCCCAACCCGCTCAGGAAGGTGCGGTTGCGCTATCGGGGGCCTACCGCTGATCTGTCGGCGATGTACCGCCGATTCCAGGTCGATGCATCCCCATATTCTGCCAGGCCCCCCCGATCGTCGCCCCCTGCAGGACCCTCGCCTCGTCGGCCTCGTCGCGCAGCCGCCGAGGAGCTCAGGGCCACAGCTGCAGGCCGGCGACAGGGCAGGCTGCCGCACGAGCTCCCTGCGGCTGGGGCTTTGGGCCCGGGCCGGGGCCAGGGCCAGGGCCGTGGCCAGGGCCGGAGCGCCGGGGCCCGGAGCATTGAGACTGCCCCCTCCTCCACGAGGAGGACCGCCCAGGGTGTGGTCACGACGCTCGGGAGCCCCCCCCCCCCGGGCCCCCCGCCCGGGCTCTCCCCCGGGGCTTCCCCCAGACACACCTCCCAGCCCCCCCCCCCAGGACCTCCTGAACCCTCCCCCCCCGGGATTTCCCCCCAGGACCCCCCACCTCACCCGGCAGGCAAGGGATCAGAGGGAGGGATTTCCCTTCGAATCAGTTGCGCCATTCTTTGGTTTCTGTTTGGATGGATCGCTTGAGGAGGAGGGCCCAGGTACAGGGGGGGAACGGGACGACGACGAAGAGGACGGTGACGACGTTTTAAATGAACAAGCGTCTCACACAGGCCAGATCGGCGGATTTTCGCCCGCTCGCGCGGCATTGGCACTGCATCATGATCATCTCCCCCCCCCGCAGCCAGCCCGACTCCCCCTTCCCCCGCCGCAAGCCCAACTCTCGCGGCAGCCACATCCCGCAGGCTCGCACGGCGCCGGCACCGCAGCGCAGCCCCCCTCCCCGCCAGCGGCTCGCGCGCTCACTCCTCCCCGACCAGCCCTCTTTCACATGCGCCGCAGCCCTTTGCCGCCCCCGCCCCGTTCCCCCCTCCCCCGCCGCTCGTCCCGCCCGCGCTCTCCTTCCGCCCCAGCGTTCTCTATGTTCGCAGGCTCGCGCACGGCGGCAGCAGCGGCCTCCTGGAGGTCGTCGGGAGGCCACGTTGAATTTCGACCCTCGATCCTTCCCTCGTGCCTCTTTGATCCGTCGATCCTCCCTCCTTCCTCTCTCGACTCCCAGGCCGAGCCTCGACCATCGATCCGTCAGCCTTCCTCTCCCGACCCCTCGAGCCACGATCCTCTGACCATCCTTCTTCGACTCCCCGAGCAACGATCCCTCAATCCTCCCTCCCTCTTTCCTTCCTCGGTCCGTCGAGCCTCGATGCTCCCTCCTTCCCTTCTGGACCTCCAGACCCCCGATGCCACAATTTGTTCGTGGCGTCGACCCTAGAGGCCTCGACCCATTCCCAGGGACGGATTTTTTATCCTGAGCCGTTCGTGGACGGTCCCGAGGCCCGGTAGGGGCCCCCAGAGATAGAGAGAAACCCTCCGTCACGACTTGTCGTTACCCGAGGGAGCTCGAGGGGGTCTGAAGTTCTCGAGCCTCGGTCCCCGCCGCCGCCCGGACGGAGGACCAGGCGGTCCTGAGCGGCCTCAAGCGTCAGTTGTCGTGCCCAGCGCCGGGAGGGGCAACCCGAGGCGCGGGGGGGGTGGGGGGGGGGGCGAAGGCCGCGCCTTGCCAAGGCG
This sequence comes from Prorocentrum cordatum, assembly GCA_963575745.1. Classification (NCBI taxonomy): domain Eukaryota; class Dinophyceae; order Prorocentrales; family Prorocentraceae; genus Prorocentrum; species Prorocentrum cordatum. The sequence continues at coordinate 24,187 of CAUYUJ010007181.1, forward strand.
GAGGGGTCCCGGGGGAGGCGCAGCGGGATGAGGGAGCGAGGGCTGGCGGTGGTAATGCAAGGGCGCCCTCGAGGCAGCGAGGCTACTCGCACTTCGCGGCTCGGCGCCGATGGCCATTCGTCCTGCTCTTCTCCCCTGGGGGGCGGCGCGAGAGCGCGAAGTTGTTCGTGCTCTCGCGCTTCGCGCAGCGCGAAGCGCGAAGCGCCAAGTTAGGCGCCCTTGGGTGATGAGGATAATCACGATAACTATGGTGATGAGGAGGTGGTGGTGGATTTGGGCGAGGAGCCGGGAGGAGGGAGGGGGAGGAGGAGGAGGAGGAGGAGGAGGAGGAGGAGGAGGAAGAGGAATAAGGAGGAGGAAGAGGAAGAAGGAACATAATCATAGTAATACTCATACTTAAGAGTATAATGTAAGCATAATACGAAACACAAAAATCAGACGAAGAATAAGACGACGAAGAAGAAGAATAAGAAGAAGAAGCAGACAAACACTAATGTACAAATGTACAAATAATACGAATACTAATAATGACACTATGTTTAAACAGAAGACGTAGAGCAGGAGCAGCAGCAGGAGGAGGAGGAGGAGGAGGGATGGGGAGGAGGAGGAGGAGGAAGAGGAGGAGGAGGAGGAAGAAAAAGAAGAAGAAACAGAAGAGACCTGTGAGCGGAGGAAAGGAGGATGAATCATCCAGAGCGGAGGGGAGAAGGATGAATCATCCAGCTCCTGGGGCTTGTCGCCCTCCACTGTGCCAGCGCAGCACTCTGGGCGGCGACTGTTCGAGGGGGCGCCGGAGGCCGTGATGTGTGACGCCTCATGTCGCCAGGTTTGAGAGAGTCGTGATGAGTATTACGACGATTACGAGGATGATGATGATGATGATGATGATGATGATGATGAGGATGATGAGGATGATGAGGATGATGATGATGGTGATGATGATGGTGAGGGTGATGATGCTGATGATGGTGATGCTGATGCTGATGATGATGATGCTGATGATGATGATGATGACGACGACGACGATGATGATGATGATGGTGATGGTGGTGGTGGTGGTAATGATGATGATGCTGATGATGATGATGCTGCTGATGATGATGATGATGGTGATGATGATGGTGATGGTGATGGTGATGGTGCTGATGATGATGATGAAACTGATGATGACGATGATGCTGCTGCTGATGCTGATGATGCTGATGATGATGATGGTGGTGATGGTGATGGTGATGGTGATGGTGATGGTGATGGTGATGATGATGATGATGCTGATGATGCTGATGATGCTGATGATGATGAGGATGATGAGGATGATGAGGATGATGAGGAAGATGAGGATGATGAGGATGATGCGGATGATGAGGATGATGAGGATGCTGAGGATGATGATGAGGATGATGATGATGGTGATGGTGATGGTGATGGTGCTGGTGATGGTGATGATGATGAAGATGATGATGATGATGCTGATGAGGATGAGGATGAGGATGAGGATGAGAATGATGAGAATGATGAGGATGAGGATGAGGATGATGACGATGATGAGGATGATGAGGATGATGATGACGAGGACGAGGACGATGACGATGACGATGATGATGATGATGATGATGATGATGATGATGATGATGATGATGGTGATGGTGATGGTGATGGTGATGGTGATGATGATGATGATGATGATGAGGATGCGGATGCGGATGAGGATGAGGATGAGGATGAGGATGAGGATGAGGATGAGGATGAGAGATGAGGATGAGGATGAGATGAGGATGAGGATGAGGATGAGGATGAGATGATGATGATGATGATGGATGATGATGATGTGATGGTGATGGTGATGGTGATGGTGATGGTGATGGTGGTGATGGTCATGGTCATGTCATGGTCATGGTGATGGTGATGGTGATGATGATGATGATGATGATGATGATGATGAAGATGATGATGATGCTGCTGATGATGATGATGATGATGCTGATGCTGATGCTGATGCTGATGCTGATGCTGATGCTGATGATGATGATGGTGATGGTGATGGTGATGGTGATGATGATGATGATGATGATGATGATGATGATGATGATGATGGTGATGGTGATGATGATGATGATGATGATGATGATGGTGATGGTGATGGTATGATGGTGATGGTGATGGTGATGGATGATGGTGATGATGATGATGATGATGATGATGATGATGATGCTGATGCTGATGCTGATGCTGATGCTGATGCTGATGCTGATGATGATGATGATGATGATGATGATGATGATGATGATGATGATGATGATGATGCTGATGCTGATGCTGATGCTGATGATGATGATGATGATGATGACGATGGTGGTGGTGGTGGTGGTGGTGGTGGTTGTGGTGGTGAGGAGGAGGAGGAGCGGTGTGCGCAGAATCCCAACCAAATACTCAGCGATGTCCAGATGCCCCAGCAGTTTACATACATTGACCGCGTGTTGAGTTGCTGCGTGCCCGCTCGAGGACGGCGCGTCTCGCGCGACGGACGTGCGCAGATTCCTCGAGCGGAGCGCTTGCTTCGCAAGCCTCGAGGGTCTGCCTCGGCGCCCCAGGGCGCCCAGGTGAGCCTTGGGAGTGCGGGGCCGCGCGGGAGCACGTGGGATCATGGCGCCTCCGAGCGGGGCGTGCGTGAGTTCACGTGGGCTCGTAACGCCCAGGGGCGGGTCACGCGTGAAGGCACGTGGGTTCCTTGGCATCGCTCGGACGTGAGCATTTTTTTCGGCGAGAACCATCCTGGACCATCCTGGACCATCGAGCAACACACACACACGCACGACACCGACAACTGCACAGGAAATAGACGTCCGAGCGGCGGCAAGGTTCCCAACGCTTCAGAGCGGGACAAGCGTGGCAACGCGTGGGTCCTCCACGCCGCAGGGCGGGACAAGCGTGACAACGCGCGGGTTCCTAACGGATCTTGGGAATGCGGAACCGCGCAACAAAACATATGGTTCTTAACGCTTTGGAGCGGGACATGCGTGAAATTACGTGGGTTCCCAATGCCCGAGGGCGGGACAAGCGTGAACGCACATGGTTCCTAACGCCCCAGAGCGGGACAGACGCGATAACCCATGGGCTCCAATGCACCTGAGCGTGGCAAGCGTGAACACGCGCGTTTCTAGCGTCCCAGGGCGGACAAACAAAAAGCACGTGGGGTCCTAAAGCTTCAGGGCATGACAAGCATGACAACACGTGGGGTCATAGCGCCCCAGGGGGGGACATGCGTGAAAGCACGAGGGCTCCTAACGCCCCTGAGCGGGACAAGCGTGGAAACACGTGGGGTCCCAACGCCCCCGAGCGGGACAAGCGGAAAACATGTGGGTTCCTAACGCCTTTGGGCGGGACATGCGTGATCACGATTGGGTTCCTAACGCCCCAGAGCGGGACGGCGTATGCCCCTCCCTCGGCGCGTCCCCATTGCTCGTCCTCTGTCGCGTGTCCTGGCTTGTCCCCTGGCGCAGTCCTGCTCGTTCCGTGGCGCGTCCCTTGCCACGTGCCCTGACACGTTCCCTGGTGCATCCCTTGGTGCGCCCCTGGCACATTCCGTGGCGCGTCCATGCGCCTTGTTCCCCGTGCCGTCTCGTCCCGCCTCGGAATCGAGTCGGATCTTGAGCTCGAGTTGATTGTTTCTTCTGCGACATTCGACTTGAGCTACTTCTCGGCGAGGTGTGCCGTCAGGCAGCTCGAGCTTAAGATCCAACTCAGTTCGGGCAGGCCCCGTGGCGCGTCCCCCTGGCACATCGCGCGGCGCGCTGGCACGTCCAATGCCACGGCCATTGGCACGGTTAGTGGCGCGTCCCTTGGCGCGCCATTGTGCGGCGCGGCACAGCGCAGAGCAGCACAACACAGCCCCTGGCACAGTGTCATCACCGTTGATATCTGCAGCATGGCCACTGCCCATCGCACAATTGAGATGCTTGGGAACGCTTCTGTGCTCGTGGGACGGTCGTTTTCCGGGCTCGTGGGTCGGTCGGTTTCGATGGATGGTAGCTTGTGGGGGGAAGGGGTTGCATGCAGTCGTCCGCTGGTAGAGGGAGGGGTGGTCCCAAATCAGAGTTCAAGACAATCCTACCAGGCAGCAGGAGGAGGAGGAGGAGGAGGAGGAGGAGGAGGAGGAGGAGGAGGAGGAGGAGGAGGAGGAGGAGGAGGGGAGGAGAGAGAGGAGGAGGAGGAGGAGGAGGAGGAGGAGGAGGAGGAGGAGGGGGAGAGAGGGGAGGAGGAGGGAGGGAGGAGGGAGGGAGAGGAGGGAGGAGGGAGGGAGGGAGGGAGGGAGGAGGGAGGAGGGAGGGAGGGGGGAGGGAGGAGGAGGAGGAGGAGGAGGAGGAGGAGGAGGAGGAGGAGGAGGAGGAGGAGGAGGAGGAGGAGAGGAGGAGGAGGAGGAGGAGAGAGGAGGAGGAGGAGAGGAGGAGGAGGAGGAGGAGGAGGGGGAGATAGAAGTAGTTATATAGCTTGAGGAGTGAAAGGAGGATGAGGAGGGGGAAAACGGATGGAACTAAGGATAAGGATTGTGGGAGCAAGGAGTGTGAACAGCAGGGGCGAAAAGACGAGAGGAGACGCGAGGAGAGGGGGGAGGAGGAGGAGGGGGAGGAGGAGGAGGAGGAGGAGGAGGAGGAGGAGGAGGAGGATGAGGAGGAGGAGGAACAGAGAAGGATGCAGTACCTCTTGTGTGGGAAAGAAGAAGAGAAGGATGAGGAGGAGGTGGAGTAGGAGACGGATCAGGAATGGGAGACGAGAAGGGTGGTGACAGGGAGAAGGGTGGTGGTGAGAGGAGGCGGGGGGATGGAGGAGCTGAAGGCCGAAGCGCTTGATGAGGATAAGAGGTATGGGAGAGGGGGAGCATGCCTTAGAAGGATGGGAGTAGACGGAGCGGGGTAAAACGGGGAGGAGAGAGAGAGAGAGAGAGAGAGAGAGCGCGAGAGAGGGATGTCGAGGAAGACGATGAGGAATCGGGCTAGGGAGAAGGAATAATGGGAGAGAGGGCGGCGGCAGAGGCGGCATGTGCAGGTTACTGGTTTCGCTCCGCGGCGGGATACGTTGTGATTGCGGTTCGGAGGGAGGGACGAATGGGAGTAGGCGCACGATGATAGGGACGATTGGGTCAAGGGAGGGGAAGGAGGAGTAGTAGTAGCAGTAGGAGGAGGAGGAGGAGGGACACACGAAGTGGAGGAGGAGAGGGAGTGAGTAGCAGGACGGAATAGGAGGAGGAGGAGGAGGAGGAGGAGGAGGAGGAGGAGGAGGAGGAGGTCTGACGAGAAGGAGCGGTGAGGATGGCCGAGGAGGTGGAGGGAAGAATCAGCAGGGGTAGGTCGCATGGGGGGACAGGTGCTTTCGCATGTTGCAACGGAATCATTGGACGAATTATTTGCCGCTTCGGTTTCAGGAGGTGCTCGATGTCCCGTCGGTAATTCGTCGTGCTCGTTCTATGGCGCTTCTTGTGCATCTAAGCGCACGTGAGCCCCACGTGGCAGAACTTGGCAGTAGTGCGGTTGGTGATGCTGGTCGGTAGTAGCCTTGATGCGCGCGTCGTTGTTGCCGATGCTGCGTGTCGCACTGGTGGTGGCCCCATTGCTTTTTCCGTGTTCGTCCCGCCCCTTCTATCACATGTGTTGTCGTTGTTGCCCTGCTCTTCGGTCGTTGCTATTTCCATTACCGCTATCGCAACTGTTGATATTGCTGTTCGTGGTACCTCTTCTCCTGCTGCATCTAGTGGCCAAGCTTCCTCAGAACGCCATTCCTTGAGATCCGAAGGGCCGCGCTCGTGAGGCTTGCACGTAATGGATCGCCCATTGCCCGATATGACAGTCTCGTAGGCTCGTGTGCGCCGGGTGCACTGCTACTCTCACGGTCGTCATGTGCACCAGGATGCATTTGTTGGGCAGTCGTTGCGCAGCAGTTTTTATATGATTATCCCCTTCTTGTGCACATTTTCTGCGACTCCGATATGGCCTGCGCCCGCCACGGTAACACTCTGAAGACTGTAATCGTCCCAAGTCGTAATCCCTCGCGTTCCGATTCGCCCGCTGGTCATGAGGATTGAACATGGATTGATGTCACGCGTGGGCCCCAAACAGTTCGTAAGTGTAACAACTGTGGCATCACGTGTATGGTTCTAGTGGTCTTCGACCAATCCCGCCACCGTGCTTGGTTGTGGGTCAGCGGCCTGGTGTGGGGCTTCTTGAGGGCTTGCTGGTACTCAGCGGTCTTCTTGGGGCGGAGATCTCGCAACGTCCGTTCGCGTTCCCTTTCTGGGGCCTCTCTGGGGGCCACTCTTGGGACCCTCTTGGGCCCTCTTTGAAGCATATTGAGCCGTCTTGGGGCCCTTCTGGGCCTTCTTGGGGCCCTCCTGGGGGGGGCCTCTAGGGCCGTCTTGGAGCGATCGTGGGAGTCTCCTCGAAGATCGTGGAGTGCAGACAGTCAGAAGAAGCGAGAAGGCTAAGCACATACAACACCAAAACAAACTAATTGATCTGGGCATCTTGGAGCCCTCTTGGGAGGCCTCTTTGAGCCCTCTTGGGGCGCCTTGAGGGCATCCTCATCTTGAGACCAATTTGGGCATCTTAGACGGCTCTTGGGCCGAGTCGGGCCTCCTTGGGCCGTCTTGGTAGGGGCCTCTTGGGGCCCTTTTGGCTCCGACACTATATGCGGCAAGACCCGGTAGCGCCCAGGGGCTCTGGGGAGCGTCCGTTCCTCGAGGCTGTGGGCTCCTTACGTAGCCAATCTTCAGGACCTGGGACTCGATGGACCTGACGACCTTCCATCTCGTGTCTTGTGCCTAAGGGAACGGTGGCGGATTTGAAACCTTGTGTGTGTTGTGGAGCCTTTTGCGTGTGTGAGCCCATTGAGCCCCACGCGTGTGTGTGTGTGTGTGTGTGTGTGTGTGTGTGTGTGTGTGCGTGTGTGTGTGTGTGTGCGTGCGTGCGTGCGTGCGTGCGTGTGTGTGTGTGTGTGTGTGAGGGTGTGGAACCTTGTGTGTGTGTGTGTGCGAAGGCCTATGCGTGATGAGCTCTACGTGTGAAGCCCAGAGCACGCGGCATTTTGCGTGTGCGTGTGGAAGTTCATGTTTGCTGAGCTCAATGAGTGTGGAGCCTACGTGTGTGGAGGCGAGGATGTACGAGTATAGCGCCTGTGTGTGTCGGACGGCTGAGCTGGACCGGACCGCTTGCTCGCCTGACCTGAGCTACGCCACGCCACCGCTCGCGTGGCCGCGTGTGCGCGTGTGTGCGCGTGTCCGCACGGCCCCCGCTGTCGCTGTTGGCCTTGCCAGCGCACTCAGCATAGAATCCTTCCGTCTGAGTGCCCTCCGCCCTCTCTTGTCCTTCGCGGCCGTCCTGTCTGTCTAGTTCCCCCTCCTGCACGCCGGCCAATTCGCGTATTGGTTGCCCCGGATCGCCGTTCGCTGGTGCAGTTCTGCGTCGCCGTTGACGTACATAAGTGTGCGCGTGTATTTGTGTGCTTACACGACTCGTCGCTTCGAGTGAGGCCGCGATCGCCAACAGTGTGTGTATGTGTGCTTGTGTGCTTGTGTGTGTTTGTGTGAGACAGAAGAGAGCGGTTCTCGTCCTGCATGCTGTTCGGTTGTGTGTGTGGAGCCTTGTGCGTGATGAGCCTCAAACGCGTGTCTGTGTGTGCGTGTGTGGGATCGAATGCTTGTAGGATTATCCGTGTGTAGAAGTCAACGTATGCAGAACCTCATGTGCGCGTCTGGGGCTCAAGGTGTGTGGAACTCATTGTATGTGAAATCCAATGTGTGAGCCGAGCCACTGGGAGTGCGAGCCGAGCCACCTGGGGTCCAACCAAGCCATGAGGATCCAAGCCATGAGGTTCCAAGCAACCACCCGGTAAAGCGTGGCAACTACGGCCAATGATTGGGGAGGCCGCAAGGCGTCATAGCAAGCCAAACCACAGAAATCCAAGCGGCCACGAAAACAGGGTGATAAACATAACCCCACAGGGCAAGCGCTGCTTTGCGAACTGAGTCGCCTCCGAACATCGTTCCTGAAACTGTGTGCCGCGTGCCTGTGAGGTTGGCGATCTGAACAAGGTAGGCCGTCCCAGACACCATTTCTAGAGATGCGCCCAGAGCCCGTGCAAGCAGAACGCCAGTTGTGTCGGTCGCGGAATGGGAGCACAGGTTCTGGTACTATTTTTGGTTTGTGGACTGTTGACGCAGCTGGTAGTAGCCTTGAGGCGCGTGCGGACGAGTGAGCGGAAATCCCGCTTGGTGTTGCTGGCTAACCTTGGGCCATCTTTCGGGTACTTCTGGCTCTTTTGGCTC
>CAUYUJ010007181.1:37500-48485 GCA_963575745.1 Prorocentrum cordatum
CGTGGGTCACACTCCGTGTCCTCCACTTTGTGTAAGTGAAGGGGCGCGGTTGCTCCGAGGAGAAGGGGGAGGGGGGGGCGGAGGGCGAGGGGGCGGTCAGAGGCGAGGGAGAAGATGAGAGGCGAGGCGAGGGGAAGGGGAAGGGGAAGGGGGAGGAGGAGGAGGAGGAGGAGGAGGAGGAGGAGGAGGAGGAGGAGGAGGAGGAGGAGGGAGGAGGAGGAGGAGGAGGAGGAGGAGGAGGAGGAGCAGGAGGGAGGAGGAGAAGGAAGAGGGATGATGAGAAGAGAGGGGGGGAGGACGGATCCACTCCCTTCATGGTGCGCGTGACGGCAGAGCGAGAAGAAAGGGAAGCTTGGAGCCCGCCGCCGGCACTCCGAGTCCCCGGGCCCGCCACTGTGGGCGGGGCGCCTGCCCATAGGCCTGCCGGGGGGCTCCTCTGGCCAAGGCTGAGGGCGGCGAGCGAGGGGGGGGAAGTGAGACTCATCAGGAGCGAAAGAAGGACGTACATGTACATGAATCCACGCTGGTTTCGAGAGCACGCATTGCACAAATGTTCGTATAACGCGGTCGGTCTCGCGAATCGAGGGGCCGTGTTCATGTACATAGCTGGGCGCGTACGTCCTTTGTGGGCTCCCTAACTCAGGCGATCGCAAGCATGAACCAAGGGAGCGTGGATTGGCGGCGGGTCCCGTTTCCACAGGAAAACCGCGGATGCCCGCCGCCGAGCGAGGCGGCGCTGGCCGCCTTTTGGGGAGGGCGCCTCCCCCGATCCGTGGATTTGGCGACCGCGCGCCAAGTCCATGGATCGCTAATCCATGTTTGCGAGCCCCCGAAAGTGAGAAGGAGAAAGCCGTCCCAGAAGGCGGCGGGACATATCTTTGAAGCCCTCGCGCCTTCCCAGTTTTTCCCGTCTCCTCGGGGAAGGGTTTCAGAAATCTTCTCACAAGGTCGGGGGACTTCCCACCCTTCAAGCATCCCACGAAAACCGGACCGTCAAACCCAGGACGCGTTCGGCTAGAACGACCTCGGCAACTCGAGTTCCGGCTGGCTCGATTCTTATGTTTCCCCGACCTGGGCGAGCGTGGGGCGCGCTTCCCCCCCCCCCCCCCCCCAAAAAAACAGAAGAAGTTGAAGACGTGCGCGGAGAGTGGGGGACCCAGCATGCGCTGGGCGCGTGCGCGCGGGGTACGCGTTTTCACATGTCCACGGTCCCCAGGGGAGGACCAGACTTCTGGCCCGCAATATTCTTGACATGCAAAAGTACTTGCGCGGAGGGGGGAGACCCAACATGCGCCTGCCGTGTGTGCGCGGGGCACGTGTCTTCACGTGCTCTTTGCCCTTCCATGGGGTGAGGCCAGGAGGGCTCAGAGTGGGAAAATAGGAGAGAGAGAGAGAGAGAGAGGGGGAGAGAGAAGGGGAGAAAGAGGGTGGAGGGGGATGAAGCTGAGCTGGGCGAGGCAGGCGGTGAGAAGGACAACGAAGGAAAGGTGGACGAGCGACAAATAGGGTCAGGAGGCATGATGATGATGATGTTGACGACGATGACGATGGCGATGACGATGGCGATGGCGATGTCGATATTGATGATGATGAGTATTATGATGCTGATGCTGATGCTGATGATGATGATGACGATGTTGACTTGCATGATGATGGGGATGATGCTGATGATGGTGGTGATGATAACGATGATGCTGATGATGACGACGATTGTCATGATGGTGATGATGATGATGATGATGATGATGATGATGATGATGATGATGATTGTGCTAGTGATGACGATGGTTATGATACCGCTGCTGTTGCTGCTGATGTTCGCGATGATGATGAGGGTGATGATGGTAATGATGATGATGCTATTGCTGATGATGCTGGTGGTGATGATGATTGTGATGATGATGCTGCTGAGGATGATCAGGATGATGCTGATGATGATGGTGTTGATGCTGATGATAATCATCATCATGGTGATCATGATGATCATGATGGTCATGATGACAATGACGCTGGCAATGATGATGATGCTGCTGATGGTGATGATGATGACTATGATGATGCTGCTGCAAGTGCTGCTGATGGATTATGATGACGATGATGATGATGATGATGATGATGCTGGTGCTGATGACAATGCTGATGCTGATGATGATGATGATGATACTGATGATGCTGATGATGCTGCTGATAATGAGTATGCCCATGATGCTGGTGATGACGATGATGTTGACGATGATGGTGATGATGCTGCTGATGCTGATGATGATGCCGATGATGGCGTTGGTGGTCATGATGATGATGAGGATGAGGATGAGGAGGAGAGGATGACGTCGACGACGGTGACGACGACGATGATGATGATAGTGATGATGATGCTCATGCTCATGCTCATGCTCATGGTGATGTTGATGATGGTGATGATTATTATCATTATAATGATCATGATCATGATCATGATCGTGATTATGATGTTGATGCAGATGATGATGGGGATGCTGATGAGGATGCTGATAGTGATGCTGATTGTTGGAAAGAGGAGGCGGTGGACGGGCAGGAAGTAGTGGTGACAGTCCCAGAAGAGGGACAGTGTAGCACGCGTGTCAAAAGAAAGTTTGACTGAACATCTCGTACCGGGTTCGGGGCCCCCTCAGATTGTCACACAAGTTCTTTTCGCCCGTAGACTTTGGGAACCACAAAACACATGAGTTCTTATCACCCGTCCGCGACCGTGCGTTTTACAGGAGTTCCTAACGCCCGCGAGGCTTCGGGCCCAGCGCTGAAGTTGTAGGAGACGGCGGAGAGTGGGGGGGAAGGCGAACAACGCCGCGCAAACACACACCCTGCCAGAGAAAAGTATTGGCTGCTTGCCCTGGATATGGGGAGACACGTTTGGCGAATTCCGCGGGGTGGTTTCGTGTCTTCGGGAGGGAGAGTTCGTCGTATTTTTGGGGGGATGTCTCGCGCGGAGCGCTCATCTGCAGGACTTGGTGCGGATATCTCGAGCGAGGGCTTCGCCTGCAGCGAGGCGCTCCTTCTGCAGGAAGAGTCGAGGATGCCTCTCGCGAAATGTGTGCCGCGCATGGTTTTTAAGGAGGCCCAGCCCCCCCCCGCGCCCCGCCCGCGAGCTGCGCTGGCGCTCGCCGCCCTGCGCCAACGTTGCTTGGGCCAAAGTGCCTGCGGGCCACGATGACGAGGCCGAGCTGGAGGACGGCGAGGAGGGGGAAGGGGGGAACGACGAGGAGGTGGAGGAGGAGGAGGAGGAGAAGAGGAGGGGAAGGGGGGGAGGTGGAGCAGGAGGAGGAGGAGGCGGAGGAGGAGGGGAGGGGAACGACGAGGAGGAGGAGGAGGAGGAGGAGGAGGAGGAGGAGGAGGAGGAGGAGTGAGGAGGAGGAGGAGGGGAGGGGAACGAGGAGGAGGAGGAGGAGGAGGAGGAGGAGGAGGAGGAGGGCTTCGGGGAGCCGGTCCGGCACTGCAGGGGCCGCGGGCGTCGCACAGCCCTCCCCTGGCGGGCGCGCCTGCGCAGGCCCGGGGGGCCCCGCCGCGCGTGGCTCGCCGCCCCGCGGGCGGGGGAGGGCCAGCAGGAGGGGGCCCCGCGGCGCCCCCGACAGGTGGACCCCTCCTGCGCACCCTCTCTGCACGAACGAGATGGGCACGGAAAGAATGGGCCGAAGACGACGACGACGACGACGGCCGAAGACGACGACGTGCCCGCGCGTGCCCGCGTGGGCCCTGGAGGTCTCGACCACTGCCCTGGGGCTCGCTTTTCGCCCCGAGTCGTTGACTCTGGACGCCCGAAGTGGGTACTCCAGATTGCGTAATCAAGGGAGGGGGGTCTCATTTCGGGGGGGGTCTCTTCCAGGCTATCTTGGAGGGCCTGGGGGGGTCTGGGGACGATGTTTTGGAGGGTTATCCCACGGGGGAGGTCTGAAATGGCTCGTCTTGGAGGGTCCAGACCCCCTCCCTTTTATTACGAAATCTGGAGTACGGAAAGAATGGGTACAATGCCCAACAGCAGTTCCTGTTCATTTTGCACAGGATGCGCTGTCCGCGCCGCCGCGGCCTGTGTCCGTTTGAGACAGGAGGCCGCCTGCCCAGCAGCGGCCGCTGCTGGTTTGGGACAACATCTGTTGTTGGGCGTTGTGCCCATTTTTTCCGTACCCACTTCGGGCGTCCAAACCCTCAGGCGATCGCAAACATGGAGTACAGTTGGCCCTGATTAGTAGGTCGACCCTGCCAAGTCAAGGGTGCCCTCGTGTCCTGTGTCTCGCGACCACTGCCTCCCACATTCCTGTGGCAGTGTGGCCCTCGGAAGGGTCGTGTGTCCTCTCGCGTGTCCTGTCCAATCAAGGCAAGGCCGACTGTAAGGGGGGTGGATGAGCGACGGGTGCCGTTTCCAGGGGACATCGCGGGTACCCTTGGAGACGGTTATCTGCCCACGTATTGGAGCGCGGCGCGTTGTTGACGAAGGGTCGTCGTCACCGCACGGAGCGGCCGAGCCGCGCCTGAGGAGAGGAGGGAGCGTCGAGGAAAATGCATCGGGGCAGGAGCACGAGACCACGAACTCTATGTTCGCAAGCGCCACCGCGCACAGTGCATTGGACATATGTCGGGGCAGGCTCACGAGCGTGAGTCTTTCAACGCATATGTATATGTACACGACGCTTCAGACAAAGCCACGCACACCTCAGTATAACATGCGTGCGGCTGAACAACTGCACAAGCACGGAATATTAGGGTCAACGCTGGCTGGGAACTCCCTTGGCGCGCTTCGCGCGCAGGGCGAATGAGGGGACGGGAGGTACAGCGCCGACTCAAGAACTCCACGCGTACCCCCTAACGCTTGCATATTGTTGCAGCTCGTTGTTCTTCTGGAGGTGCTTCCAGCCCCTTACTTCCCCGCGCCCAGCATCCAAGACGTGGAGGTGGAGTCCAACTCGGGCAGCGGGTGCCGTAGCCGGCAGGTGAGCAGCAATCAGGAGGACCGCCTCCCCGCGCGAGCGATTCTTTTTTGTTTGTTCGGCGCACATTCGCGTGGGCGAAACCACATTTGCCCGTGCCCCCTCCCTAGTCGTACTGACTGCTCCAACCACGATCTCTTCCACGGCGACGACTAGTACGATTCCGATGGTCTATGCTATTGCATCTAGTGTCGCTGTTGCTGCTCACGACGACCAAGGCTGCAATGATCGACATGTCGCGTATCCTCACCAACCCATCCAGCGACCATTCGTATGCAATTTGCTTCGATATTTGGGAAGTGTAGAAACATGTACTCACACGAGAGGGATGTCAGCGGCCCCATCGTTGCGACGAGGACGACGTCGACGACGACAACAGGATTCGATCATACATTCGTTCGTGAATGTTTCGTTCTGGGAACCGCTGGAGTGTTTCTTAGAGCCATTGTTGGGCCCTCTTGGCTTTCGGGGCCTTCGGGTCTCTTGGGGCCGCTTAGGGGCCCTTGGAGGCTGTTTGGGCCAACCCTGTGAACAATGCGGGCGTCCTAAACTGCCCCCCCCCCCCCCCCCTTGAGCCCGAAACATCGCATCTTGCCCCCCCATTCGGACGCTCTCGGAGTGCTCTTGGGAGCACGAAGCCTTTACGGGCCCCTCGTGGGGCTCCTCTCTGCGATCTTGGAGCCATTTTGAGGCTTGAGATGCCCATTGGGAGCGTGACGGCAAAACGTTACGACCACTCAGCGACTGCAAGTATTTGTACGGTGATGGCTTCTTCGTGGCATCCTTCGGAGGCTCCGTGGCCACCTCGAGCCACATTGGATCGGCATGCAGGCGTCGTGGACGCAGCTTTGAGATCATCTTGAGTTCTATTATGGGCTTCCGTTGAGCTCCTCCTTGGAGTCCCTCCTGGGCTTTCGTTCGAGCCAGCTTTGCGCCCTCGCGGGGTCGCACGGCTGCCGCCCTCGCGCGCCCCACCCCAGCCCCGGCCGCCCCGACCCAGCGGAGGGGGGCTGGGAGAGGGGCAGACCGCCCCTTCCCAACGGGGGGGGAAGTAGGGGGCCACATGCGAGCCCTACCCCTACCCCCCGCGATTTCTGAGGGGGAGGGAGGGTGGGGTTCACTTCGCTTGGGAGCTCCCGAGCGAAGTGAACCCCACCCTCCCCCTCAGAAATCGTGGGGGGTAGGGGTAGGGTTCGCATGTGGCCCCCTGAAAAGGGATCTGGACAGAGTGGCCCCCAGAAACCGCCTCTGCAACAGGGACCACTCTGGGGCTCAGGAGGGGGCTCCCCTTGGTGGCACGATTCGGGGAAGCGTCAGACTCGAGCAAGCCGGAACTCGGGTTTGTCGACTTTTTACCTAACAGCGAAGACTGATAGGTTTCTAGTAGGGTAAAAAGAGCTCACAGATCACTCCACAGGGGGGTCCGGGCAGGTGTTGGGAGTTGCCGGGCGGCAGGGTGCCCCGCTCGTTTTTCACCAACAGTCACACACTTCGTGCTCTTCGATTTCCCAGAACTCCATTCCCAGGCCCACATTCTGAAGGGCCGGATGCAACAGTCACACACTTCGTGCTCTTCGAGTTCCCAGAACTCCATTCCCGGGCCACATTCTGGAGGGCCGGATGCAACAGTCACACACTTCGTGCTCTTCGACAGAACTCCCAGAACTCCATTCCCGGGCCACATTCTGGATGCCCGGAGCAAACTGTAGGCCACTTCGTGGTCTTCGAGTTCCCAGAACTCCATTCCTGGGCATGATTTTGAATGCCCAGAGCCAACTGTAGGCCACTTCGTGTTCTTCGAGTTCCCAGAACTCAATTCCCGGGCCACATTTGGGCTGCCCGGAGCCAACTGTAGGCCACTTCGTGGTCTATCGAGCTTCCCAGAATCCATTCCTGGCATGGAATTGAAAGCCCGGAGCAACTGTAGGACACTTCGTGTTCTTCGAGTTCCCAGCAGACTACATCCCGGGCCCCACATTTTGAATGCTGAGGCAGGCTGAGGCTGAGGCTGAGGCAGGCTGATGATGAGGCAGGCTGAGGCTGAGGCTGAGGCTGATGCAGGCTGAGGCTGAGGCAGCCTGAGGCTGACGCCGAGGCTGAAGGCAGACTGAGGCTGAGGCTGAAGCGGGCTGAGGCTGAGGCTGAGGCAGGCTGAGGCTGAGGCAGGCTGAGGCTGAGGCTGAGGCAGGCTGAGGCTGAGGCTGTGTCTGTGACTGCCGTTGCCGCTGCGACTGTCATCGCGAATGCGACTACGACTGCGAGAACAGCAGAATTCTACAACTGGATTTACATCTGAATCTTAAGGGGAATGCTTTCAGATATGCTTCTACACATCGCTGTTAGGTTGCTTTGCCGGGATAATTTACCTAACAGCGAAGACTGATAGGTTTCTAGTGGTGTCAAAAGAGAGCAGCAGATGACTCCACAGGGGGGTCTGGGCAGCCGTTGGGGAGGTGTTGGGGGGCCGTTGGGGGGCCGTTGGGGATTGCCGGGAACCTCGTTTTTCGCAAACAGTCACACACTTCGTGCTCTTCGACCTCCCAGAACTCCATTCTTCGAGTTCCCAGAACTCCATTCCCGGCGTACATTTTGGATGCCCGGAGCCAACTGTAGGCCACTTCGTGGTCTTCGAGTTCCCAGAACTCCATTCACGGCGTACATTTTGGATGCCCGGAGCCAACTGTAGGCCACTTCGTGGTCTTCGAGTTCCCAGAACTCCATTCCCGGGCCACATTTTGGATGCTCGGAGCCAACTGTAGGCCACTTCGTGCTCTTCGAGTTCCCAGAACTCCATTCCCGGGCCACATTTTGGATGCCCGGAGCCAACTGTAGGCCACTTCGTGCTCTTGGACTTCCCAGAACTCCATTCCTGGGTATGATTTTGAATGCCCGGAGAAAACTGTAGGCCACTTCGTGTTCTTCGAGTTCCCAGAATTCCATTCCCTGGCCACATTTTGAATGCTGAGGCAGGCTGATGCTGAGGCTGAGGCAGGCTGAGGCAGGCTGAGGCTGAGGCCGAAGCTGAAGGCAGACTCAGGCTGAGGCTGTTGCAGGCTGAGGCTGAGGCTGAAGCAGGCTGAGGCTGATGCAGGCTGAGGCTGAGGCAGGCTGAGGCTGAGGCTGAGGCTGATGCAGGCTGAGGCTGAGGCAGGCTGAGACTGAAGCCGAGGCTGAAGGCAGATTGAGGCTGAGGCTGAAGCAGGCCGAGGCTGAGGCTGAGGCTGAGGCAGGCTGAGGCTGAGGCTGAGGCAGGCTGATGCTGAGCCAGGCTGAGGCTGAGGCTGAGGCTCATGCAGGCTGAGGCTGAGGCCGAGGCCGAGTCCGAGGCTGAAGGCAGACTGATGCTGAGGCTGAAGCAGGCTGAGGCTGAGGCTGAGGCAGGCTGAGGCTGAGGCTGAGGCTGAGGCAGCCTGAGGCTGAGGCAGGCTGAGGCTGAGGCTGATGCAGGCTGAGGCAGAGGCAGGCTGAGACTGAAGCCGAGGCTGAAGGCAGATTGAGGCTGAGGCTGAGGCAGAGGCAGGCTGAGGCTGCGGCTGTGGCAGGCTGATGCTGAGGCAGGCTGAGGCTGAGGCTGAGGCTGATGCAGGCCGAGGCTGAGGCAGCCTGAGGCTGAGGCGAGGCTGAAGGCAGACTGAGGCTGAGGCTGAAGCAGGCTGAGGCTGAGGCTGAGGCAGGCTGAGGCTGAGGCTGAGGCAGGCTGATGCTGAGGCAGGCTGAGGCTGAGGCTGAGGCTGATGCAGGCTGAGGCTGAGGCAGGCTGAGGCTGAGGCCGAGGCTGAAGGCAGACTGAGGCTGAGGCTGAAGCAGGCTGAGGCTGAGGCTGAGGCAGGCTGAGGCTGAGGCTGAGGCAGGCTGATGCTGAGGCAGGCTGAGGCTGAGGCTGAGGCTGATTCAGGCTGAGGCTGAGGCAGCCTGAGGCTGAGGCCGAGGCTGAAGGCAGACTGAGGCTGAGGCTGAAGCAGGCTGAGGCTGAGGCTGAGGCAGGCTGAGGCTGAGGTTGAGGCAGGCTGATGCTGAGGCAGGCTGAGGCTGAGGCTGAGGCTCGTGAGGGAGGGGGGGGGGTCCAGCCTACGCGGATCCCCCCTCCCAGGCCTTCGAGGAAGAACGCCGCGCGCGCGCTCCTTCGCGACAGGCTCTCGTTTTTTTTGGTTTTCTCTCTCTCTCTCTCTCTTTCTCTCTCTCTCGCTCTCTCTCTTTCTCTCTCTCTCTCTCTCTCTCTCTCTCTTTGCTTCTATTACCTAACAGCGAAGACTGATAGTGCCGCGGAAAACCGGGAACTCCATGTTTTACCAAAAGTAACGCACTTCGTGGTCTTCGAGTTCACAGAACTCCACTCTTGCGCATGATTTTGAATGCCTGGGGCCAACTGTAGGCCACTTCGTGGTCTTCGAGTTCCCAGAATTCCATTCCCGGGCATGATTTTGAACGCCCGGGGCCCACTGTAGGCCACTTAATGGTTTTCGAGTTCCCAGAATTCCATTCTTGGGCATGATTTTGAATGCCCGGAGCCAACTGTAGGCCTCTTCGTGGTCTTCGAGTTCCCAGAACACCATTCCCGGGCCACATTTTGAATTCCCGTAGCGAACTGTAGGCCACTTCGTGTTCTTCTTGTTCCCAGAACACCATTCCCGGGCCACATTGTGAATGCCCGGAGCCAACCGTAGGCCACTTCGTGTTCTTCGTGTTCCCAGAACACCATTCCCGGGCCACATTTTGAATGCCCGGAGCCAACCGTAGGCCGTTTCGTGTTCTTCGTGTTCCCAGAACACCATTCCCGGGCCACATTTTGAATTCCCGTAGCCAACTGTAGGCCATTTCGTGTTCTTCGTGTTCCCAGAACACCATTCCCGGGCCACATGTTGAATGCCCGGAGCCAATTGTAAGCCACTTCGTGTTCTTCGTGTTCCCGGAACACCATTCCTGTACCACATTTTGCTTGCCCTGCATTGCCACTGCGACTGCGACTGGGACTGCCGTTGCCACTTGCCATTGCGAATGCGATTGCGACTCCGAGTACACCAGAATTCTACAACAGGAATCCTACATGAATCTAAAGGGGAATGCTCCCAGATATGCTCATACACATCGCTGTTAGGGTGCTTTGCCGGGATAATTTTTTTCTTCGTCCACGAATAAATCAGATTCGGCTCGTGAGGGAGGGGGGGGGATCCAGCCTACGCGGATCCCCCCTCCCGGACCTTCGAGGAAGAACGCCGCGCGCGCGCTCCTTCGCGACAGGCTCTCGTTTTTTTTTGTTCTCTCTCTCTCTCTCTCGCTCTCTCTCTCTGCTTCTATTACCTAACAGCGAAGACTGATAGGTTTCTAGTAGGGTCAAAAGAAAGCATCATGACTCCCCAGGGGGGTCTGGGCAGATGCCGGACGGGTGCCGCGGAAAACCGGGGACTCCATTCCTGGCCAACAGTAACGCACTTCGTGGTCTTCGAGTTCCCAGAACTCCATTCCTGGGCATGATTTTGAATGCCCAGAGCCACCTGTAGGCCACTTCGTGGTCTTCGAGTTCCCAGAACTCCATTCCCGGGCATGATTTCGAATGCCCGGGGCCAACTGTAGGCCACTTAATGGTCTTCGAGTTCCCGGAACTCCATTCCTGGGCATGATTTTGAATGCCCGGAGCCAACTGTACGCCACTTCGTGGTCTTCGAGGTCCCAGAACTCCATTCCTGGGCATGATATGAAATGCCGTCGCCCAACGTAGGTCTTATCGAGTTCTTCGAGTTCCCTGAACACCATTCCCGGGGCCACATTTTGAATGCTGATGCAGTTGAGCTGAGGCAGAGGCAGACAGAGGCTGAGGCAGCTACGCAGAGGCCGATGCTGAAGCAGACTGAAGCCTGAAGCAGGCTGAGCTGAGGCAGAGGCAGGCGAGGCATAGGCTGAGGCTGAGGCTGAGGCAGGCTGAGGCTGAGGCTGAGGCAGGCTGATGCTGAGGCAGGCTGAGGCTGAGGCTGAGGCTGAGGCAGGCTGAGGCTGAGGCAGGCTGAGGCTGAGGCCGAGACTGAAGGCAGA
>CAUYUJ010007182.1:0-2500 GCA_963575745.1 Prorocentrum cordatum
CAGCCCCGACACGGTCGACCTCTGCAAGCTCCAGGCTCCGAGCGAACTGGGGACTGAAGAGCAGGGATGAAAATGAAGAGGGGAGCCACTACCTGAGCACTCAACAGTGCAGCACCTGCAAGCTGAGCGGATCACGGGCAAGCCACTCACCATGCGAGGGCTTTGAGCCGAAAGCCTCGAGTTTTGTTGACGCTCGCACCCCAGGAGGCACCTCCCACCTCTGGCGCGCAGGTCGGCTTGCCTGATTGCCGGGTCGCCTGCGCGCTCCTGAAAGCCTCCAGCGGCGACTTGAGCAGCAAGACCCCCTAGGAGGCCCAGAGAGCGCCAGTCCGAGCCACCCTGTTCCCCCGAGCCAGAGCCTCCACAACCCGTCGCAGCTGCTCCACGGGAGGCGACGCCTCCTCATTGGGGGGGCCGCATCTCCAACAAAAACCTGTTCCTCCACAAAGCTGCCATCCTCTCCCGGGGGGGGGGTGAGCAACTCAGCAGAGGCCCCGTCGAGCTTCGAGCGCGCACCTCGCTGGATCCTCCTCCGGCGGCCGCTCGCATTGCGGCCTGCCCCCGCCTTCTCGTCGAGACGCCTGCAAAACTCGAGCAGATTGCGAACCTGCCCGGGCGTGGCGTACGGCTCCTGTTCGAGATGTGGTTCTGGACGTCCCGCCGCGCACAGGTCGTCTGGAGAGAGTGCGCCGGCTGCAAGGATGGAGGGCGGCTCCTTCTCAGGACGTGGCTCTCGCCGTAGCGCCGCGCGCGTTCGTGCACACTGCTTGCAGCAGTTCCAGGGATTCGTAGGGTTGGAGTCCCGAGTCGGGACTGTCGGGGCGCAACGGTCACGTTTATTCGCGGTGTTGACGTCAGAGGGAACTGTCTCTGGCACAAGTTTGGACTGTCAAGACGCAGGAGTCCAGTTGATCCGTGGCGCTGGCATCCCAGAAAACAATTCTTGGCACGATTAAAGATTATCAGATGGCTGCCTTCTAATGGGCTGCTTCCCGCATTGGGAACAAATTCTCGTGGGTACCTATGGCGAGGGAACTTGGAAGGAGTGCGTGTTGCAACATCGCTGATGCGCCTTTGGTTTACTTTGGCGCCTCCTCCTCCTCCTCCTCCTCCTCCGCCTCCTTCTCCTTGCCCTCCTCCCCCGCCTCCCTCCACGGCCCCGGCACCCGCTCGACATCTGAAGCGGGTGGCCGCCGCAACCCGCCCGCGCGCGCGAGAAAAAAAAGACTCGCCGAACCGCTCGCTCTAAGACGTCCCTTCGGGTGTTGCGAGAAGTATCCCAGTCCCAAGGTACCCCCAGGACTCTCGGGGTGGCCCAGGCGGCCTCCAGGGCACCACTCACGAGGCCCAGAGGACCCAAGGTGGGGGCCCAAAGAATATACACCACCACCACCACCACCACCACCACCACGTCGATTTCTCCTCTCTCCTCTTTCCAGCGAGAGGGAAGGGGGAGGGAGGTGGTGGTGTATATTTTGGGGCCCCCTACAAGGAGCTCCAAAGTGGAGCGAAAAGCTGGGGGCACCTTGGGCCAGGGGCACTGCTAGCAGCACCCGATCCCAGGGCCCTCGTGCGGCTGCTGCTCCGGACCACCCCGCCCCCCTTCGGAGGAGGACCAGACGAGACAACGGTTTACGGCAACCCATGAGTGCCTCCAATGCGATGCTGCTAGCTCCCGCGAACCGCCGTCACCCGACTCTGGTCGACGCGCGCCGACGGCGGCCGACGCGAAATCGGCGATATCCCATCGACTGTCAGACGCTAGTCAAGGCGAACGCACCCCAAAGACGGGGTTGTGATAGTACACCAGGCTCCCATGATCTGGCACCGACGGCACAGGCCCTCCGTGGCATTGTTCGTCCTCTCGGAGCCTCCTGGAAGATCCCCCCGTCGTCACAGTCATGGCTGGACCTGCCTTCGCAAGCGCCTGTCAGGGCGCACACCGCAAGGAGCCCGGGGACCCATCTTCAGCAGTTACAGGCCGATCGGGAATGCAGGTCGGCCCAGATCCGCTCGGCCCAAATCCGCTGGCGACGAGGAGGCCTCCACGAGGTCCGGCAATGGGACGCACAGAATCATACTGATACTATATGTCATCCTCGGAGGGGCGCGTCCGACTCAAACATACAGTATACCCATATTGTAGTGTATCGTTTCCCGAGCGGTGTGGCCAGAAAGCCCCCGCGCCACGACGCATATATTACCAGAGTGAGGGGGCCGAACGGTCATTCATTGTCACTGGGTGTGTGGCTGAAATGGGGATCCATGGTGAGGATTCTGCTTGTTGCGTTGTTGTTGTTTGTTTGTTTTTGTTTGATTGATTGTTTGTTCGTTTGTCGTCGTCCCGCGCCGGACCACCCGCGACCCTGCCCGCGACCGCCGCGCCGCCCCGCGGACAACACCCCCGACTCACCCATCGACCCCCCGCGACCCAACCCGCGACCCACCCCGCGTCCCAACCCGCGACCCACCCCGCGACCCACCCCGCGACCCATCCGCG